>CM052900.1:4656068-4740687 GCA_028534135.1 Potos flavus | reverse complement strand
TGATCCATTCATCTGTTGAAGGGCATCTTGGCTCTTTCCACAGTTTGGCGATTGTGGCCATTGCTGCTATGAACATTGGGGTACATGTGGCCCTTCTTTGTACTGCATCTGCATCTTTGGGGTAGATACCCAGTAGTGAAATTGCAGGTTGACATAATAGTGTTATCTAATACGGAGCCCATGTTCAAATTTTCTTAACTGTCCTTATAATAATATCCTTTATTGTTATTTATTTTTTTCAATCTGGGATCCAATTAAGAATCATGAAAGTCACTTGTGTTTTTTCCAGCTTTACTGACCTACCATTGACATATAACATCGAGTAAGTTTAAGTGGACCATGTCATGATTTGATACATACATATGTAATGAAATGACTGCCACGTAAGGTTCATAAACATATCCTTCACCTCGTGTGTACGTGTGCGTGATGAGAACTTTCAAGATCTACTCCCTGAGCAACTTTCAAATATACAGTATAGTATTGGTGACTATAGTCCCTGTGCTATGCAACAGATCCCCAGAACGTATTCATCTTATACTTAGAAGTTTGTACCTTTTGACCATCTTCACCATATTCCCCAGCCCCCAGTCACTGGCATCCACCAATCTGATCTCTGTTCCTAAGTTCAGTTTTTTTAAGATTCCACATATAAGTGAGATCGTACAGTATTGGTCTTTTCTCTGTCTGACTTAGTTTTCTTAACATAATACCCTCAAGGTTCATCTGGGTCCGTGTCATTGAAAATGGCGTGATCTCCTTCTTTTTCATGGCTGAACGGCCTTCCATTGTGCGTATATACCACATTTTCTTTATCCATTCATCCATCCATGGACATTCAGATTGTTTCCTTGTCTTGACTGCTAAACATTTTGCTGCAATGTCCACTGGGGTTCACATTCTTTAAGATAGTGATTACATCTCCTTCAGACGGATCCCCGGAAGTGGGAATGCTAAATCATCTGACAGTTCTATTTTGAATTTTTTGAGGAACTTCCATACTGTTTTACATAGTGTGAAAACTGTATACCAATTTATGTTCCCACCAACAGTGCACAAGGGTTCCTTTTTCTCCATATCCTCACCAACACTTGTTATTTCTTGGCTTTCTGATAATAGCCATTCTAACACCTCCCTGGGGCTTTAATTTGCATTTCACTGATGATGAGTAGACGTTGAGCACTTTTCACGTACATGTTGGCCATGTGTATATCTTCTCATCTATTTAGGTCCTGTGACCAATTTTTAATAAGATCATTTGCTTTCTTGTTGTTGAGTTGTAGGAGATCCTTATATATTTTGGAGATTAAGCGCTTATTAAATATAGGATTTACAAATATTTTCTCTCATTCTGCAGGACGCCTTTCCATTTCGTTGACTGCTTCTTTTCTGTGCAGAAGCATCTTAGCTTGATGTGGCCCCACTTGTTTACGTGCACGCACTGCATTGGGCTGTCATGTCCCTTTGAGCTCCTTTAACTGAGACACTTCTTGTTTATTCCGACAGGGACCGTTTGGAAGAGTGCGCCAGACATCTCGCAGCATGTCCCACAACGTGAATTTATTTATTTCTTCATGATTGGATTCAGGTCATTTTAGGCACCACTGCAGGTATGTTGTTCATTTCCACTGAATTATTCCAGAGGAGGGTAAGGTCAGTTGGATTCACTACGCACAAGTTTGATGACTGATTCAAGAGACGTCTGCCAGATTTTTCTTCTTACCTAGGTGATTCACACGTATATCACAGTTTGAAAGGTCTGGCTGCTACTCCAAGTGTTCAGAACCTGCAGACCAGCTGCTATGCTTTTCCTCGGGGGATTTTTCTTAAAGCTCTACACCCAACGTGGGGCTTGAACTCACGACCCTGAGATCAAGAGTCTCATGTGCTACTGACTGGGCCAGTCAAGCGCCCCTCCCCTGGGGACTTTTCAGAAAAGCAGCTGTACATAGCGCCTCACCAGGAAGGTAGAGTTTCAGTCTCTGTTACCTTTCTTCCGCATCATCTGCCACTGGGGACAACAGTGACATGGTGAAGACTGAACTACGACAGAGGTGAACATTCCTGTGGGATTCCAGCTCTGCCGCTTAGGTAGCCCCAAGGATCTGGACAAATCACATCACTTCTCAGAACCTGTATTCATTTCCAAAGGAGAGACACTGTACCCTCCCTTCCAGCACCGATAGCCACCTGCCATGAGCCTGGCTCCTGGACAGTGAGGTACCAGCCACCTGGGGTCACAGACCCTCCCAGCGCACCCCTGCCCCCCGCTGCGGTCCAGACGCCTGCTACCGTGGGCACTTGCGGTCAACCCCTTCCTTGACTTCTTCATTCGACTCCAGTAGTTTGAAAGTATCATAAAAAAGGAAAGCCAGGAAGGAGGCGAGGAGTTCAGAAAAGGAAAAAAATAAAATAAAACAAGATTATTAGAGAGGGGAGAGGGGCATGGATTTGATGAGAGGGGCAAGATGAAGGGAGATTAAATAGGACTGAGAGAAGAAGCAACAAGGAAACAGTATTTACTATCAGCAGTGTGCTGGGGGAGGTCACCGAGAGTATGTGACCGCTGGGTGACCCGAGAGCTGGACCTCACCCCCACCCCCGTCCTAGGACTGTGCACTCCCTCGTCCACCGTTTCCACAGTGGGAGCTCTTCCGAAGAGGCAGCCTTGCAACTAAGGTGCTGCTAACATCGTCTGTATCATGTATATTACTGAATCCCATTAAGGACTCTCTGAAAACCTTTTAGATTTTGGAGAGTGGGTGGGGAGACCTACTCATCTTTCAGTGCCCAAGGCAAGCCTCGCATATAAGTCCCCTGGCTTATGAAACCTGCCACCGAGGGATCTGGAGCAGGCCCGCCTCCTTCTTCCCTTTCCCCTTGCCCTCTGTCTGCAGAGGGGGCCGGTATCGGATTTAACCCGGGGAACGCTTCACAACAACCCCAGGCTGTAGGCCTGACTATCTCTGTATCAGAAAGAAACAAACTGAAATCCAGGAAACGAGCAAATTACTCCAGGTCACACAGCCGGGAAAGACCAGATGGGATTAACCCCGGGTCTGACTCCAAAGACCTTGCACTTACAGCTGAATAAAGAGTGGCACAATGATATTGTAGTTCACACCTGTCAGGACAGCTATTATCCAAAAAAAAAAAAAAAGACAAAAACAGAAACCAAATCAAAACCAGGAGAAACAGTGTTGGTGAGGATGGGGAGAAACTGCAAGCCTTGCATGGTGTGGACGGAAATGCAAGATGGTGGAAACATTGGAATGGGGGGAACAATGGAAAACAATATGGAGGTTCCTCAAAAATTAAAAATAGAGCTATCATATGATGCAGCCATCTCACCTCTGACTATGTATCCAAAAGAACTGAAATTGGGATCTCAGAAATATTAGCATCTTCAGGTTCAATGGAATACTATTCGTGATAGCCAAGATGTATAAACGAGCTCCATGCCCATCAACAGGTGAATGGAGAAAGAACGTGGAATCCTGATCAGCCTCTCAAAAGAGGGACTGTAGAGCCTTCGGTCAATAGGCTAAGACGACCAGCCGGCCCCTTACATTCCAAAGCACTCACTGCAGGGTTCTCCTGCCCCACTTCCCAGCCTTGCCTGCCTGCTCCCATGTCCCTAGGGGCCAGCCCACCTCTGAATGCAAACAGGGGGTACTCCCTGTGACCATGTCCCCTTGGTCCTTCAACAGGTGACTGAATGATCGGACCCCGCCGGCCACAGCGAGGTTGTGAGGGTGGCAGGAGGCTTGCGCAGTGTGTCCATCCAGCAACAGCGCCAAGAGGAAGCCAGCATCTCTCCGCTGACAGGCTAGGGAAGGGGAGTCCTAGGACAAAGAGCACCACGGTGGTATGTGCTTTTAAGGAGACCCCTATTCAGGTTCAACCAATGAATCTTCAGTGCCTGGTGCTGGGCTCATTTCATTCATAGGCTTTAAGCCTGACCACCACCCTGTGGCAGGGCCCTGTTATCATCCCATCCTCCAGGCCATGCGAAATCACAGAGACCTCAGGGGGTCCAGATGGGAGCTCCAAGTCCAGCACATTCTCCGCAACGGCAGGATCCTTTCCAGGCTCAGAAAGCAGAGAAGAGATTGGCCTCACTGGGGTCAAAGCATGGTCTCCCATCCTGGGCCCTCCTCCCTCCATTTTAAGTCCTTTTTAGACTTAGAGTTCATTTTAAGATTTCTGCAAGCCATCCTATTCACTAAAATCCTATAATGCTGACTACGTCTACTGGTGGTGGTGGTGATTGCGGTGATAAGATCAAGCCAAACAGAGCAAAGTCTTGGTGAGCCTGAGTATTCTTTCACTCACCCAGTCAGTGCTTACGGGGTAACCACCACGGACCCCGCGGCTGGCTGGAAACAGAACGCCAAAGAGTACCACGGCCCCATCCCCAAGTAGGTCTCAGTTCAATGGCAGAGACGAGCAAGGAGATCAATCTAATGCAATGTGCAAATTCCTACTGCTGGGAACGTTGCAGAAGAGGGCAATTCTAGTTCAACCTGAGGTGGGGGCAAGGGGCCAGAGAAACGCTTCCCGGAGGAAGCCACATCAGAGCTGGGCCAATGAAAATGAGTGGCCAGGAAAAAATAGGGATGAGTATTTAAGGCAAAGAGAGCACAGTTAGGTAGGGTGGGGGGTCTTTGGTCTCCACATTTGCTGTAGTCCACCTTCAGGACAGGAGCAGGGGTGGGGAGGTGGGGATCGTCTCTCAGGGGTCTGATTCATTAAAAAAATAAAATAAAAGCATCCACTAGACTGCGAGCCCACAGCCAGCCCAATTTCCTGGCCCCCTTATGCCATTAGCTACAGCCCCGAACAGGATAATGGATGCTTCAAAGCACGAATTACAGTGCCTCGCAAAATCCTGAATCATCAATGAAAAGTTCAATTTGTTCACTTGACTGCACTTCCTCCTAAGCTGGAGGAAGGATGTACAGCGCGTCCACTAACTAGGTGGGCTTCGGTATTAGGAGCTCACTCCCAACCCAACACGGTTTCCTATATAATTCCCAATGAACCAGAAGCCGCAATCCCACCGCCGCCTGAGCCCACTCCGCACGTCCCAGAGACCGTGCTTCCCTGGGTTCTGACTAGCCCCTGTTTTGTTTCCAAATCCCATTTCTAGCCATTGCCGGCTGTGAGCAAGCAAGTGGAGGCAGAGGTATTCTTACGAGCCCTGTGTTATCAATGAGGCGAGGGGCACCCAGTGACGCCCAGTGAAAGACCCAGAGCCCCGCAATTGTTGGCAGAGGGTCAGAACTGGGATCCAGCTCAGAAACACAGCGGACCCACTGCATTCGGATGTGAGCAGCCAGAAGAGCCCCTGTGTGATCTTGGACAAGGGGTTTCATTGAAGTTTTCTTACTCTCATCTCTAAAACATAGACAGTAATTCCCACCTCATAAAATCCTGGAGAGAGTTCGATGAAATAAATGATTTGCATGTCTGAAAGCATCTGGCTAGGTCTTCCACTCTTCCTTATGCCACACTCTCAGATTTTCCTGGTCCTCTCTGGGATACAAGGCTATAGGTTTGGGCATTCTCAAAACTGCTTCTGCGTGATGGAGTAATTCGAAAGAAGGATAAAATAGAGGCTCTGTCAATAACAGACCTTAGCTACCCCTCCCTCAGGTTGGGCAAGGCGGAGCAGGGGTGCTGGCTGGCAATGCTGGGAGGCGAAGAAAGAGGGACCCCACAAGCTACAGTGGAACCGCAGGTTTGGAAGGCAGCCAATAAATAGTGCACACCATTTACACACAAAAGGACATGTCGAGTCTCTGTATGTTTGTGTGCACTCAAATCCGTGCCTTTTTTCTTTTACTATCACATTCCAGTATCAATTGTGCTAGAAACAGAGAAGAATATATTTTTCATCCCTTTTTACCCCCTGAAGAAAGCAAATGGAAGAGTAACCCTTGCTAGCCCTTCTCTCCAGCCACTAACACCTGCAAATTCAGGCGGAAGTGGATGCCAGAGGCTGGACCATCCCAAATCCATGTTCTTGGCTGGGTGCCCCCCTCTCTGCGGCCAGTTCCTCAGTTTCAGGGAGGCATCCTCTCCAGGCTTCTGTAACCTCTCAGAAGAAACCTGTTGCCGAGTCTGAGGTCCTGTGTAGATGCCCCCACCTGCTGGCCAAATCTGGAAAAGCCGCTGCAACCCAAGATGATTGGCAGGTAGGGACTCCAAGGCTCCCTGACTCTCTGGGACCACAGCAGTCATGGGTCAATTGGAGGAGGACACGAGGAATATTCACGACTAAAGGCACAAGCAGGGCCAAAGTTATGGTGGATCCCCCACCAAAACCCTGGTAACGTCCGGCTTCCCAAGCAGCAGCCATCAGAATGACTAAGCCACAGACGAGAGGCAAGGGGTAACTGGAAATGCCCCGTCAGCCCTGGGGTGCATGCTGACAGCTCTGATTTTCTCTCTTGGGTGAGGAATCACCACTACCATCCTCTCCCCTCTCCCCCAAGTGCAAGAAAATTTCCTGTCCCGAGTGTCAGTGCAGAAGGGAGTTCCAGCTTCCTTCCCTGGCAACGCATTTTCATCCTGACTAGCAAGGAGACGCTTTCTAGGGGAAGGGTGCCTGGGGTCAAACCTCCAGCCCGGGCCCCATCACATGGCCCGCACCCTTGTCCAGCCAAAGTGAGAGAAGGGGCAGCAGCTGACGTTGAGGGCATATCAGGACCAAATCATGGAGGTCCCTCAGCCCAAATAACCCCGGCCCTCATCTCCCGGCACTGTTAAGCCCCAGCTCCTCTGTCTAGGCTGCAGCCTGACACATTCTCATTCTCTTATATTCTCTCTCCTGCTCATTAACTCCCATAAAAATAACCCAAAGACACCCATTTTGACCAGTTCAAGCCCCCAACTAGAGCAACACCGGGTTCTATACCAGGATAGAGCCCTAAGAAGGGGTAGCACAAGCAAGCAACTGATACCCGCGTTCATGCGCGCTCGTGCAGGCGCGCGCGCGCACACACACACACACACACACACACACACCACTATGGGCAGTGTACCACTCCCATCCGTAACTCCAGGATGCATCATCTAAACTCAGTAGCGATCCCAGGAGAAGGGACCCACCCCAAGCAGAAACACAGAGCGTATGGGAGGGATCCGCTTTATTCTGTTCATCCTCCACGTTAACTGGAAAAAAACACATCATTCTTTTAAGCTTCGATACCAACATCCGGAGAAGGTGCCATAAATGCGCACCCGCGCGCACACAAACACGCCAATCCAATCCCCAAATTAGCTGGGGAACCACGCTTGGATCTTCTAAGCGCTGGTGGCCAACACCTAGAGAGTGGCTCACAGACACACGGACACACACGGCGGAGAAACACGGAGGACAGACTGGTCTCTTTCTCAGCCGACGGGCGCCCCTGGGCTTTAAGGCCCCCCGCCGTCCTGGCTCCGGCCCCCACCCCGAGCCCCAGCCTGCGCCGCCGAGCGGCTGGGTACTCACACGAGCGCGTGGTAGAGGAGCGCCCAGCCCCGCGGTCTCTCGAGGGCGTCGTAGATCAAAGTTTGGATGCGCCGGTACTTGGCGTTGTTCCTCTTGACTGGGCGGCTCAGGGGGGTCTTGGCCAGGAGCCCGATGCCCTGCGGGGTCCTCCGCAGACCCTCGTCGCGGCCGCCGCCCTCCAGCAGCAGGGTCCCGTCTTTGTCAGCTCCGGGCCCAAGCGCCAAGGTGACTTGCTCCACGTCGCCGGGCGCCAGCCCCACTTTCCGCTCCTCGTCGCCGGCCGCCGCCGCGTCCCCTCCGGCCGGGTTAGCGGCCCCGCCGCCGCCGCCCCCGTCGCCGCCGCCGCCGGCAGCCGCCCCCGCCGCCCCCGCCGCCCTGCGCGCCTTGAGCCCCATCTGCGTCGCCCCCGCCGGCCTCTTCGCCTTCTCCGCTGCTGCTCCGGGAAGAAGGGGCGCTCGGGGTGCGTGGATGAGGCGGCGGCGGCGGCTGCAAGCCCGGAAACTCCAATGCCATGATCCGCGCGCCGCTCCCCACCCACCCACCCCCCAAAAGCAAGCAAAGGAGGGCCCCCCGGGGGGCAGGGGAGGCCGGGCAGCGGGAAGGGGTCACATCCCGCGCGGGTCAGCCGCGGGACCCCGAGGGGCGCGGGCCGCGGACTGCGGGGAGCGGGCGAGGGCGCGCGAGGCTGGCGCGGAGGCGCTAGGGCGCGCGGCGGCGGGAGCCTGGCACCGGCGCTCCGGGGCGGCGGCGGCGGCGGCACCCGGGCCGGCGAGCCCGAGACAGCATCGCAGTTTATTTACAAGCCCGGTGCCAACCGCCCGCCAGCCCGCCAGCCACACGCGCCGCCGCCGCCTCCGCCCTCCTCCGCGCTCCCCCCCCCCACCCGCGCCCCTCCCCGCCCGCTCCAGCCTCAGCCCCGCAGCAAACGCCTCGAGCCAGCGCGCCGCGGGCCGAGCGCACGCCGCCGCCCCCCCTCCCTCGCCGGGGTGGGGCCCCATTGTCCCGCCCCGTCGCGGCGGGAGGCCTTCGCGGCGCCCCGCCTCTCCCCCTCCGCCGCCCCCCACCCCCGAGCACCCCGCGGGCCGTCTGCTCTGCGGCCGCCGAGCGGGGCTGCCCTTGTTCCCGTGGGCGTTAGGGCTTTCCCCGGGCGGGACGCGGGGGCAAAGCCGGGAAGGCGCGGAGGGACCGAGGCAGGGGGGTTCGTCTGTCGACCTTCGGCGCTGGTCTGACTGCTGCAGCTCTATGTTCTCTAGTCACCTCCCAACCCTGCTTCTGGGCTTTGGAAGTAAAATCCAAGTTGCTAGGTTGGCCAAGGCCGAGCGCGCCCTGAGCCCACAGACTCTGAGTGGCTCCCTGTTTGTTTTCTGGTTCATGGTGGGTAGCGCGGTCCTCACCTCCCTTGGCCCTTGGCCCTTGGCCCTTGCCGGCTCCGGCGAGCAGAGGGTTGAAGAAATAGAAAGAACTCGCGGAATTGGCTTGGCTCCTAACTTGGGCTCTAGCAAGCCATTCCCACTCTTGCCTGAGTCTCTGTACATTCATTCAATTGCTAAACCCCAAGTGAGTGAGCTTCTACTGAGAGGGGCAGTGTTCTCTGACCTGAGCACAGCGGATGCCTGCACCCACAAAGCTTGCGTTCTGGAAAGATGGAAGACAATAACGGAAAACAAACGTAAATAGTATAATTGCCAAAATTGGTGGATGCTTTGAGGAAACAAAATAGCGTGCTGCGCTAGAAGTGGGGAATTTTTTTTTACATTGGCTGATCCTGGAAGGTCTCATTGTGGAGGTGACATTTTGGGGTAAGACGTAAGTGACAAGCTGGGGCAACTATGTAAATGTCAGGAGGAGCATTCCAGGCAGCAGAAGAGGGAGCTCAAGGGCAAAGTGTGGCTTGAGTGCACTGAGTGCAGAGGAGGGGGAGGCCACAGTTGGGCAGGGACTAGATCACATTAAATCACCGGCAGAGGGTGGTGAGGATCCCCTCTACTTTGAACCTAACTCTCAACTCCCTTGCACATGGCCGCCGCCATTACAGAGATCCTGCTGCCCCCTGGCACCTGGAGCCTCCTTCACTTCCCACTCTCTCCAGGCTTGTCTTGGGCAGAGGGGAGGGGCTATGGGCAAGGCCAAGTCCAGGATCGATCCCTGGGCTTAGGGGAGCCACCAGGAGGCCTGCAAAGGAATGCCAGCTCTGGATTGCCTAAAGGAGTTGGCCAAGGAGAGAGAGAGAGAGAAGGGGAGAAGACTGGAGGAGAGGGGATGGGATGGGGGAGGGGAAAGCTAAGGAAAGAAAGAGGCAGAGGGGGAAAAAGGAAGGGGGTGGAGAGGAGAGAAGGAAGTGTGAGTGTGGGAATGAGGAGGAAGGAGGAGGATCCGTATGAAATGAATGCCAGAGGGGAGAACCTCAGAAATCTCAACCAATAAGGATAGTTTGAGAAAGGAGTTAAACAACACCCAGGCTGAAATCATTAAACAATGTCGTGTAGGCAAAAAAAAAAAAAAAAAAAATTAACCGCGTAATGCTACAGAAGAATTTGTCCAGAAAGTGACTCTAATACGGGACCTTAATATAGAATAAGAGCCAGGAGCTGACTGAGAAAGATTATTCATCGGGTCAGTGGGCTGCGGGAGGCACTTTGTGCGCACTCTGTTAACTGACTCTCGGACCCGTGACTGCACACACAGTAGGACCCCCACTAATGTTTAGGAAGAGAATGCTGCTCCGCAATGAGTCAGTTGGAGGCTGGGAAGTAACCATTCAGCGCAAACTCTGGAAAGGAGAAAACCGGCAGAGAAAGGGACTAGCCTAGGTGAGACAAGCTCCAAATGCAAGCTGCACAGCCCCCACCCCCGCCAATCACGCTCCTGAACATCCTCTTACCCCCCTTCCCCCCCCACCGGCGTGAGTGCGTGAGCTTTCCATCGCGGTCCTATCCCAACCACCTAGGGAACAATTCCATCCTTCATGTTTAAGCCCCTTTTCTAAAGTTGCCCTCAATCCCTTCCTGTCTTATTTATTGCCTACCTTTATCACTGCTTAAAATGATCCTATCTGCATTTTGCTTACTACTATCTCACTAAGCAGGAGCAGGGACTCAGAGTTCTATCCCTGAAGCCTAGAAGGATGCCTGCTGTTTAGAAGGCTCTCGATACCTATTCATGAATGAATAATAAGTGAATTCAGAATGCAAAGCCCCAGAACAATGCTTGGCTCACAATGAAACATTGGCTGTATTTTATGTACGAGATTTGGGGTTTTGTCTTCTACTATTGTGAAAGTCTTTATTCTTAAAAAGTCTTAGTACTCATTGCAACTCGAGTAACATGGTGACAAAAAACATTTTGACAGAATTTAAAATAAAGAGACTCACCAGATAAGCATCAAAGGAGATTAGTCGAGGACCCCATAGAAGACATCATTACTGTGCAATTAATCAAAAGTTCAGATTTTCAGAATAACAGTTTGGATCCTCCCGCATGTGAGGAGACTATTATTTTGATGAGAGCTGCAGACTGTCAAATATTAATGTTTTAAGATCAAGTGCAGGGGCTAAGTTCGGGCCGCCCATAAAGCGTGAGGTAAAGTCGCTGTCAAATTCATAACTCTGATCCAGTTAAATCCAATGATAGGGAAACTACTATGTAGTTTGGAAATCGATTTGCTTAATGGTTTTATAATCCAACGCAGAGTGTTGTTCAGATAGGAGGCTTGGAAATGTCACAAAATACGGGATGCACTCTCAGTGCCATTTGGGGGACTGTGTAATCTCAACACTCCATAGCACAGATTGCAGCTAACTGAAATCAAATGTCCTAGATTCTATTGAAAGGAATCTCCTTTGAGGCTTAAAGTCCCCGAGAACCTCAGGTACCAACTGGGAGTTGGTACCATGACAGAGTTCAGTGACGCAGTATCCCTGACGCCGGACCGGGGGCCATGGTACAAACAGCAAATTCCACCGCTGGTTTTCATCCCAGCTCTGCACAACCTCAGTGTGTGGCCTTGAAAACCCAACCAATTCCTAATCTTCAGATTTGCCACCTGACATGCCTCCCCTATGCCTTTGATTTGTTTCCCATTTCACTGGTCTTCATCTCCCTGTACATTAGGACCGATGAACTCCTTCTCTCCTGCAGGTAGGGAGCCTTCTTGGGAAGGAGTAAGGAGAGAGAGAGAGGCCAAAAGACCTTCTCTGAGCCTCAGTTCCTCCCTCCGTACATCCTGTTTCCCTGGAAGTGTAAGCCTCCTGTGATGAGATGAACAGAAACGTGCTTGCGGAGAGATAATGCTCCGGTGACAATTTCTGTAATCGAAGGGGCAGGACAGAATCTCAGGTTCGTGGGCACAAGTTAACGGGGGCCCTACCCTCCCTCTCACCCTGTTCCCAAAACACATTCAATGACTGTCTTAGATCATGTTTAAATTTGCTTTTAGTATTTGTTACACAAGAAATGCCTCATAGTTGGAGAGGAATTATGAAATACAAAGCAGCAAAAAGGCGGCAACAATAATTTGTCATCTGGTTACCCAGAAGTGCCCTCTGTTAATAGTCTGGTGGCGACTACTGCTAAGGCTATTGCAGCCTGCCTGACCTGCAAACGGAGAAGACGGTCGCGGAGCCTCTGGTATGGCACCTCCCCCCGTGGTTCAGCCAGCCACGTGGTGGCAGGTTGATTACATCGGACCTTGCAGTCATGATTTCGGTGGGTGGGATGTGGAACAGATACATCTCCTGGATACAAAACCCCTGCCATCATGCATCTGCCAATATCACCATCCATGGACTTAGGAATACCCATCACAGGATTCCATAAAACTGCTTCTGACCAAATAACATATCCCCAAAATGCTTGTTCTACACCTAGTTATAAATCTACCTCTGGGAGGAGCCAGTGAGTCTTCCCATTTTGCCTTTTTGGGAGGAGACCCGGCAAACCCCAATTCGGGGTAACAATTGTAACAATTCAAGCCAAAAGCACATAGATTTGGAAAGGAAGGCTCGCCTCTGTGTAGTCTTTATCCTTGAAAGCTTAACTACAGCAAATCCTCGGAGGTGCTGCCCTCTTTCCTTCCTCCATGCTTTTGCTTTGTTCTCCTTTCCCTGGACTTCACATCACTCTAGAGCGTATGGACTCTTGATCCCTTGCAGGTGACAAACCTTCCCAGGAATGAATAAGGAGAAACAGGCAAAAGGATGCCCTTGCACGTGTCACCCAAAGGATGATGTCAGCCTAAGCTCTGGCATTTAGACCCCGGTTCAAATTCTAGTCCTGGCTCTGTGACTTTGAGCTTAGTGACCTTGGACAAGTTATTGGACTGTTTCCTTATCGATAAAGTGGGATAATGTTTTCCAACCTCCCTACCTCCGGCTTGGTCTGAGCACCATTCAGGGATCCATTTTGAGGTAGAGCTTTGCAGCGTGTGATCTACTGTACACATTTACTACATTACTCGAAGGTGTCTGGACACATGACTGTGGACGGCAGCTCAAGACAGGCGTGATGGGGAATGAATGAGCTCTGCGCCAAATGGTGCTCACCTTCACTCCAGATGGCAATAATTAAAGGACTTCACTTAAGATAGTTCTCCATTGGAAAAAATGTTTCTTTTCCTTGCCTTGCATTTGCAATTCTTACATTAACCTTTACATTTATTTTGGGTGTTTCTTGAATATCATTTTTTTTTCTTTTTCTTTTGACTAGTTAGACAGGTATCCCCAGCTTTTCAAAAGTGTATGTGATGCCACCTCACTTTTACAAAGTACCTACACGAGGACCTGTTTTCACTAAGTCAGAGAAATCTGAAGAAAATTTTGCTTTTACAAAAATAAAAAGGAAGGAAGGAGGGAAGGAAAGAAG
Source organism: Potos flavus (assembly GCA_028534135.1). Classification (NCBI taxonomy): domain Eukaryota; kingdom Metazoa; phylum Chordata; class Mammalia; order Carnivora; family Procyonidae; genus Potos; species Potos flavus. The sequence continues at coordinate 4,727,327 of CM052900.1, read as the reverse complement.
GAAGGAAGGAAGGAAAGCAGGCAGACATTAGCATTCAATGTTTGCTTAGCCTTGAGCCATGCCAGAGGCAGTAAGCACCTTGAGTGGGAAGAGTGGTGCCCCCCAGGTCCTGTCCTGGGAACTACACTCAGCATCCCGATATCAAAGCGCCGGAGCTTTGAACTATGTCTATAAACATCTGTGCTTTATTTCCATTTATTTTGGGCATCCGTTAGCGAAATGTGTCCTAAGGTATCAGAAAATCCTGAGAGGTTTTTTTTCACCGTCTAGAAATGCTAAAAAAATTTCTATATAAATTAATTGCTTCTTTGCTCTATACAGTTTTGGCTTACCAAAGTTTTCATAGGAACGATCTACTTTAAGATAGTGGGGAACACCTGTATTGCAGGGTAAAATATTCAATTCATCCATTATTGAATTCATTCATTCATCCTTCGAGCAAGCATTTACTGACTGCCTGTTTCATGAGTTGCTCTGTGGGAAACAGGAGGGGGACAAAAGAAAATTGAATAATTAATTCCATATTTAGTTGAAAAGATGAGATAAACAATGCAAATCAATTTACTCATTTCTGTATCATCACTGCATTTCAAGCACCTGACTCATGATATTCATTCATCATCATTACTTAACATTTACTGAGTGCTTACTATGTGCCTGGTACTGAGCTAAGTGCTTTATATAGATGATCTCATTTAATCCTAGCAACAAAGTTATGAGCTAGGCATTATGGTTATTGTTCTCTGTATTAACCATGATGAAATGACACTTAGAAAGCCTGAGTACCCTGCTCAAGGTTACCTGGCTAAGAAATCGTGGCCGTAGGGTTCAAGCCCACGTTATTTGGAGTTTGTGCTTTTAGGCAGTGAGATGTGTTGCTTTCAGAGAATGCTGGGCCAGGTGGAAGGCTCAGCCCATGCAAAGGCTGGGAGTCAAGACAAAGCATGAGGTTTCCAGGGCGAGATATCTGGAGGCAAGCATGAATGGAGCAGGGTCCATGTGGGGCAGGCTTGCCTAGATGCCAGGCTCATGAACTTGGGTGCTTTAAGCATACAGTGATGTGTCCCATGTGGTTTCAGAAAGGGCTTTCCAGTGACTCAGTAGGGGGCAGACTGAGAGTGGGAGAAACAATTTCAATGAGAACAGCTACAAGACATTGCCCAGCTGAGATGCTGAGGTCCAGAAGGAAAGTGGTGGCAGATCCTGGAGATAAGAGAGGATGATGGCCAGAGATATTTAGGAAAGAGAGCCCCCAGGAATTGGTGTCCAAAAAAAAAAAAAAAAAGGCAGGGCTGGGTCATGGGTCACTTGGCACATTAGCGGTAGACACAAATTCACCCAATGTCCCAGCCTCCCTGCGTTCTGACTGAGGGTTCCCGAAGCTGAGCATCCATCCTGTGGCTCCAGTAATTGGCTCCCTGGGCAGTCCGTTCCTTTCTCTCTACCAAATTAAGCTCCTTCTCTCTGGGTCTTGATTGTTAAAACACCCTGTTTGCCCATGCCATTTACATATTCCAATTACCCACTGCCATTTCCCTGCTAATGAGCCCATGTACCTGCTTTCAAGAGCGTCTGGCCCGGAGCCTGCTTGCACGGGAGGGCTGGATACTGTGGGCAGAGACACTATTCACGGTGTCTTCAGACAAGGAGTGCTAGGGCCATTTTCTCACCTCCTTCCAGTCCTGATGGACTAGACCTTTTTGCCTCATTACCCGCCCCCGCAGACATTGCGATGCTCCGTTTACCTTAGTGACAAGAAGAAAAGCTCCATGCCAACTGGAGAAGTGCTCGGTGTTCTTACTGCATTCATCAAAGGCCCATTGTACCCTTAGCCAATCACATGCACAGAGCCTATTAGTCCAAGGTCTTCCTAATTTCCATCACTGAATTCTTTGCAGAGGGGAAGCGGATGCCTGGGTGCTAAGTAACTGGGCAGAGGATTATGGGTAGCTGCACAATGATGCCGAATAGGGAAAGCCTATTTTGAGAGAGCCTGCTTTGGGCAAGAATCCTGTCTCTGAAAAATGTTAAGTGTTTGACCCTGGATGTGTTAAATAACCAGTCTCATCCTCCCCTGTAAAACAGGAATAATAATTACCTGGAAGGGAGGTTTCAGGAGTAAAGGAGTTAACATTCGTAAACCTTTGGCACTCAGAGGCACTTGTTATGTGCTAACTGATATACTGTGAGTACTTACCAGTTAATTATCATCATAATTAATATGACGTCCAAATTAGAAGAAAAGTTTTAGGTGTCAAGTCCAATGTTGTTCCATCTTTGGTGACTGCCGGTTTATATCCCAGCCCAACCCGCATAATACGACAAGACATATAACTAAAATTACGATCTCCCAACGTGGTGATACCTTCTGACATGTGCTGTTCTGTATTTTATAAAATACTGATTTCCACCTGTGTTAGTTTGCTAGCACTGCATCACCAAACCCCACAGACAGGGTGGCTTAAACAGCAGAAACTAATTTTCTTACAATCCTGGAAGTTAGAAATCCAAGATCAAGCTGTTGGCAGGGCTGGCTTCCCCTGAGGCCGCTCTCCTCGGCTTCTCACTGTGTCTTCACATGTTTTTTTCCTGTGTGTGCACACCCTGTCATCTATGTGTCCAAATCTCCTCTTCAGGGACACTAGTAAGATTGGACGAGGGCCACTTGAACAGCTTCGTTTTAATCGACTCACCTGTTGAAAGGCCCTGAAATACAGTGACATCTGGAAGGACTGGAGGTTAGAGAGCCCACATATAAATTTGGGGGCGTGGGGGAGACACAATTTGGCCCATAATATGAACCCCTCGCAAGGACTTCACATTCCGCTAAGCGATCATGAACCTAACCTATAAAATGTTCATCTGTTTCAATCTATAGCCACATTCTTTGGTCTCTGCTGGAATATGTTTGACCAGTTGTCTTCCAAGGGACCCCATTGCTGTGCTGTCACTATACCAACCACGTGCCGAGCGCAAGCGCTGCAGCAGGCCCCGGGCCGAACACCTTTCCTTCTCGACCTCCTTCAGTTGTCACAACCACCCAATGAAGTAGGTCCTACACAAATGTACCTTTAAGAACGTATGCGGATTGGGGCGCCTGGGTGGCACAGTGGGTTAAGCCTCTGACTCTTGGTTTCAGCTCAGGTTGAGATCTCAGGATCCTGAGATCGAGTCCCGTGTCAGGCTTCGCGCTCAGCATGGAATCTGCTTGAGTTTCTCTCTCTCTCCCTCTCCCTCTGCCTCTCCTGTTCATGCACTCTCTCTCTCTCCCTCAAATAAATCTTTTTAAAAAAAATGTATATGGATTGCCCAAATGTGGATGTACGGATGTATGTGGAATGTATGTAAATCAAAGAACAGTAACTGAGCAAAGACTCAAACCCAGATTTTTCTCTGAAGCCCAGAAGGTTCTGTCCCCATTATTGGAAAGTTCTTCATGGCAAGATGAAATTTTCCTCAGGGAATGTGAAAATATCAAAAGATGCTACCATTCTGGTGTTTCATAGGAGGGCAGGGATAGCCCGGGGTTATATGTTGCAGGATCTAGGTTTTGGTCCCAGCACTGGCATACCTTGGCCACATGGCCTTAGGGAAGCCGTGTCAGTTCTTAGACTCACTTTCCCCTTCAGGAAAATGGAGATGTTACTAATAGTTTCCTCACACGGTTGTGGTGAGGCTCAAAGCTAACTCTAGAGACCCAAAGGACATAATGTCACATTACAGGTAGATTTGAAATACCGCATTATTTTTTTAAGATTTTATTTATTTATTTGTTTTGGGGCGGAGGAGAGGGAGAGAGAATCCCGAGCAGACTCCACTCTGAGCACAGACCTTGACACAGGGCTTGATCTCATGCCCCTGAGATTATGACCTGAGCCAAATCAAGAGTCCGTTGCTCAACCGACTGAGCCACCTGTGTGCCCCTGTCCTGCCCATTGTTATTACCCTCCTGCCGATTGTTAATCTCTTTGAACCTAATTTTCCAGTTTTACTATCTCTACGGGCTATATTAAACCTTGTAGTCATAATGATAACTTCCTCGGAAGCGTACAGAAAGATGAGCTCATTTAATACATGTACAACACTACGTTATGTAGAATTTCATTGTTTTCACTTTTCTTTTGATGCTACAAATTGATGAAGAAAAACTTCAAAGAATACATCAGCCTTCTTCCTCAAAGGAAGCATCCCGTAAATTTTATCAAACCACGTCATACAGGCTTCATAATTGGAAGTTCCAGCCAGGGTTTGCAAACCCTTGTGTCCTTGGGGAGCAGGCAGGTGACCCAAAGGCACAGAGCTTCTGGAAAGTGTAGTGCACAGCACCTGCCACCAGAGGGGGCAATTCATAACTGGTAGCAGCAAGCAGGCTTGCGACCATGGCGGCGAGAAAGAGGGAAAAAAATGGAATTAAGAGGAGGAGGAGACCTTGGGCCCCAACCTGTTCCCCATCTCCTAGGGTTCATCGAGGCCACACTTGGACACAGCCCTACTCCAGGAGGAGGTCCCCAGTTCTATGAATCTGTCATTCCCACCCTGGTGTCAAACTTTCTCCTTGGGTGATACCCCAAATGGTTGTCCTTCTTCATCTTTGGTTGTTGACCATAAGGTGTCTTTTCTGTTAATTATTTGTGGCAAACACAAGAATAAACAGCATGTTAAAATAATTCATTAAACATTGTATGCCATCTATTGTTGCATGTGCCATATTAGAGTTGTTACCTTCCTTTAATTTAAAATACTTCTCAAAATTCTTTGAGCAAAGCCATCTGTCATGACCATGAGTATTCTGCCATTCAGTATCTCCCTCCCCCCGCCCCCCCGGGGCATGGTTCTGCAAACCTAAAGGGCTATACCATGCCCTACTTAAGAAATGTGTTCTTCAGCTGACTCTCAGTGGCTAGCACCCATTTGAAACCACACATGAGCCTAAAATATCCCCACCAGAGTCCCACCACCGCTGACAGATTATGTCATGAAACCAAGGGTCAGCATGAGCTCATTTCCAAACTTAACCTTTTGTTGGCCAAATCTGTTTTCTTTCACTTCTAGAAAAGGGGCACTGATCTCTACACCTAAAACACTTAGTCCTGTGTGTTTGCATCGTGCCTCTCTGTCCACATTTTTTCTTTCAAATCTTAGCACAACTTGATATGGATGGAAAATTAGGGGAATGATCACTGCTCAGCAAATATTCATCCCCCACATCCATGGGAGCACTACAGTTCCCACTAATGTTAGGTTTGTTCCTACAACTTGCTTTGGCTAATGGAAAATGGGCAGAAGTGAAAACATACCATTTCCCAGGCAAAGCCTTAAGAGATATCGCATGCTTGAGTTGCTTCTCCGGGAGCCCTGCCCCCCACTCTGAGAACAGCGTGCTCCAGGAAGCTGCTGCCCCCTCCAGCCTGCGCTCCAGAATGAGAAGGTGGAGCAGAGCCATCCCACAGCCTCCTGACCCGTGATGGATGAATAAACGCTTATGATTGAAAGCTATTGAAATTTCTGTGGTTTTCTATATTAGGAAAATTAGAAATCAGCAAAAGAGATTATTTGGAGTCATTTTGGTGGAGTGCTGAAAGCCCCCTGGGGATCTTCTGACCTATAGACATCTATACCTTTGGCTGATGTCCTGTGAAAGATGCTATTTTACCACTTCGCAGGGTCAAAAGTTAACTTGAAAACTGATACCAATGCACCTGGGTGGCTCAGTGGGTTAAAGCCTCTGCCTTTGGCTCGGGTCATGATCTCAGGGTCCTGGGATCGAGCCCCGCATCGGGCTCTCTGCTCAGCGGGGAGCCTCCTTCCCCCTCTCTCTCTGCGTGCCTCTCTGCCTACTTGTGATCTCTCTCTGTCAAATAAATAAATAAAATCTTAAAAAAAACAAAAACTGATACCAATGCAGACGAATTTTGTGCTGTGGAGATATGATGTATTTGTATCCTATGGAAATGCTAACCCCAAACCTTAAATTGTATGGCCTGTTGAATATTAACCTGTTTTGCATCTTTTAGAAAATTTATTTCAGCATTCCGATTATCCATACATCCCTCTGTTCTTCAAGTTCTCCTTTGAACTGGTCTCAACATCTTACTTATTCTCTCATTACTTAATGAGTTGTATAAAAATCTTTGACATGTACTCATTTTATATGTGCATAAATCTACAATGAACTCCAGCCGTTGTTACAAAGCACTAGCTGACTGATACACTGGGTTCTAGCACAGTTTTGGTCATCAGTTCATTAAGCAACTTGGAGAAGCTGCACAGCTCATCTGGGCCTCAGAGTCTTTACGTAAAGTGAGGGTTTGAGATAGTTTGTTTCTCTATTCAGCCCTAAAGTTGGGCCTCCGAAGGTCTTGAGGGGGGGCAGATAAGGGAGGGGGAGTGTTATAAATCCATGTTACAGGTAGAGATGCTGAGGGTCAGAGACGTTTAACTATTTCATCAAGGTCTCAGGATACCTCTGCCTCCCATGTGAGTTCACCATCTGCTGGACCACACCCAAGGGACCACAGATAAAAAGCTTTCAAGAGCTACTATTTAAATTTTTGGGGCACCTGGGTGGCTCAGTGGGTTAAAGCCTCTGCCTTCGGCTCAGGTCATGGTCTCGGGGACCTGGGATCGAGCCGCGCGTCGGGCTCTCTGCTCGGCAGGGAGCCTGCTTCCCCCCTCTCTCTCTGCCTGCCTCTCTGCCTACTTGTGATCTCTCTCCTCTCTGTCAAATAAATAAATAAAATCTTTTTAAAAATAAATAAATAAATAAATTCTTGCTTAGAGAAAAGAGCAGTGTGCAGAGTCTCACAGACTGAATGTGGCTCTTGGCTTCACTAATTAGTAGCTACTTAATTTGGGGCCAACTGTTAAATAGCACTGAATCTCAGTGTTCTGATATGTGAAATGGGGATAAAAGTGTGTACTCTATAATGTGGCCATGAAATGACAAAAGAAATCACAATTGCCCACTCGAGAGCCAGGCACAGAGGAGGAGCTCCACACATGCCAGCTTGCCTGCCATCCCTTTCAGCAGAGCCAGAAGAATACCGGCTCTAGGGTCAAACTAGCACCAAGTTCAACTTCCGGCTCTGCCACTTCCTGGCTGTGACTTTGGGCAGGTGTTTAGTCACTCCGTGCCTTCGTTCCGCCGTATATACTGGAGGTGCTCCTACTACTTCTCAGTGCCGTTCTGAAGATTGCAGAAGTTGTGAGCACAGAGGGCTGCCATACAGATGCTAGAACCATTGTTCTTGTCATTAATGGATGTTAAAAACATGCAGACAGAGTGAAGGTCAAGGACAGCACCAACAAAGACCTTCGTAGGAGATTCTGAACAGAACCTGCTTTGCAAGCAGGGTTCACATCAACAGGGATTCAGACCAAGGACTATAGATTTGGGGAGTCCTGTTATCAGCTGAAAGGAGCAGAATTACCGGGTGAAAGAGCTCCTGCCTCATCAAGAAATTGCGTAAATCCTAATTCCAAAAAATGTTAATGGAAAGTATTATGTATTTATATGCAGTACTGAAAGATTTATGCCAGTCTTAATGGCTGGAGATGTCCTTCAAATTTTCCATCTGCCTTGGAATAGGTCTAATGTGATAACAAACAGGAAATCGGCTGGGCTAAAGCACACGCAGCTCTGTTTTGAACCATAAAATATAAGAGGCTGCTGACATTGCATATTAATTAGCTGATCCTTTCCTTTCCAAATTAAGAGCTCGGTGTTGTATTACTTGCACGGACATAAAACTTGGCTCTCTGGTTTGGGATGCAAGGAGATCTCATTCACTCACTATGTTTGGAGCACCAAAGAGTTTCTAGGCTCTTCCAGGCTTGGCAAGGAACGAGGTAAGACATAACCTAAACCACGGAACATCTCTCACTGTCTAGGAAGATGATGGAGAAGGGTAAGACAAGAGAAAGTGATGGCAGTCAACTGTGCCACAAATATCGAGGCTTTGCCAAGGCGTCCAGTTTGTGATTTTTATCTGGCAGTCCCTGGGAACCTTGTGAGTCTCGCATTTCTGTCTTTGCTTTGGCCAGAGGCTGAGAGCTGATTCTTCTGTGTACGTGTTGAAAAACTCATTTATTCATCTCCTAAAGAGTTATTAAGCAAATACTATAGTCCATGTCCTCTGCTAGACACCGGAAAAAGTTATAAGCAAAGCAAAAATTCTGTACTCGGAAAGCTTGCATTCAGGTAAGGGAAACCAACAGTAAACATGACAAACAGGTAAATATGAGCCTAGTCTCTTACTTCACGTTCCAGTGAACTATTGCTACGCAGCCAGTCGCCCCAAACCCGCTGGTGCCCAGCCACAGCCCTCTTACTATCTCGTGGATTCTGAGAGTCAGGAACTCCGACAGAGCCCAGGGCGGCTGGCCCGTTCCTGCTCCATGATGTTTGGGCCTCAGGAGAGGAGACTCCGAGGAGTGGGGCGGACCGCCCGGGAGGGGAGGATCCACTCCCGAGGCAGCTTCTTCGCTCAGGGCGGTTGGGAGCTGGGGGGGGGGGGGGGGGGGTAGGGGCACCTGCACGGGGCCCCTCCGGGATGATCATCTCAGGAAAGTCGGATTTCTCACCGGGCGGCGAGCGTTCCAGCGGATGAGGCGGAACTACAGGGCTGTTTGTGACCCAGCCTCAGAAGCCACATGGCGTCGCTTCCAACGGACTCCATCGCTTGGAGCAGGCAGAAAGCCCCTCAGACTCGGACCCTGACTCAGTGGAAGAGTGTGAGAGAATCCGCGACTAGTTTCCAAACCACCCATCCCTTTAGGGCCAACACACCATCACGGCCAAGGACTTCAGATGTGGGGTCCGTTAAACCAGGAGCTCATCCCTGGCTCAGCCGCGTCTCTTCAGGTCCTTAGCACACGTGACTGGATGCTTTTGCGCACGTGACTGGATGCTTTCGTGCATGTGATTGGATGCTTTAGCACATGTGATTGGACACTTTGGCACACATGATTGGATGCTTTAGTGCACGTGACTAGATGCTTTCCAGCACGTGATTGGATGCTTACGGAGCGTTGGTCCCTGTGCGAGGTGCTGGGGGCTTGGTGTTGAACAGAGAAGATGCAATCCTCCCACTGCCCGTGCTTGTAGCCGGTACCAGAGCCCGGCCGCTGAGCTCCCCACCGGAATGCCGTTGATAAGGCCTGTGGCAAAGGGTGTGCGGGTACCGTGGAGCCCCACAGAAGAGGGGTCGGCAGCGTGAACCCCGGCAAATGAATGAAAGCCTCTGCCATGAGTTTATTGGTATACTGAGCCCCTAAGCCCCACCTTCTGAGGCTGGACGAGGATTAGATGCGACAAGTAACCCGAAGGAAGCCCCAGTCATCCGTTCACACCATCTTATTTTAGGTCTCTGGGAACCAAGCATCGCTATATGGCCTCTCCCGGTTGTGTGTGTTTGTTTACTTGCTTCCTGTCTAGACCTGAGAATCCAGCAGGTAAGAGAAGCAGTGTAGCGTTCCGGCGGCTGCCGTCGAGAAAATGGATACTCCCTGCCTAGAAAGCCCTTCCCCTCCCGCGTTGATGTGGACAACTCCCCACCTTTCATAAGAATGGCTGAAATGTTGCTTGATGGCTCTGCTTACAGTTGTGTCCTGTAAGCCCCGCCCACTCCCTGATTCTGTTCCACCTTCCTTTCCCCGTATCACTGGCCACCTCTAGCATCCTCTGTAAGGTCCGCATTGAGTCCCCTACTAGAACGTGAACTCCAGGAGGGCAGGGCATCTTCGTTTCTCACTGACACTCTGCACAAGAAGTGAGGGAATAAATGACTGCATTGGGATTGGGAGACAGGGGGCAGAAGGTGGGCAGGGCTCTTTGGGAGATAGAATAAAGAGTTTTACTTTTTCAGGGCGCCTGGGTGGCTCAGTGGTTAAGCCTCCGCCTTGGGCTCATGTCATGATCCCAGAGTCCTGGGATGGAGCCCCGCATCAGGCTCCCTGCTCGGTGAGAAGTCTGCTTCTCCCTCTCCCACTCTCCCTGCTTGTGTTCCCTCTCTCGCTGTGTCTCTCTGTCAAATAAATAAATAAAATATTTAAAAAAAAGTTTTATTTTTTCTTAAATCTCTGTGATGCACATTGTAGAATTTTACGACATGAACTGATTAACATTTTTCTATTGTTCTGGCTGCTTTGCAGGGAATGGAATATCCCAGATCAGGATGAGTTGGAAGGAAGGAGTGAGGGGCCATCTCAGGTGCTGGGAGACGGGCTGGTGGCTTGGACCACGGAAGTGATGCTGGAGGTGACCCAGTACAGACAGATTTAGGGTATACACGGCAGGGAGGGCTACAGAATGTGCAATGGGCTAAGGTGAATAGAAGAAGGATATTGAAGACAACTAGGAGATTTTTGATTTAAGTAATTGGGTATAATGTGGTGTCACTGATGCGTAAGACTAGGAAGAAACAGAAGGGGCGTGTGTGTGTATGGTATTGGGGGGGTGGCAGAAAATCAAGATTGTATCTTGGCTTTGTTAATTGTGAAGGTATAAGAGATATCATCTAGAGTATTCTCCATCTAGAATCTATCCTAATTATCCTAAGGAAATAATCCAAGATGCCCACCAACATTCAAACAAGTTCTTTACGTCATTATTCGTAAGTCAAAAGCTGGATGCTGTCATGATGTCCAGCATTATAAGGTTAGAGGAATAGCCATCCTTCAAAGTGTTGCTTATGAAGCCTGTAATGAGACCAGAAAATTCTCACTTAAATGAATGAATGAATGAATGGGTGAATGTTTACTGCTGTGTGTTTATTACTAGTGTGATAAGCATTAGGAGAGAAATGGCCGAGAAATACTCATGGTAAACCCTATAAATCATGGAAATTCAGAATCAGAAGAAACCTTAGTGGGGCATCATTCCAGAAAACGTGCTCTAGAAGGATAGGTAAAGCCTGGAGGGCCAGAAAGATCCTCGTTGAGGCTATGAAACTTGATTCTATTAGTGGGGAAAGATGAACTGAGAAGGAGCTATGTCCCAGTGCTTGCTTCTGTTGCCGCTAGGCAGGGCTGGGTGACCTTGGGCACACCCCTGAACCTCTCTGAGCTCAGTTACTTCCCAGCTAAATAAGACAGTTGGTAATCCTTGGATTCCTTACTTCTCAGAGTTTCAATGGTTTAGATGCCACAGACTTCCTACAGTATGGAGTATTTTGGTTGGAAGGGAGCTGTGGGATTCAGCCCTCCCAGCCCACTCATGATGCAGCTGAGGGGCAGAAGGCAGGTGACCTGGCCAAGGGCACACAACTCTTCCCTAAATATCAGCTTATAAGATTCAGCAGAAAAGGCCGATGCAAACAGAGGGCATAGAATTGGGGCCACTAAAAGAAAAACTAATGGCAGAAAAAAAAATCAATTAGCTTTGGTGTGAAAACATTCAACCGTAACTTTAGTTGCAAAGGAAATATTTCTAGGTTTATTTACGAGGTCCGTTAGACTTCTAAAGTTATATGTGCGTCAGTCATCAGAGTTTACTAAGAAAACTAGGCTTCTGTGAAACCTGGCTTCCTACCTCCTGCTTGTCTCCGACTGCTGGTCCGTCCTCCACAAACGGTGCCCACAGCGATCGTCTAGAACTACAAATGTAATCGTGTCCACACACGCCTCCGCCTTCCACCCCTGCTCAACGGGACCCCGCTTCCTGTGCGGTAAAGACTCGGGTCCCCAGACCTGGCCCCACCTACCTCCTCCAGCTCCTTCTCTTGCTGTCCCTGTCCCAGTCCCCTGCCCCCTGTCCCTGCCTGTGCCTTCCCGACCCTGCTTGTGCCAGGCGGTATCTCAACCTTCCCGTCTCTGCTTGTGCTCTTGTCCTGCCCTTGAGCGCCTTTCCTCACCTGGCTCTCCAAGCAAACATCTACTCATCTTTCCAGACTCAGCTGAACTGTATCCTTTATGAAGTCTTTGTGACCTCTCTCACCCTGGGCTGATTTTTGCTGCCTTTTCCCTTTGTGACTGTTGAAACTGTGCCCAAACAGGCTGCCATCTCCCCAGCATAGCAATTCGCTGCATTTATCTCTTTACTTGTCTACGCCCCAGAAGCGACTAAAAGTTCCTTCAATGCAAGAGACTCTGGTATTTCATCTCCGTATCCCCAGGACCTATCAGGATATTTTCATTAACCCACGATACAAATTCATTCAGTTCATTCTAAGTTCCCTGCACTTTCTTAGGCACTGGCGAGTAGAGCAGAGTGGCAGAAACCATACTCCCCTTCTTCCATGGTGTTAGGGTGTTAATCTCTGTACCTAGACACCCAACTAAGGAGCACATTTGTCAGCCTCTCTTGTAGTTACATGGACATGTGAACAAGTTCTTGCTAATAGGATATGAACAGAAGTCATGTGCTCTCCTTCTGGGTCACGATCTGAAAGGGAAAGAGAGTCTTCCTCCCCCCCCCCCGCCCCTTTTTCTGCTGGTTTGAGTGTTGACATGATGGCAGGAGCCTGAGCAGCCATGTAGGGTCATGAGACAGAAGCTGCATGCTGAGGTGGCAGGACAGAAATCAGCAGTAGGCCCCCCCACCATCCCTGAGCTGCCTCTAACTTTACAGGAGAAAGAGACATTACTAGGTGGCTTGTTTATAATAATGTATTCGGGGACTGTCAGTAATGTCAGCTGCTATAACAAAATAATGTGGATTGAGTGGCTGATATACAGCAGAAATATATTTCTCATCGTCATGGAGGCTGGGAAGTCTAAGATCAAGGCACTGGCAGAATCAGTGTCTGGTGAGGCTCACTTCCTGGTTCATAGACGGCCGTCTTCTTACTGTGTCGGCCGTCTTCTTACTGTGTCTGCACATGGAGGAAGAGGCCGGGATCTCCCTGGGGTTTCCTGTATGAGGGCACTAATCCCATCACGGAGGCTCCACTCTCATGACCTAATCACCCGCCAAATGCCCCTACTCCCAATCCCATCACGTTAGGAATTCGGTTTCACCCTGTGAATTTGGGGAGGACACAAATATTCAATTTCTAGCAGGCTCCTTTGTGACAGCACCTACCTGCACTTTGCTCATATAAATGGTCGTTTAAAGTGGACACGATCTCTTTGCCGACTGAACTTGCTTAACACCAAGTCTGACCACATGGCTTAACAAGTGAGCAAGTGAATGACTGAGTCAACGATAGAGTTCAAGGTCTAAGCAGAGCCAGCTAGAAAAAAAATAACAATTTGCCACAATGGGCAGATAGCATCATATGCTATGAGGCTTACATTCTTTGGAGCTCGTGCTCCAGACAGCGGGCTAAGCGTTCTTGCTTCACGACTCCGTCTGCCTTTCCTTCTCTCTACAAAGCCACTGCGATCCTTTCATTCTCCCTGTGCGCATTGTCCTTACTCGGTTCCGTCCTCGCCTTTCCCAAGCCAGAGCTGTACTTCGGGTGCTCATTACCTCTTACCTAAACCGTGGCACCCGCTGCCAAACCGGCCTCTCCACCTCCAGTCCTTCCCCAGAGCTGTTGCCATGGCAATTTTCCCTGGCACAGCGATGATCAAAACCTTCCAGGGCTCCCCATGGCCTTCAGGTAAAAGGCCAGCCTCCGTCAGTTAGCTCCGTGCTTTGGTCTCCTGCTCACCGACGCCGCTTCCCTGTCCCACAACATACTTTGCCACCTCCTTTCTGGATGGCTTTTTCCAAGCCGACCCCTTCCCTGGAATGCCTTCTTCCTCCAGCCTCACTCCTCTCTCTGCCTGTTAAAATCCTACCCTTCTTTTGATATCCAGCAAATTCTTTTTCTTTATGAGGCTTTTTTTTTTTTTTTTTTTTTAATGTTTTAGGGTCAAAAGTACTCTACCCCTCTGGACATTCCTGGCCTGTGGATTCCCTAATACAGCATTCGTCACTCTGGGATTAGGATTGGATGTAGGGTGTGCAGAGGGTAAAGATAAAACAAGCACTAATTTCACGACAACGATAATCATGTCTAACCATTTGCTGAGGGCTTTTGCTACGGGCCCAGCTTCTCCCGAGGGCATCGGCTACATTAGAACATCGGGGCCTGCACCAGCCCTGGGCGAGTGGGGAGGGGTGCAGGGGCGGGGTGTGGGGGGTGGGGGGCGGGTAGGGACCATCTTCTCCAGTTGAGAGATGGGGAAGTCAAAGATACAAAGAAGTCACCTGTTCAGGGTCACACTGCTGGGACTCTGACTCTTGCCCTGACCACTTACCAGACACACAAATTTAAGCAGATCATTTTGGCGCTTGGAGCCTTAGTGTCCTCACTTCTCAACACACCAGTTTTATGGCCTGATGTACAGGGTCATGCCCAGACGAGCTCCAGGGGCGTAGGAGGCACTCAACTCAAGACCTCCTCCTGTCTGCAGGATTATGGCTCAGAAGTCATCTATCCATGGCTTCTCATCTACGTCCCTGTGCATGATAGGTTCCTACAAAATGTCTGCTGCTGCCGAGCTTGCTTTGTCTTAGGCGTCACAGTCCTGGTCATACGCTGTCCACTACCTCTCAGTACGAGACCCAGTAATGCAGGGGCTGAGGCAGGGGTGCCAGCCGTCCACCCATAGTTCCCTTCTTTACTGTTACCTTAGTAACAACGTTGCATTTTAACCCACCGAGCCACCCAGGTGCCCCTACAACATTGCATTTTAATCTAACGCAGGCATTTGCATGCCTCCCTTGGTGCTAGACCAGACCTCATAGCCCAGTTCAGGCCAACGTTCCAAGAGCAGAAGTGAGGCCAAGTGCCTCTCCCCCACTCCCCGCAAGCCCTGCCCTTCCCGCCCCGGGGAGGAGGATGTGGCGCTGAGCCCTCAGGCACCGTGCAGGTGGGGAGGCCGAGTGATAAGAGCGAGGGGGTCTGGTCCCTGACAGCTTGCGTGAACACTGACACCAGAGAAAAACGAACTCATGGGTTGTTTAAGCCCCTGTATTTGGATCTCTGTTGCAGCCACCAGAACTGTACCCCATCTGGCATTGCCGGGTGAGCCCAGGAGAGCCCAGCTGCCCTGCTCGCTGGCCGGGTGACCGGGGGAAGGTCCCTGAACCCTCAGTGCCCACTTTCTTCATCTGCGGGTTGCCACAGCAAGGGCATCTGTGTCATCGGTTGTCCTGAGGATGCATGAGATCACACACGCAAGCTGTTTAGCACAGTGCTGGGCACACCCGGAGAGCGCAAGAAATTGCAGTGATTATTGTTATTAGGAGTGAGCTGAAATTGCAGCTTTCCAGATACCTACCCTGGATGGAGCTGGGGCGCTGCTCCGGCTCTTGAAATAGAATCAACTGCCCCAAGACGGTTCTCTCTAGTCCCTCCTACTGGTGTTGTCATTGCCCTCCCTACCCCCCAGCCCTGTGCAGAGCGAGGCAGGGCTCATCCCCATCCCAGCAGGAGAGCAGGGGGAAGTCGCACCACTGTTTCCAAAACAGAGCTCTGAAGGGCTGGTGGGTCTGCGGGGTGGATCCTCGGCTCAGCAGGGGCTGGTGCGGGAGAAGCTCCCGTGGGGACGCCTGGGGGGCTCAATCCGTTCAGCGTCTGCCTCTGGCTCAGGTCACGATCCCAGGGTCCTGGGATCGAGCCCCGCATCAGGCATCTTGCTCAGTGAGGAGCCTGCTTCTCCCTCTGCCTGCCATTCCCCCTGTTTGTGTGCTCTTTCTCTCTCTCTCTGGCAAATAAATAAATAAAAATACTTAAAAAATAAATAAATAAAAGGAGCAGCTCCCATGGCCCGGTGCTCTCTCGACACAACACACTATGCATCCCAAGTAATCCTCGTCCTGCCCTCTGGGGTCCGGGCTCTGGATGCAGCTACACGGATGTGGACACTAAGGGTGAGGGATGTGAAATGATTGGCTCAAGGTCACGCATCTGGACAGTGAAGGACTAGGGCGGCAAGGAATGCCGGAAGAGCTCCCTAACTTTAATTAGAATAGCTTGCTCCCCGAGGAGGAGAGAGCACCCGTGTGCAACATTGATTTATTTTGGTTTTGGGGGGTAATTCTCTTCTGAATGGTTTTTCTGCCCTCTGCTACCTGCTTTCAGCAATGAAGCCCCAGGAGGCATCACTGCCACTGGCATTCCCAACGTGAGCCTCCTGGGTCATCCGATTTCCATCCTGCAAAAGCTGCTTTCTAGCTAAGCCACAGGCTCTCCTGCTCCCCAGATTCTGTGTTGCTCGCAGGTCATATTTAGGTTTAAGTAAAAGAGGATCCAGATTGTAGGAATGGATATTTTCTTAAAGAAATAAGAAGGGAGTGCTGTATAAATTGTACACTGTGCATGGGGCCTCTGGGGGACGGTGCCGGGTCCCGTGGTTTGCACGCCCTTGTCCCAGGGCTCAGGGAGCGTCGCTGGCTCACGGCGAACACAGGAGAACGTTGGGGCTCAGAGAGGTCACCCAGGCAAGGTGCTGTGCTGCTGGCTCCAGCTGCTACCCTAAAAGCTTAATTACGATCTGTTTCATATGTGGAAATTGCATCTAAAACTTCATCTGGGGGAGGAAAATCCTCTGCTGGTAAAAATAACAAAAATGTGCCCAAAGTACTGGTATATTAGAAAAATCATTGATAAGGGATAAAACAATCCTTGGTTCTAAGCCTTGATCCTCTGTCGTGAGTTCTTGGGCAAATTTCCTTACCTTTCTTTCTTTACCTATCCTCAGAAACTCTGTGTCCTCATTTGCAAAATGCAAACCCCTAGTCTCAGTTTGGAGGGTTGTTTTGAAAATTGAGATTACAAGTGGCTGTCATCATTAGCCCACATTCAGAAATCTGGGAGCCCATGTGGGTTCTCACCCTCTCTCCTGGCAGGACGCACTCTGAAGGAGCAGCAGCAGCAACCCACAGATTAAACGGCACAGATTCATTTAAGCCGGCGTTTCTCAGAATGCTGGCTCAGTAATGAAGCGCTTGTTAATAATGTAGATTTTTGAGCTTGACCCAGGAACCACTAAATCAAAACTCCTGCGGATGGGCTGTGAACTCTGAATCCACACTTTGAATGAGCAGCCCAAGTAGATCTTATGGGCACAGAGGTAAAAATAATCCTGGCTTAGGTGATAAAAATTGATGGGATCTTCGTAACCCATGAATAGCTCAGGTTAAAAAGTATGACGCCACCAAGTGTCGGCAAAGAAGCGGACGGATTGCTTGGAGTTTCCGCTCACACCCGCGGGAAGCTTACAGCGGTACCACCACTATGGAAAACCGTTTGGAGTATCTCCTAAAGGAAAATGTGCAATTTTTCTGTGAAGCAGCAATTCCTCTCCTACATAACTGCCCAAGAGAAGTGAAAACCTGTGTCCACAAAACGATAGATCAAAAAACGCTCATGGTAGCTCTACTCATAACTCCAAACTGTGAAGAACTCAAATACTCATCAACAAGCAAATGGCAAATGAATTGATGTCATGTTCATACCATCAGGAAATATTTTATAAGACTCGGAAAGAAGCCGGAGAGACCCTTGGGGGTCCCCCTGGCACAGCAATGGGTGTCGTCTAAGGACCCTTCGAGGGTCTCTGAGTATTTAGAGGGTATAAACTTTTACGGACGATGTGACTTCACAGTTCTGGGGGGGATAGAAGTGAAGTTAAAAACTGGTAACAATGCAAATGTTTCCTCTTCCGAGCAATTAAAATGATTCCTGTTCACAGCAATGCCCACACATTTGAGCTTGACAATATCAATCTCGGGAAGTCAAATTTTCATCAGAACCTGTTTTTAGTGTTTTCCTGATTCCCTCATCAATTAATGAGTTGAATAAAATCTTTGATACGTGGTACATTTACATTTGTGTCAGAGTCAAGTTGTTAACTTTGGAAAATTATAATTTAGATGGATGCCTGGAGACTAGGCAGGTATAAAAGAACAAACCACCGATGTACTCCAAAACATGGGCGAATCTCCCAGATCTCACGTCGATGAAAAGAAGCTAAATACAAAAGCGCACCTACCCTAAAATCCCATTGATACAAAGAACAAAAATGGGCAAAACCAACATACGGTTTTAGAACGGAGAGCAGTGTTTCCTCGGGTGGGGGCGGGTGCAATGCCCGGGAAGAAAGCATCCAAGGGAACCTTCCAGGTGGCGAAAATGTTTGACGTCTTGATTTTGACAATGGTCACATGGGGAGGTACATCTATAAAAAATCATCAAGATGTACATTAAAGATTTACAGTAAAGATGCGTTCCCTTTTCTGTATGAAAGCAAAATCTCAGATTTTTCAAAATGCCAAACATTTTAAGGAAATTAAAAGATGGTACTTAGTCCTCTCAGCCACGATATGGCGTTGGTCTACACTGTGCTGGCCTCCCTGCTGGGTCAAGTGGGAGGTGGGGGAGCCACATGGCGCCCCAGGGTCCCTGGCTTCATCTCAGGGCATCCACCGGAAAGCATCTCCCTGACCCAAGCCTCCTCTGGAGCCCTGGCTGGTGACTCACTTTGTCACTCTAACGACTTCATTAAAGTGGCTGAAGGCAGAAATAACCCCACGTCCAGACATCTGGAAGCAGATAGATGTTACTCATTTTAAAGCTCAGCAAAATGTATTTTAGGGAAGCCCGCAAGAGCTTTACAAGGAAAGTCTGTCAAAAATTATCGCAGGCATCCATCTCTGAAATGGCCCTATCAGCAACATCTTTTATACAAAATCAAATCAAAACAGAGTCTTTGCCTAGAAAGAAAATTTCGACGATATCCTAAGGCTCCTCATTTGGAGGAATGAGTCCTTGACTCCTTCTAGAACATCTGCACCAAGGGATTGTCCAGCCCTCATTACCGACAGGACAGCCCCTAGCCTCTCAATATCTACAGCTACAACTCACTGAGGACTGACTTACCTGGTTTCATTTCATTTAATCCCTACGACATCCCAGGGAAGTAGGTACTATCATGAGCACCATTTTACAGACAAGGAGGGGAGATTAGCAAGCTTAACGAACTTGCCCGAACCACACAGCTGGTGAGGGGTAGAGCCGGGGTTCCTGCCCGGCTCTGCCTGTCCAGGGCCAGAACACACATCTGTCCCGGAGTCCCCTCCCATGGGGGCCGGGCCCACCCTCGGACGACAGTTCTGGTATTTGGAGAGATTGTTCTTATAATGAAGACAATCTGCCTTTTAATATTCTCACTTCCACAGACTTGGCTGAGTTATTCTGCCTCTACTCTTTGGGGCCACACAGACTCATCTCTTTCTCTCATACACGTGCGAGCCCTTCAGATATTTGAAGATAGCTCCCGTGGCCCCCTTAGTCCTCTCTTAACACGAATTTTTACCTGAGAGCCACAAACTGCCAGGCTTTACCAGGGACTGAGGATGTGGGACTTCCAAGGCTAAAACCTGCACGGTCCCAGCAAACAGGGAAATCGCTCACCCTACTTTTCGGTGTGTCCCGACGGTGTTACCTGTTACATACACTGGTTTTGGGTTTTTGGGTTTTTTTGCTTTTTGTTTCTTACAAGGCTTGTTCTATACAACTCCCATATCCATCAAAACTCTTGTTGCAAGTGCAGAAACCACTGAGCTGGCTCAAGTGAAAGAGGGCTTTACGGGTTCATAGCGCTGCAGAGCTCAGAAGTTCCAGAACTCAGCGCTCCAGCATTTCGAGCAAACCCTGGCCCCTCTCCACCTCTCAGCTCAGCTTCCTTCCACGTTACTTCTGCTATCAGCTGAGCTCTGTCCAGGCTTTTATTTTCCCTGCCTGGCGACCCCAGCAGAAATCCCCTCATGCGCCCCGCAACACAGAGTTTCAACAAAACTGGAAGAACTCATCCCATTCGATTAACTCAGGCCACATTCCTATGCCCGGGGGAAGGGGCTATCTATGATGGCTGAATGGGCCTTGATCTCCTGACTACCTGTGAGCCATGGGATGGGGAGGGGGATATTCACCTAAACCATTTGAGCTGATCCTAAAGGACAAATGTTCCTACAAAGGATGTATTCATGCTGATATGAGAAAGTGGGCGAATGACCACTGGTCAGGAGAGGACGGTGGCCGGCCATGGCACTTCTGCTCGATGGGTCCCCTCCATCTGCTGGAACAGCTGACGGTGGCTTTCAAGCCCTCAGTGGTAGGTCCCTCGCCCACCTCTCCAGGCTCACCTTCCCTCTTCTGCCCCTGTTAAATTCTAGACTTGCTCTCCCTAGATATGGGATCCCATTTCTCACCTTCTACCTTTGTTCACACCCCTCTGTTTCCCAAGAAAATCTCCATGTTTTCAAGGGTCCCTCCCTTCAAGAGATGTGTTTCCACCAAACCCCAAGCTCAACTGACAACAGCCCTCTTTGGACCAGCCTCATACACTCTTGCATGAGGTCAGTGGTCACTCTGATAAGCTCATTTCTTACACACCTGCTTCCCCCATCAGACCGTGAGACCCCGGGGTCTGTGTTGTGTTCGTCTTCCTCACTTCTCTCTTTACCTTACACGTCAGGGAGGGCTCGGCATCTGTCGAGTGAAGAAAGGTTGCTTATTTGTGTTAGAGATTCTTCCTTGCTGTCCAATATCCATCCTCCCCAAATCTGAATTGCATTCAGTGCGACAGGAACCCAGATAAAGAGCAACATTTCCCAGCTTCCTATGTAGCTGGTGAGGCCATAAGATGAACTTTGGGCCAAAAATTTAAGTGGAAGTGTCATAGGGACGTTGGGAAGTTATTTCAAGGAGCTGACCCAGTTGAGAGGAGTGTTCTTTTGTTTTCCACCAAAACTCCTGCTGCCTACCCAGACTGGAGATTGGATGCTGCCGTTCCGCAGACTCTTGGGTTATGACACATCTCAAGGATGGAACCATTCCCTGAAGAAGGCAGAGCAAATAGTTGGGTCCCTGAGGAAAGTGCGAAGCTACCATTTCAACCCTGGGTTGACTCGTCCAGGCAGCTTTGTGTGAGAGAGAAATAAGCATGGCTTTAAACTACCGTTATTTGGGTTTTTCTCTTGTATGTGTTCTCTACAGAGGACTTTTAGTTGATAATCCATTAAATGTTTGAATAAAGAAATACAAGCGTGCAGGTACATGAGTGCGTAATTGGTTAAATAGTGGAAATGAGATTAGATTTTCTGTTAACTAGCTTTCAACCTGAAGCATTCTACTTCACCACCTAGAACTGCGACTTTTTCGGTTTTCTGTTTAGAAGATTGTAAACCACCAAGACAAAGGATGTGTCGGTGCCTATAGTTTGTCTTCTGACCAGAGCGCTGGTCTTTGTTGGAGAGAAATGGGTGACCAGGGAACAAGGGAAGGTTAATGGTGGAGCTAACTCATTTGACAGAAAGGAAGTCTTCTTTCTCTTTTGCATGAAGTCTTTCTTCTGAGCAAGACTTGCACTTCCTGATTTAGGCTGAGGTAAAAGTTGACCCTGGTTATCATCCTGAAGGTGACAGAGGGGGCAGATCTTGAGAGGCATCCACTTCAGGTGAGGTCTTTAGAGTATCTCCATGGAAGAGGAGCCTTTTTTTTTCTGTCTTTCAAGGAGAAGGAAGCTACTTCTCTCAGCCACAGGTTTTAGGAGAACTTGAGGTTTGAGATTCTCAATCGCCTCTGCCCAAATATCCCCCTGCCAGGTCTCATGGTCCCACTCCTTCCTTATCGTGGTCTGGACTTTAACATAGGAATGCTGTCCAGATTACATGTCATTTCCTTTGAAACCCTCATTCAAAAATACTCAGATGCTGGCCTTTATTTTCAGCAGCGTGCCCCATGACTGTTGGAGACGAGATGCTCCTTTAGAAGACTGCCCTACGACAGTCTGGCTTTAATAGCAACTTTAAGTTGGCAATTAATTACTCTTATCTTACCTTTCTCATTTTTAAAGTCTCAAATGTCATAAAAAGGGGTCACCTTATGCCACATTCTTCATAATCATCATTGCCCCCATACTGGTCAAACGGAACTGCTATTTGATCTCTCAAGCTTTGCATTCTACCTCAGTCCAATTAATGTTTGGTGAAACTCTGGTAATGGTGATGCCATGTCATGCAGGAAGATATTATTACTGCACTTACCAGAAACAGTGGGCTTCCCCTTGCCTTCAGACTCATGGGAAATTCAACCCCAAAACCTCATCCAGAGGGTCTGTTTTCTTGGATCACTTCCAGAACCCATTGTCTTAGCTTGGATTTCCCCAAAAGCAAAGACCTAGGCTAAACTTAATTCGAGGGGTACAATCCCAGGAGAATAAGCAAGAGACAGGGAAGAAAAGGACACAAATGCATGTTGGCCATAGCCTCTCACAGTGGGTGGAGGGTCGTGTGGGATCTCTCCGGAGGGATTGTATGGAATCACTGCATCTCGGGGAGGAAGAACAAGTGATTTTTTTTTTTTTTCAATCGACTTCTGCTCATCTCATGTCTCTCTGGTCAAAATCCATCGCATAGCGGTATCAATACACCCAAACGTTTGATTAGTGGTTTTGGGCTCCCACGGGCATCCGCTGGGGAAGCCAGAGCTGGGATGGGTCTAGCTGGCTTGGACCCAGGCTAGCTCCGAGAGGAAGCTGCCCTAATGGCCCTGTTAGGATATGAAACTGTGGCCACAGGGGCTTCACAACATGGGAGTGGCATGAGCTATGAGTCTCCCGGAGCCAGCAAACCACAGGGAACCTAAAGCATCGCATCTACAAGGGCTGGGATACTATGCATTAGCTCTTCCACATCTGTGTCCCTAGGCTCCTGTTTATTCCTTGCCTCTCTCTGCTCTGTGCCCTGAGGACTGAATTACTTTTTCTGCCTTTCTCTGTCTCTTCTGGTTGGGTTCAGCCAGTGGGAGACAACAGCAGGAGATCAGAAAATAGAGCAAAGACTTGTAGAGAATTTCTCCTCTCCCTGGCTGTTGCTGTGATTTTAGCAGTGGCGGATCCCTCTGACTAAGCGTCTGTTGGATGGCCCTTCTTCCACGCCTCTGGTGACATGGGTTCTTCTTGTCCTCACAAGCCAAGGGTTGGTAACAGCTTACTGTGACCACTATTTGGGTACTTTACATGCCTCGGGGCATCCCTTATCCTGAGCAGGACTTTGTACTAGCACCCTTGATTAAATTGTCTTCAAAATCCTAGCTGAGTGCCTTCCGTTTCCTAGTGGGACCTTAAGTCTAAATTTTCTTTGTTTATCTCATGTTGGTTTTCTTAAATTAATTTTTGTTTGAACTTTTAAATCTTAAATTATTGTTCTTATTAAGTTATTCTACAGTATGAAACAATTGGGGCACATGTCCTTTCTCTTCTATAAGTTATGTTTTCTGACGGGTTGGGATCTGCGTCTGACTTCTGCATGCCGTGCTGATTTCCTGAGTATATTTCTTTCTTCCGTACTGTATTGGCTTAGTCATTGTGCCGTTCTTTTGCATTTGGCCCCTGCATGGGCAGCTCTGTGCAGATGGCCTATTTCCTCTGAAATTATTGACCCTTTTCTCACTGTATCTGCATCCCTTTAAATTTTCCTCTAAGGTACAGTGTGAGTAAGGAATGGGTGTTTGGTGCTCTCTCCATTTCTCCAAACTAGAAAGGATAGCTCAGATGCAAGTGTGCATGCGCACGCATGTGTGTACACACACACACAAATCACAGAGAGTGTCTCTGAGGTTTTCTCATTCTTTCTGCCTTCCAGGGAAAGCCCTATGTTCTTTACACTTCCTCCTTCCTGCCTGGAATGCAGGATGCTTGTGGTACTAGATGTGCAGCAATGACTGTAAACCTATGGGAATAAAAGCCACATATTAAAAGGAGGCAGGACAGCCAGGCCAAGGGAAAGTGGCTCTTTGACAGCATCTTTGAGCCACCGTACCTGTTTCTGGACTTTATAAAACATGAGAAAAATAAATCCCTTTCTTTCATAAGTCACTATGGTAGGATTAGCTATAACGCACAACTGAATACAACCTACACAGTGAGATCCTCTCTACGAATTCCAAGCTCATTCCTTGCGAGCCCCAAGGGCTCCCTTCTTGTCCACAGAGCAGGAAAAAGCTTGCTGCACATGTGCGTATTCTGACCCATCAACACAACCATGTTGCTCATCCCTTAACTCCGTCATTTCCTCTTTCTTTAATTACCAGGAGAAAGAAGGAGCAGTCATAGTTAAGGAGGGGGTAAGACTGAGTGTGCACTTGTTTTTCTCACCCGGAGTAAGATTAACTCATCAACAGAGAGAATGCTGTAGTGCAAGAATTTATTTATTATTTGTTTACTATTGAATAAGCCACATAACCCTTGCAAATCTCAGCTGCCTGGTCCGTAAATTAGGGAGAAAACACTGCTGCCTGCTCTATTTGCTTCCTGTTGCCACTGTAACAAATGGCCACAATTTTAGTGGCTTAAAACTACACAAATGTATTCGTTTACATTGCTGGAGTAAGAGGTCCAAAAGAAGGCTTCTCCGACTAAAGTAAGGGTTTGGGCAGAGCTGGCTCCTGTGGAGGCTCCGAGAGAGAATCTTCGTCTCTCCCAGCTTCTCACGCTCTGCTGGCATGCTCGCCCACATCCCTCCCCTCTCTTCCAGTCTCTGCCTGCCGGCGTCACAGCACCTGCTCCTCCTCTGACGTCAGGTCGGCTTCTTCCCGCCCCCCCCCCCAGGGCTTGTCAGCGTCAAGGCTCCCCCGGCTGCCTGTCTGTGTCACACACTTTCTCCTCCTCTGACGTCACGCCTCCCCACCTCCCTGCCTGCCAGCGTCACGGCACCTCTTCTGACGTCACATCTGCCTCCACCTCCGTCTTCTTAGCACACTTGTGGTTACACGCAGGGCCCATCCCAGTCATCCAGGATTATCTCTTCATCTCAAGATGCTCAACTTAATCATAACCGCCAAGCCCCTCCTGCCATATGAAGTAACACCCACTGATTCCAAGGATCAGGAGTGGCCATATTGGGGAGGGGGCAGTGGACGTTAATTAATCTGCCACCCCCAGGACCAAAGTAAAGCGGGAAGAGTACAGGAGAGGTCCTTGGAATCTTTAGGTGTCTTGAACTTGAGCCTGAGTGGCCTGACCCCTCGGGGACCCCAGCACAGTCAGGGGGCATACCTCACTCCTCTCTGGTAACACACTCGGCGGCACAGGATGCAGCCCCGCGTCTACACCTGGGGGTTTGACAAACGAATTAGTAAATGCATTAAAGAATAACGCAGGATGAGTAGGATGGCTGAGGAGTGAACTGTGGGGGAAAGGCAGGGAAGGAAAGGTGACTTGCCACCAAATGAAGCGTACGCCGAGCCGGACCTAGGGCTCCTTGCCCATCTGGACCCTGGGGGAGAAGCATCATCACCGCTGTCCCTCACCGAGCGCTGCCTCTGCCGTGGGCTCCTCGCCTTACCTTGCTAAGCTGCTCTGCAGCCCACAGGGGAGCTTGGGTCTCTTGTTCAGGAGCGAGGGAATGGACGCCCGAGGGCCCCGAGGGGCCCGATCACCCGAAGGAGGGGGGGTGTCAGAGACTGGGATTCAAACCCAGCCTGCAGTGGGGAAGCCTGGCGCGGTTTGCGGTGGACAGGAAAGCAGGGTCCTTGGGGGCGGGGGAGGGAGCCACCTCTGCCGAATGCCTGTTGCGTGAGGTCACTGTGGTCAGCATTTCTCCTTGGAGGTCTCAGCTTCCCGGCAGCTCTGCCGGATCAGTATTGTGGTCCCACTTCGGGAGCAGGAAATCGGGCCCGAGATATTAGGTCTGCTGCTCTGAGTGGAACGGAGGGTAAGGGCACCCCTGGGTTTGAGCCCCAGCTGACTCCAAAGTGGGGGCCCCCGCCATTCGGCGAGGGTGCTGGCATGGGTTGAGAATGAGGCTCCCACTCCCGAGGAAGGAGAGGCAGTCTTGCAGGATGGGAGGACATGATTAGGTAAGGAGAGTGGGACTCAGGTCAAATCACAGCCCGGGTCCCTCTGCAGACGAGGCAGAGACCCTTCACCCCAGGGCAGTGCCAGCGGCCTCGGCTGCTCCAGCCCCACATCCTCAGGGCCAGGAGGGGACGGCAGGACTCCAAGCCTGAGGTGTCGGCTGGTTCGGACAGGATGAATTCCACCTGCCATCTTGGGGCGGGGGTGGCAGATGGAGGTGGCTTTTGGGAAGAAGGTTCCCTTTCCGCCAAGGATTTGAGGAAGTGACGCAGCCAGAAACCGCTGGGGAGGCAAAGTCAGGGCAGTGAGGAGGCGAAGCCACCCTGCCTCTGATGGGGGGTGCTGTGCCACCTGAGACCGCTTCCCTCCCCTCTCGGACCTCGGCACCCCCTAATTCTCCCACGGGTCCCTGAGTTCTTTCAGCCCTGGCAGTCTGGGACCACCAGCCGTGTAACTAGCATCTGGTCATGGGGAGTGAGTCCGGGCAAAAGGCAGTTTTTGTGTCCTTCTAGGAGCATCTGGCTGTTTGACAGTATTGACGAGGAACCCGAGATGTTCCCGGATTCGGGGAGAGCTCCCGTCAGGCTGACGTAATGACTTGGACCAGATCTGGAATGTTGCTGGGATCATAATCTGATGACTTCAGGAGGGCCAAACTTCCCTTGCAGACCAGTCCTGGTTAGCCAGCGCTGAGTATTAAAAATCAAAACCAGGAGCACCTGGGTGGCTTAGTCAGTTAAGCCTCTGACTCTCTGTTTTGGCTCAGGTCATGATCTCAGGGTCATGAGACCGCGCCCCAAAGGTGGGGAATCTGCTCGAGAGTCTCGCCCTCTGCCCCTCCCCCTCTGCATGCGCACACGCGCGCTCTCTCTCTCTCTCTCTCAATAATAAATAAATCTTTAAGATACTAAAAAGAAAAAACCAAAACTAAACCCAGGAACTGCATGCCCTCACATAGGGCCTGCCCTCACTGCCAGGTCACAAGCCCACTCCCTCCTTTGTCTGGGCCCAGGTGGCGTTTGAGTTCCTGCCTGCAAATTAGACACCTAATTTGCATTCCAGAAAGCTGGTCCAAGCCTGTATTTCTTCTTATTCTTTCCCACCCAAGGCAGGCGGAGGGCAGAGCATAATTTGTGGGCTGCCCTTTCACTGAAGGACAAGCAAAAAAAAAAGCGCCTTCATCTTCCCTTGCCATGTGGGGCCGTGCCCGGCAGCCCGGAGGAGCCAGAGCCCGCGCGAGCGGGATTCTCTCCCATGCATTATTCACACCAGTGCTTCCCTTTCTATTTTTAATGTTCAGCGTATAGCGGTTCCCTCCGCCGGCTATTTTTAGCAACGTTGCTACCAGCTGACGGCAGAGACAAAGGCACCCAGGCACCTTGAGAATGACAAATGGCAATTTCAGTGATGAAAATAGAAAGGCTATTTTTCTTCCTGGAAAGAAAGAGAAGAAAACGACCACAGTTGCAAAGTTGCTGGGGCTTGAATTGAATTTATAATTTGGAACACAGAGACTGCCACACACATAAAGGATTTCCTCTCTCTCTCTCTCTCTCTCTCTCTGCCATTCCCTCCCTCCCCCACTTCCTCCTGTCTCCCTCATCCTTTGTCCTGGATCAAGTACTCCCTCCTCTGTGAAGCTCTCCCTGACGCTCCCCTCTTGGATGAACCCGGTTCTCTCTGGATGCAAAAGCTCCCCCATGGCCAGCCTCACCTGGTGGTGTAAACCTTAGCCGCCCTCCAGGCCGTGACGTGCTTGACGGCAGGACCTTGTTTGATCTCCGGGGTCTAGCACGGACAAAACCTAGCAGCCCCTGCCGGGCAGAAGCCCGCTGGGCACTCATGGCGGGGCCATTCCATCCTCCTGTCGGACACAAACCATCTCCCCGAACCCCAACAGCAGACAAGGCTACTCTGGGACTCCGTGAGGGTGAGACAAAACAAGGGCACCTAGGAACTTTGCTGGCTCCCCAAAGCAAGGCCGCTGTACTGCCCACAAAACACCAGACAGCCCCCTCTCTTGCCTGAACGGAGTAACTGTGACTTCTTACCGGCCAGTCACGCTCGCGCGGCTCTGGACGGCCCCCGACAAGATTCAGTGAGATGCCCAGCGGTAGAATTGTGCCCACTTTCTGACTGCACCCAAACCAGAGCTGATCCCGGCTTCTTTATACCCGTCCCCAATCCCCAAACAAAGCCCCAGTCCTAGAACCTGGCAATTCTTTGTAGCACCTTTGACGGCGACTCCTTAGGGTTCCGTGTAGTGTGCGCTGCCTGGGCTGCGATGAGTGATTGTTCAATGATAGGGGTGTTCCCGGTGGCCTTTGCTGAGGGTGGAGGGCAGCGGCCTGCACAAAGAGAAGGTCAATCGTGTTTGATGAATCATATGAGTCCCTGGGGCTAGGCGGACACAGGCAGGGATGCGAGGCTCCAGACATTTCCTTTGGCCCACTCTAGTCCTACCCTGCAAGTAGCCATGATGTAGGAAAGACATTAGGGTTCAAAGCCAACGGCCAAGAAAGAAGTCTTGAGATGTCTTTGGTGCAAAAAGTGATATTATTAAAGCACGAGGATAGGACCCCAGGCAGAAAGAGCTGCACTGGGCTCATGAGGAGTGGCCCGTTATAAACTTTCAAGTTGGGAAGGGGTTAAGGAGAGCAAGCGTAAGTCTCTAAGGAATTTGGAAGCAAGCTTTCCAAGACCTTGAGGGGCTACCTATGGTTGGGAAAAGGTCATTTATTACCGTCTAAGAAAACCTTAGTGATGACACCCTTCAGATGTATATCGGTGGGTCATATGCTTGGGAGATGATTGCCAACATGTATCTTGGGGGTTTAGAGATAAAGGAAATTTCTAAAGGAATTTCTATATGTTAAAGTAGCCTTACAGGATCCTGGGGGGAGGGGCCCTCGGGCTGGGATTGCCTTTTGCCCTGAGCAAAGTATTAACATCAAGGCAGTTGAGTCACTAGAGGATTGTCACTCTGCCTGTTTCAAGGACTTGTCCGTGGGCTCCAGGTAGTAAGGAAATGTAATAATTTTTCTTCTGCCTCTGTTTCCCACGCCAGCCAGGCCCGAACCACTACTTTGTGCTACCCTGCACAGATTACCTAGCTCTGCTGAAGGAGCAGAAGGCTAGCTGCCCACGAGACAGAAGCCGACGCCCTGCCACCTCCCCCGGCTTCCCAGACTCCCGGATGAGAGATGCGTGATGTTCTTCCCGGAAGCTCCCAACTGTCTCGATGTTATCGCTTTAGGAAAGGGGAAAAACAACCTGAATTTGACAATGGCAAGGACTCCAGTATCTTGCAGGTCCTCGTTAGCATATTTTTGAAACCCTCCCTCTTCCTTACCACGCCCAGCTCCCAAGTATATAATGGGTCACCCCTCACAACCCCAGAGCAGAAGCTCTTTCTGCCCCTGGGTCCTGTCCCCGAGCTTTAATAAAACCACCTTTTTGCACCAAAGACGTCTCAAGAATTCTTTCTTGGCTGTTGGCTCCGGACCCCACTCCAACATTCTACATTCCGAAACCACCCTAGTTCCGTCTCACAAGCCTGTGAGGTAGGTCCTATTATTTCCATCAGTTTTTTGCCCTGTCGATAGATCCTCCAAGAGGCCAAGCAAATACCCTAGGTCGTCTCGGTCTTGGGTAGACTAGGGCCCGCGCCAGGTCTGGCTGAGTTCCTGCCCATCAGGACATCCCGAGGTGCACACCCGAAAACCAGATGGACAAATTTAAATGCAAACATCAGCGTGAAAGCCCAAATTAGAATCTTCATTCGAGGACTCTCACTGTATATAAGGTGCTGGGCGTGATGTCCCATCTGCAAAAGCGTATATGATGAAGGCGTGCGGGCGATGCCTGAAAGGGAGAGTCCACGCCGATCACGTAATTCCATCCTCCCTACCAGCGGCTGGCTCAGAAATGAGCCTCCAGAAAGCGAGGCAAGAGAAGGAAACCTCTGGCGTGGCTTCTGGGAAATGAACTCCTAGAGGAGCCGGTCCTCTTCCGTCTCTCCGTGTCACCTTGTTGGGGTAATGCCCAAATGTTTGCTGCAGCCTCAGTGCGCCGAGCCCGGAGCGAGGCCCATCCGGAGCAGGGCTGGGCCAAGCCCTCCTCCTGCGAGACGCACATCTGTCTCGTCGACGAGCCCGGTTCACCCCGAAGGAGGGGCTGGGACTTGCAGGTAATGGGCTCCTTGTCTTGTTCAGCACGGCCTCATCACCATCTCGGACGGCGCCTGGCATGTTGGAGGCACCTAGAGACTGTTGGTGGAGAACGTTCACAAGTGGAAGGTGTTTGAATGAGTAAAACCCGGAAGTCTTTTCACCAAACTTCAGCAAAATCCAACCTTGAATGACGTCGTTCAGGGGTAGCGGCCAGGACGGGATGGACTGACTCACCCAGATGAAGGACAGGGGCAGCCAGGGGTCCGGGCCGCCGGGCGGATCTGAGTCCAGGGGCCCTGTTCCTCCCTGTGTGCCCACCGCCTGGCTGGACGCGAGGGGCTGGATGTCTAGCCCCCCGCGCAGGCTGTGCTTTGGGTAGAAGGCACAGGCTGTGAGCAATAAAGCTGATGATTCCGTTTTACTCGGCATTGTCCGGTCCCACTGGATGCCGTGGGTCAGATTCTCAGGCCCGGGCTGTGACTGGGGCGACATGTTTGGAGCACAGAAACGCAGAGGATGAGGGGTCTTGAAAACTTTCAGGGAGCGAGGTATGTTTATACAGGAAAGGGGGAGACTGCAGGGGTCAAAGGAGGAGTCGGAGGGACGAAATGGGAGTCCAGGGCGCTGTATGCCCGGGCCTCCCCCGCGGCTACGGAAGCAGGTCATAGGCCTGCTGAGCAGGCATGTTCTCTGCTCCTAAAGGGAACACTGACGACAGAGCGGGTTGCATGTATGCGCACCCGCGTGTGCACCCGCGTGTGATTTTAGAACTATAGAATCGGTGTGAGAACATCTCGAGGTCGAACAAGGAAGCCTTTCACAATAATTCCCTCTAGGTCTGCTGGTTTTCGCATCAGTGCTTTTCCCATGACGTTGAGATTTTGGTTCAAAGACTTACTCGCGTCTACCTTCGGCCACCTCTTGCCACTGGGTTAATGAATTCCTAGCGAATGACC
This sequence comes from Potos flavus, assembly GCA_028534135.1. Lineage (NCBI taxonomy): Eukaryota > Metazoa > Chordata > Mammalia > Carnivora > Procyonidae > Potos > Potos flavus. The sequence continues at coordinate 4,696,405 of CM052900.1, read as the reverse complement.
TCCTACCAGCCTGAAATTCCTGGGTTCCCCCGTCAGCCTTGTGGTTTCCATCTCTCTGTTTCTTCATGGTTGCTTCAGGGTCCTGACTTGTATTCTTCCTTGCCTGACATCAGTGGTCCGGTACTTCCAAAGGCGGGTCCATGGCGCCGTCCTCTTAATTTTCAACCCCGACGGCTTTTATCCTCTCACGCTTCCGGCAGAGCGTCATGTCTTCTGGGCCTGGATCAGCCTGACCCTAGTGGGGGTGGAGGGTGTGCATGCGGCCTTAGCAGGTGCTGCCCTGTGAAAGATGATTATAATTGTCCTCAGCAGGCCCGGGGGCTGAAAACCACAGACAGACAGATTTCAGCTTGATATTAGGAGGAAGCTTCCCATTTTAGGAAGAGCAAGCCAAAGATACATGGCGGACCTCTTTATGAAGAAGGGAGATGCCCAGCCCAGGGAGCATACAAGCAGAAACATACAAGCAGAAAGGAATTACAGAAATGCTTGAGAGCACCACTGTGGGTTGTGGGTCTGGCAGAGGGTGTCAGCAGCATTACAGGGTTGTTAAAATAATCGCAGAGCCTGAATTGATGGGCTTCCTCCCCCACTACCTCTCCTGCGAACAGATATTGTGAAATGTACACAAATATCATTGTGATCCATAAAATAAAACTTTTTTTAAAAAGGGTCACCGGACTTGTAGTAGCAGAGTTTCTCCAGCAATGGATACTAAACATATAACCAGTGTTTTGTGGGGAGGATCTGTGAGATTTTTTGACCCTACAAGTGACCTTTTATTCTTGAAAGATTTGAGAATCATGGTTTCAGTGGATTCAAATATCAGATGGGAGAAGTCAGATCAGATGACATTTACTTCCCTTCCAGACCAGTTCTCAGATGGTAAGTAAGCTTTCATTAATAAGCTTTTTCATTAAGTAAGCTTTAATTAATATTTTTCCACAACAGAGAGAGGAAAAATAAACAAGCTACTAGCAACAATGAGATTTCTATGTGTGCGACGTATTGTATTACCAAGAAATGGATTGTTAAAAAAATAGGTAAGGGGCATGCCCATAAAAAAAAAAAAAGGAAATTGTACTTAGTAATCAATTATCCATATATCTGTAACTGACATCAGTTTAAGACTTAAAAAAAGATCCATTTGGACAGGCCGCTCAAACATAACTTACGTGGCCCTGAACTTCAGGCATCGGCTAAAGCAAAGCACGCATCACACCTGAGTCTGGAGAAAGGAGAAATTCCTTATGGAAACAGGTGCTCGGGCATTTTTCAAGCCCACTGAGGAGCTGAAAGAAACAGAGGCAATGGCAGAACTTATTCAAACCAGCCACAACGTAGGACTGTCTGTCAAATTCCATAGTCCTTGTTGGATGGGCTAAAGCTTTGCTAAGGGAAGGGCATGGATTTTCACTTTTGTGGGGTTTGCATTAGAGAACATGCTTGGTTTCTTACCTAGGAGATCACATGGCATCTGCAGAAAGAACAAGAAGCTTAATGAAGCAAAACGTTGATAGTATATTTAAGGGAGAAATTACATAACCTGCATCTAAAGGTGCTGGAAAGGTCTTTGGATTGAGCCGTGCAACCTGTGTTCTTGGTTCAATTATGCATTGAACTTCAGTCCAGGACCCAGATCTCCGTGGGGCCGCATTAATCTATTACCTTGGGTAAGGTGTGGTGAGGCCAGGTGCAGATCAAAAAAGAGAAACCGTTAAAACCCTAGGCAGAAACTCTTTGACCCCAGCCATAACAGTTTCTTACTAGACACATCTCTGGAGGCAAGGGAAACAAAAGCAAAAATGAACTAGTGGGACTTCATCAAGATAAAAAGCTTCTGCACAGTGAAGGAAACAATCAACACAACTAAAAAGCAACCTACAGAATGGGAGAGGATATTTGCAAATGATGTATCTGATTAAGGGTTAGTATGCAAAATCTATAATGAACTTATTAAACTCAACACCAGAAAAACAAAAAATCCAGTCAAGAAATGGGCAGAAGACACGAACAGACACTTCTCCAAAGACATTCATATGGCTAACAGACACACGAAAAGACGCTCAGCATCACTTGGCATCAGGGAAATACAAATCAAAACCACGATGAGATACCACCTCACACGGGTCAGAATGGCTAAAATCCACAATACAGTAAACGACAGGTATTGGCAAGGATGCGGAGAAAGGGGAACCCTCTTACTCTATTGGTGAGAATGCAAGCTAGTACAGCCACTCTGGAAAATGGTGTGGAGATTCCTCAAAGAGTTAAAATTAGAACTACCCTATGATCCAGCAATTGCACTATTAGGTATTTATCCAAAGGATACAAAAATATAGATTCGAAGGGGCCCCCTGATGTTCACAGCAGTATTATCAACAACAGCCAAACTATGGGAAGACCCCAAATGATCCATCGACTGATGAATGGACAAAGAAGATGTGGTGTACATACACACACACACACACACACACACACACACACACACACCAATGGAATATTACTCAGCCACCAAAAAGAATGCAATCTTGCCATTTGCAAAGACATGGATAGAGCTAGAGTGCATTATGCTAAGTGAAATAAGTCAGTCAGAGAAAGACAAACACCGTATGACTTCACTCATACACGGAATTTAAGAAAGACAACATGGACATTTGGGAAAGGGTGGCGAAGGAGAGATGAAAAAAACCATAAGAGACTCTCACCGATGGAGAACAAACAGGGTTGATGGAGGGAGGCGGGCGGGGGATGGGCATTAAGGAGAGCACTTGTGATGAGCGCTGGGTATTGTATGTAAGTGACGAACCACTGAATTCTACTCCAGAAACCAATATTGCACTGTATGTTAACTAAAATTTAAGTAATAAATAAATAAAACAAGAAAGAGAAACTGCCAAGAATAGGCTCACAGCTCCTTGGGGGGATCACAGCATGCCACGTGGGGTCACTTGGGACACAATGGGGTCAAATAAGAGGCAGAGAGAGAGAGGAGGGACCCACGGGCAAGCGCCTTTTTTGTGGTCTCCTTAGGTGGGGATGGGTGAAGGCAGGGCAAGCAGGCTCTGGATTAGCTAGTTTAAATAATTCCGGTAAGCTCCAGGGCCTCGGGCTGTCCCTGTTGGTCTGGTACCCGGCCTGAACTATTAGGGTGGGTGTCACACCCGGAATAGCGGGTAGAGCGAGGCGAATCAGCAATTTCTGGGAAGGACTTTATTCTATGGGACTCCGAGTTTGGTTTTGTTTGTGCCTGATTTTTATTTTCCTGTACGTTTCCTTTCGCTCGGGTTTTCATATTTGCTGCTTTAACGGGTTCATAGCCCAGATACATAGACTTAGCACCCTGAGCTTCGCACCCACCTCCGTGCCTGGAGCCTCCCTTCCCAGGAGAGGATTTCCACCTGGTGCCTCTCAGGTCCAAACTCACCTTCCAACGCATTTTCTGCTTCTGGATTTCCCTGCTCAGGGTCCACCCGATCTCACAAGCCACAAAGGTGGAGGCGCCCTGGGCTCCTGCCCGCCTCCTCCCCTCTGCCTCCCCGCCCAGTCACCCCCTTTCTGTGCCCAGCCCTCCTCTCCACCCCTCCGGCGCTGTTCTAGCTCCGGTCCACCCGGCCTACCACCGGGATCCCTGTAGCCGTGCTCCACCCCGTGTCCTGGAGTCCAGGGAGAGGCTCCAAATGACCGGTGCTTCCGTTTGGGTAAATGCGCTGTCCTCCTAACAAAAGCAAGAAGCACACACTGGCACGAGGATTCGCACGCAGGTGAACTTGGAGGATGTGTTCCCAGGAGAACCTGCTCACGGAGCAGGGGAAGCAGACCAGGACTCAGAAAGAAGCTCTGCAGGGGGAGGACACTTCGGGCCAAGTCTCCGACCTGATCCTGCAGGAAACTCTGGGGTCTAAGGGCCACCCAGACAGTCCGTGCCAACTCGAGGAGCTGGGCTTCCCTATCCTGCGCCAGTCAGCCCTTGGCTTGGGACCTACGCGGAAGTAGAGGTGAAGGCACAGGGAGACCAGCTAATTCCCTAGCGCCCCATTGGGTAGGCCCAGGCAATCTGACTTTGGGCCCGCAGCTCTGCCCCCCACCACGCTAGCCACCTGCCTTGCTGACACCAGGCTCTGACACCCAGTGCAGGGCTCGCCCGGGAATAACTGGCGGGTAAGAATTGGAAACTAGTTCTCTCCAAAGTACTTTTCCATCTATGATTCCATTTGCCAAAGGCCCTCCCAGGCAGATACTGTTATCCCCCACTTGACATGAGGAGCTCGGGGTACGGAGAGGCCAAGTGACTTGCCTGAGGTCTCACGGCCAGGTAGTGGCAAGGTCACAAGCCAACCCCCAGGTCCTCTGACCCTGTTTCAGGACATGGCAGGCAGCACAGCCCAGAGAATGAGGCTGTGGCCTGTGAAACTGCATGCTGATGAAGATTGGGGTCCCATGTCCCCCTTCAGTGTTTCCCTAGAACACCTCAAAACACCCTCTCCCCTCTCCTTCCTCCAGGAGCAGGAAGCGGTCTGGCTAAGTAAGGTCTGAGTTCTAGGGATGGGAATGGGTGGATCCTGGGTGCTGGGAGCAAAAGTCCCAGGAGAACAAATGAGTCCGCTCACGACCCCCCACACCCCATGCCGTGCCTGTTGGAAAGAAAGTCAGAACACGTCTCTTCTTTGCTCTAACCCTCCCTCGGTCTACCTTACCCAGGGTAGAAGCCACATCTGTGTGAGGACCTCTACGGCCCTACACAGTCTGCCCCCCCAACCCCCACGCCCCACTGTGTTTCCCATCTTACTTCCTACTCCACAAGCCCGCCCGGCTCCAGCCACACCTGCCTTCCTGCTAGGCTTCACACAGGCTCTGCGGGGTCCTGCCTCAGGTCCTCGCCTTCGCGGGGGCCGGGGCGTCTCTCTACCCGAGATGCTCTTTGCTCCAATAACCGCTTCTTTTTATTATTCCTGAGCACCCCATCTCAACGCAATCTCCCCCGTTACTTCCCATTACTCTTCTCTGCTTTAATTTCCCACTTCTACCATGATTTTACTTACTTATCTTCATGACCTGTCCCACCTCCCACCCTCTGCCCTTCCACCCTGGAAGCTCCCAGAGGGCAGATACTATTTCCTTTTCTCCCTCACTCACCACTGTATCCCGGTGCCGAGAACAGGGCCCGGCACACACGACATCTAAGAGATTTGTTGTCACAATGAATGAACCATTCCAGGGGGTCATGTCTGTGGAGTTTCCTGCCCCCTCACCCCCCAGCAGGGTGAAAAGCATGTGCTCTGAATCACACAGACTAGGCTCAGATTTTAATTTTAAGCCTTGAGCCGAGAATTGCATCTCTGTGATTGAAAGTCTCATTTTTAAAGTAGGGATTCTTATTCATATCTCATGAGGCCTTGGGGAGACCGAGACACAAAACCTTGGTACGAGGTATATACCTGAGCCCGTATCTATGTATATCCCCTGTGAACTACGCGGCGGGTGCTGCCTGAGGATCCAGGTTAATTTTAAAACCAAGATAATTTTAAAATCTCAAATATTCACAGACCTGGGTACTTAGTCTCACCTTTGAAATTAGCTGTTAAGCGTGAAAAGAAGCTAGCTGGCTCCTATTGCGGCATGAGGTCTGAGATGTTGCCTTAACAGATAATTTTAGTAGACACATTACAACATTTAAATAGAAATTTGGGATAATTAATGAATAAAAGAGAAATAACAGGTGGAAAAACTTTTTCTTTTCTCGTTTTTCTTTCCGAAGCACCTTAAGAAACCCTTTGCATAGAATAGTTCCCCTTAATAGCTGATATTCGGTTTCCTCCTCATCCCCTCGGTACATTTGTGTTGATTTAATATGTATATTCAATAAGTTCTATGTAATAAAAAGCCTATCATATAAGGGAGCATCACTGAGCTCTCATTGGCTCATTTACCCTGCTTCATTCATTCACTGAACAAATGCTCATCGGGCACTTCATACGGGCCAGGCCCCACCCTGGACCCTGGAGGGTTGCGGAAGTAAATAATAGATTGCTTTCAAAAAGCTCACAATCTGGAGAAGGAGAGATCTTAAAATCTACATTCAAATATCAACAATCTAATATTGCAAGTGATCCAGAGAGCTACAGAAAAGGGATATGATAATTCAGAAAAGGGGAGAAATTGCTTCCAGGTTGAGTCATCCAATTGCACGTGATCATCTTTGACAGAAATAACCTTCTCTCTGCTGGCGCTGTGTTCGGTTCCAACAGAATGAGAAGGAGGAAAGCAGAGGGTAGTTGGCAAACAGGAAGGCCTCGAGCTTCCCCCTCCACCCCTCCACCCTGGCTCTTCGGCCAGCTCTCGTGTGGGTCACTGTCATCCTCCGACTCGCTTCCCCCAGAGCCTTCTCCAGTTCTTGTCTACATGGTCCTTGGACACAACTGGCCATCTCCTCCCTGAAGCTGGTCCTGCCTCAGCTTCTCCTGGTTCGATCCCACCCCTTCCTCTGTCCTCTGGGATCCTCGAATCACCCTCCTGTGATCGTGCCTACAGACCAGAGCCCCCCCTCATTTGCCTCTCAAGAAGGAAATCTCCAAGATGACAGAACATACTGCTTCCTCCACCGGACCATTTATCTCATTAACAGCAATAATAATCACAGTATTTGGAATCCAGAAAATGCAATAAAATAAGACTAGGGGCACAGACTGAGGTGTAAATGGCTCCCTTCTGATGAGGAGACAGGACAGACCCAGCTGTCACTGTCCCCCCCCGAAAGCAGGGCATATGTGCGCCGTGAGTTCTAACAGTACTTGATCGAAGGGGGCAGAACGTATAGAGTTTACTGAGTTTACAGAGTTTGTTCACTCAGGTGCAACTCTTCTGAGTCTAAGGGAATCCTGCCAAGGACCCAGGGTGATTCTGGAAGCACGAAAAAAGCAATGCCTTACCCCGAGCGAAGTCGAAATGCTAGACTTGCCATGGCTGGTGGGGAAGGGCCAGGGGAGGGGGCATGCTGAAAAAGACCAACCACGTCTACATTGTGGAAGACCCATTCAGAGAACAAATCATTTACTGCAAACATAAAAAATGTGACGTTTGTTAGCAACACAAGGAGTGGGGGATCTCCTCTGTGGGCCAGGGCCGACGCGAGAGGGGCTGTGAGAGAGCTTGGCTTGCAAATGGCAATGGGAATGATGGGATCCTAAAGCAGTAGAGGCCAGCCGGCAGTGTTTAATGAGGAGGTTGTAAGTACTGCAATGTCCAAGCAGGAGGGCCTGACACACAGAGGACTATGGAGACTTTTAATGCAATGGGGCGTCCTTGGGGGCACAACAGATGGGCAGAGGATGAGAGCAATACTCAGCTGGTAGCAGCAGAAGAAATCAAGGACCACCATCTGGTAGCTGAAGGCAAGTCATTTCTCCTACTAACTTCCCTCCTAAGTTTCTCCTTAGAAAGAGAAGCCCCCTAGGATCCTGAAGGACTGAATCCCCAAACATAATTGGAGAAGTAGATCCAAACGAGGATGTCAGGAGGACCTTGGTAGGTATGTATGTAGATGTGCTGTCACGGGTGCTTTTTCCAGGAAGAGCTTGCTGCCCATTACGGTGCTGTGGTCCTGTAAACCCTCCTATAGTTTGCTCCTTCGGCGTTTGACTGAGCTGCCTCCCCAAGATCACACTTCTCCTAGGGCTGCTGGTGACCAAGGATGATGGTAACAACCCCACAGTTAACCAATCCTGATGAGTCCTCCATAGTTTCCTCGCGTCTTCATAAGCAAACAGTCCTCTGAAGCAGCCCTTCTTGAGTTGTCCTATTTTGAGAGCTCCCTGACTCTGATCACTATAATGACCCGTAAGACTGGCACATCCACGGAGACACCCAAAGAAAAGACTTGGGGGAGGCACATTATGAAGTTCAGTTTTATTTAGCAGGTCAGCGTAAAACCAAAAAAACTCAGATTACAAACATAAACACGGGGCTATATTATGTATCCTGCTTGGAGGTTTCTGAAAGATTTTTGCATGCGTTCTCATCAGCCTAGAGATGGGCCATTGTGTTCTCATTCCAGGCTGCTGGCTGCCTGTCTTTGATGTCACCCGTTGAACATGGCACCGACCGGCCACCATCAATCAGCCCGGAGTCGATGTCTTTTCACCACTGCAGATCCTGCCAGGCTCAGGAAAGCATTTGTTCTCCGGGGGCTTCCAAAAATATTGACAGTTCTTGGAAGAGATTCAACACTAATTTTGGGGACTTTCTCTTTTTCTTTTCCATGGTGACAGCTTTCCTGACAGCATGAGGCCAAGCATTTCGGCTGTTTAAATGGTGATTTTTAAAAAAAAAAAAAAAGATGACGATGATCTCATCTCTAGCTCTGTCTGGGTGGGTATGAGTGGCAGAGACATCTCAGACGCCAGGCTGTGTAATGAGCTCTCGGGAGGAGGATGAGCTCATCTGATTGCAAGCGTGACTGCGGTCTTGGGGTCGGGCTGCCTTCTGTGTATCCATGGCATCTGGGTTCTTCATTTGGGCACCTTTGCTTCTGAAGATGACACAGCTGGCATTTAATTTTCCAGCTGGTCATTGGCAGCTCTTCCCTGTAGAAATGATACTTGCCTCAGATGCCTTCTCAAGCGACGCTAGATAATGCCTTCATCCAAAATGCCCTTTACAGTCCTGTCTCCAGACCTTTGCTGTTTCCTCCACCTGGAATGTCTGCTCTACCATCTCTGCGTGTCCAAATTCGAATTATCTTTCAATCACCATTGTCGCCACGCAGTCTTCCCACAGTGTTGGATTGAATATTCCCCTTATCGGAACATCCACAACATTCTTCTTCTGTGATAATTTAGAAATATGATCTGTGTAGCATTTCCACTTTCTAGGCACTTCACCCCCATTTTTAAGGATTTAAGTAAGCCTTAAAACCTATGATGTTATCCCATTAGTTGTTGAAGGTTTGTCCACCGTGGCAGGCATTGGCCCACCAAAATTGGCAGATCTCCCCTTGGCACATAGTAGTGCTGCACTTTCCTGCTCCTACGAAGTTAAGTGAAGCCACTCTTAAAGATTTAAGAGTCAGAATGTAACTGGCCATACTCTCTTTTACTCTAGATCATAATGACCAGCAATATTGGAGGGCATGGCTACTCTGACAGCCTGCATTCTTTGCTGAGTGTGGAGAACACAAGGTGGGTAAGGTGGGCGCAGCTTGGAGATGCTCATGGGCTCGTGCAGAGTCACTCGTGCTAAGGCATTACTAGTGCTAGTACATGGATTACTATGTTTAAAGGAAATAACTGCTATAATGGAAATATTTTCAGAATCATGTAAATAGGTGGGATGAAGACCCTAAACAATGACGAAATGTTAGCCAGACCCCAAAATAAGAGCGGGTTTTTTTCGAGAAAGATGCAAAAGGTACAGAGGCAGGAAAGGAGCTTGAGATGACAGACAAGATAAAGTAAACGAATGGCCTCCCAAGGAGATCATAATGAAAGCTAACACTCTGGTGCTTTTGTGAATGCGTATCTTTATTATAGTGTCTCGATTATTAATGGCACAAAGGGAGTACCGAGTAAATGATCACCCCCATGCCTCCCTTCCCCTGTCAGACTCTGTGTTGTGTTCGAGGTCAGGGACGAGGGCTATTTTCATACTGTCTTTATAAATGTTGTACAAGGAGACCTGGGCCTTTTCTCCCCAACACCTGCCTCTTGCTTCTTTAGTGAATGCCCCAGTTTAAAACTGTCAATGGTGCCCCGCTACCTTCGGGAGGAAGTTCACACTCCTGGGGAGGCATTCCAGGTCATTCCCAGTCTGTCCCTGAGTTACCTTTCCAGGATCCAAGTGCACTGCATTCGCATGGAAGCACGTGTCCTGAACTTCCACTTCTCTGGGTCTTTGTTGATCATTCCTCCACCTTGAAGACCCTTCATCCAAAGCCAAGGCCATCTGTCAAGGCCCCGCTTAAATCTCACCTCCTAGGTGGAGCCAGCCTCTTCCCGGACTCCCTGCCCTTTCCACTCCTGCAGAGTAAACACCTCCTCTCTGTTACCATTCTTCTTTCATCTAGTTGTTTCTAAGAAGGTTTTTTCCCCTTTGGTTTTTGGCAGTTTTCCTATGATGTGCTTAGGTGTAATTCTTCCTTTTATTTATCCTGCGTGGGATTTGTAGAGATTCTGATATCTCTAGCTTGATGTCTTTGGTTGGATTTGTGAACTTCCCAACCATTATCTCTTTATATAGTGTTGCTGCTCCATTCCGAACCTTCTGTCTTCATGGGGCTCTGTCTTTTGTATTTACTCGTCTTTCTCGCTTCTCATTTGATTCTCAATGTCTTTCCATTTACAAGTTCTCCTCTTGGCTTGGTTTAATCTTCCGTTAAAGAAGTCCATAGTGTTTAATTTTCTTTACTATATTTTTTCAGTTCCAAAATTTTAATTATCTGATAGTTTCTGGTTTACTGCCAAAATTCTCAATCCTGTTTTTTATCTTCTAGATTATGTATCTTTATTTTATAACTCCGTTATTTATATCACCCGTGGTCTGTTTCAATTTCCTATTTTGTTTTCCATTCATATCAGCTTGTCTCCTGGTGTGTCTGGCTTTTTTATTGGGTGCCATACATTGTACACAAAGAACTGGGCAAAGCAGACAAGAAACGTTGCATGACGATGATCCCTGAGAGACAGGAAACGTATGAGATGAGCCCATGATTGATCCAGTTTTCTGGCTTGGGGGAACTTTTTAGAACATTGCAGGGGGAGATGAAAACCAAAAAGAACACAGAGGTTTTGGTGGTCTGGAGCTGCTCCTGTGGGCGGATTTTGTGGAACAGGGTACCACGGAGAAGGGTGGCGCTACCCAGACAAGGAGCTCCAGAAATATGCACAGGATTCACTGAAGTCTGACCGAATACTAACCTGCACTTGCACGGCGAAACTCTTGGGAGGGAATAAGTGCTTATTGCACGTGGAGAAATAATTATGACCGCAAGATGGACCTAAGTACAAGTGGCCACTTCTCACGCTCTGCCCATTGGCAGGTGGACTCACCCTCTTTCCTTGACCACTGAGATCAGCTCCTAGGCCAGCATGCCCTTCTGGACCTGCTTTATGTCTGTCTTGGGAAACTTGGATTCAAGAGGGTCTCTCCTCTCCTCTACATGTCTCTCCCGCCCCCCAGTGCTCTCGTCCCTTTCTTTGCTGATCTAGGGATAGGCCACAGTGTGCTCCAAACATACAGTTAACTGAGGAATCAGTGTCTCCTTGCTGGCTTGCATCAGTTTTTATGAGTGGTTCTCTTGACCCTCTTTCCCTTGGCTTGGAGAATGGGAACCCTCTACACGTCTTCCATTCCCTAGCCGATGGGTAGGGGTGGAGCAGGACAGGAGGAATGTAACCACTCCATAACATTCCTGTATCTTCTCCTGTCTCCTCAAGATTCAATTTAGGTGGGGATCAGAGGTGGTCACAGTAGGATCTGTCTTGTTGAAGCGGTACCTCTTTGTAAGCCACCAGGAAGTTTCTGCTGAGAATGGGAGGTCTTCTGTTTTCACTGGTGCCCTTAGTTTTCATTCTAGAAAGGAAAATGAGGTCCCATCCATGCCCTAACAGTATCCTTTTACATATATATTATTTTCTCTGTATTCCATTAGTTACCAATTGATTTAAAAAAACACTGCAATATAGATTAAGACCACACCAAATACAATGTCGCATCCTGCCTCTTAAGACTAACATTTAATAGAACCATTTTCCATGACTTTTCAAATTCTTTCCAAAAATAGTTTTTGACATCCGTAATTTACTTAACCCTTTCTCCATTAGATATTAGATGCCTTAAAAAAAATTCTAACATTATCAGTAGGGCTGTGATGAACATCTTCAAACATAAAACATTTTTATGTGATTCTGATTATTTCCTGAGATTAGATGATCAGAGTTAGAACTTTGAGGCCACAGAGTATAAACGTATTTAATATTCTTGCTGCCTCTGGAAAATGTCCTTTCCAAAAACGTTGCAGCAGCTGACACCACTCCAGCACCAGGCTGGAGAAGCCCCTGGGACAGGTTTGAAAAGGAATCAAAGGCACGCGGGTTTTCCCTGTCCTCAGAGAGTGACATCATCTCTTGGTGTCTCTGCCAAAAACAATTCTCTGTTGGGTGGGCTGTGAAGCATGACTGTGTTTAAAGCCAACGAAAGGCTCTCTGAAAATGGGATTTTACAGTTTTTTCAAGTGAGTGGGAGGCCAGTTGGCTCCGGATCTGAGCTACAAAAATTTTTTAAAAAATGAGACACACACGAGGATTTTCTCTTTACGTCTAAAACCTCCGACAGAACGGGAAGGCACTTAACACTAAACGGTGGTTTCCGAACTGGGTTCAAATCCTGACTCATTAGCTAGATGAATTCATCATTTACCCCAGTAATTGTGCTTCTTTCATTGTACGACGAGGTGAATAGCACCTCTAAGTGTTACTGAAGCATAAGAAATGATATCTCCCGCCCAGTCCTCTCCCCTGAATTCCAGACACCATCTGCCTACACAGCCCTCCTTGGGTATCCAGTAACTGTTTGCAGCTCAGCATGCCCAAGAATGGGCCCACCTCACCCCTCCTGCTCTTCTAGACCTCTGTTTAAGTGGACTTCCCTTCCTGTTTCTCAAACACTCCAAAGCCACCCTAGACTCTCTCTCTCTCTCTCTCTCAAAAACACACACACACCATCCGCAAATCCTGATGTGTCTCTCCTGAAAATATACACAAAATGCAGTTACTTTTCTCAACCTTCCCCACCGCCCCCTAATACAAGCCAGCATTGTCTCTCTCTGGATTGTCACCACCACTTCTAACAGGTCCCTGGCTTTTCCCACTACCCCAACGGAGCAACCAGGGTGGGCCTTTGGAAAAGTCTTACACGCTGCTCCCACTCTTCAGCATCCTCTCCGCCCACTTCTGTCTCACTCAGAATGAAAGTAGGAGTTGGTAGAGCCCTGTGAGGTGCTGCATAATCTAGCCCCATTAACTCCCTGACCATATCTCCCCCGGGGGCGTTCCAGCCATGGACCCACCCCCCCATCACTCCTCCAAGGTCATTCCTACCACAGGGCCTTTGCAGTTACTGCTCAATCTACTTAAAACCCTCTTAAGTTCACTCTGAGCCTGACAAGTCAGTTTATTCTTTGCCCAAATGCCACCTTTGTGACCACATCATTTAAAATGGCAGCCCCCGTGGTACCCTGTGGGCCTCACTCTCATTTATTTCACTCCATATCTCTTATACCATATGGTTAGCTTCTTTGTTTGTTTATTTATTTTCTGTCTCCCTTCAGTGGAATATAAACTCCCTAAGGATGGAAATTTTTGCCCATTTTGTTTATTGCTATATCCTCAGGCTGGAACACAGCAAGTATTCAATCAATATTTGCTAGAATAAAGCGTAGGGCATGCAGTGATACTTAATAAACGTTAGTTATTATTATTCTCATTTTTACAATATTAGATTAGCCTCACTTAACCAAATATGTCATGAGGATGTGCGGGTGAACTCAATTTTCTGGTTTATTATGAATTAAGTCATTGTTGATGAAAGAACACATTTAAAATTGTATTTTACAAAATAAACCTTTAAAAATAAGGACTGACTAAAATGACTCTTACTTGCTGACTTAACATCCAAGGCTCATGGAATGGCTTTCATCAGGTCTAATGAAAAAACAATGACAGCTCTTTAGCCCCTTGCTAGCAAGCACTACTTCTGCCTCTCTCTTCTCTCGAGCTCTTAGCAAAATCTTACAGAGGGACAGAATAGTAGGGAAGACATACTAAGGGAACACTGTTCATTCAACTTCTAAGAAGCTTGATTTTTCCCTTTAGATACAGGCAGATGCTGAAAGTGTTTATATTTGTGCTGTGATGGCCGAGCTCCTGATGCATCATCACCATCATCACCATCCTCACCACCACCATCATCATCATCACCATCCTCACCACCACCATCATCATCATCACCATCACCACCATCATCACCATCCTCACCATCACCACCATCATCATCACCATCCTCACCACCACCATCATCATCATCACCATCCTCACCACCACCATCATCATCATCACCATCCTCACCACCACCATCATCATCATCATCATCCTCACCACCACCATCATCATCCTCACCACCACCATCATCATCATCACCATCACCACCATCATCATCACCATCCTCACCACCACCATCATCATTATCACCATCACCACCATCATCATCATCACCATCACCACCATCATCATCACCATCCTCACCACCACCATCATCATCATCACCATCACCACCATCATCATCATCATCATAACCATCACCACCATCATCATCACCATCCTCACCATCACCATCATCATCACCATCACCATCATCATCATCACTATCACCATCATCAACAGCATCACCACCCCACCATCATCCTCATGAGCATCATCACCACCATCATCATCACCACCATCATCATCACCATCATCACTATCATCATTGTCAACAATATCGTCAACATCATCATCATTACCATCATTATTTTGATAATAGTTATGAAGATGCTTACTATGTGCCAGTCGCTTTATGTGCCTTTAATCCTCACACTAACTCTATTAGATCCTCATTATTATAACCGTATTTTACAGATGAGGAAACAGAGACTCGAAAGGTTGGGTAGAATTTCTGAGATCATATATCCCGTAAATGGCTCACCAAGGATCTGTCTCATCTTCGTGGGAACCCATGTCTGCCAGGGTTTTTACTGTACCATAGTGCTTCCCTCAGCTGCAACCTTCTTGTCAATTATGTGGTCCCTTTCCAGCCTAGAGATGGCTGTTTCAGGTGTTGGACAGATGAACCCGACCTGAGTTTGCTTTATTTTATAAACATCTGAATGCATAAATTTTCATCTCAAATAGGGTTTTTAAGCCTTATAAAACTTTTAAAGACCGATATTGGCCACTTTGGGCATCACTGGAGTTTATACCAGGGAGGAAATTCACAATCCAGGCTGAGCTGCCTGAAGACCTACACAGAGAGAGTTCCACTTGGAGGCCCCACTGAGCTCCCCTTTGTCCCCCCACACCCCAAGCATCTCTCCCATCCAGCGCAGGGTTCCTGGCAGGTTAGACCCAGCACCGAAAGCAGGGGCAGTGTTTCCATGGTGCCAGGGAGTTGCCCTGACCTGGCCATTAACTCAACTCACAATTGATCTAGTTGCTTGGAGACGCAACGTGCTCTATTTAAGGGGTGAGCCAGGGACAGAATGATTCCAATTAGGAACAACTAGCTCTGGAAGTGTTGCACCCCATATGTTGGAGATAGTACAACTCGAGGGAGCAGAGTGATCGGAAGGACACTGGTGGGCAAGGAGGACTTCACTTCTCTGACCCTAGGATTCTGCTGATGGCTAATGCAGACCTGCTGACATTTCTGCTGAGTTCCCATTCTTGTCTGAAGTCAGCAGCGGAGGGGGTGCTAACTGCATTCAGGTAACACTTCGGAGGGTAATTTCACGCCCTGCCTCAGTGCTGATGAGGCACTATTAATTTGGGGACACTTTAACACCACTTCACTGTGCCAGGTTAGCAACCTGGCTAATTAATAGGGAAAAAAAAAAGAATAAGGGATTAAAGAGACATGGCAATAAAAAATTAAAAAGTCACTGCAAATGTTTTGATATAAGGAGAAAGTTTGGGATTCTTTATATGTCAGTGGAGGTAAGGTTATGATCTTATCGATACACAGATATGGAATTTTGCATATTTTTCTTATAAATCAGTATGGTAGCGTGTAAAGGAATCATGTACAGTGGGAAGTGCACGGATTTGAAATAAGATAGATCTGAATTTCAATCCAGACTCTATTCTTACTGAAACAGCATAAAGTCCTTCAATCGCAGTGAACCCCACGTTCCTTATCTATAAATGGGGCTAAGATTTCCAACACGGCAGGGTTATTCTGATTGGAGGCTGCTGTATATGATGCATTTAGTGTTGTGTTGGTCCCATAGAAGGTACTTCATAAATAGTTTATAAACGGTAGTCAAATATGAGAACTCTTCAGACTAGAAAATCATTCTTGATGTGGACTCTATGAATTCAGAGTTTTTTGGACGTAAAACTCTCCTTGATACCTTCCTGTACCAGGAATTAGCTGAAACTGCAGTTGAGAAGCCTGGGGGGTCTAAGTGGAGGGATGCTCTCCTGGGCATCGGGAGCCAGGTCAGGGTCAGCTGGTCCACAAGAGAACCAGGCTTTCAGGTCCAGAATATCCAGCCTCTGGAGGTTTTTGAGTAGAGCAATGACATGAAAGATAGAAACTCTGAGGTCAGTGTGGGGGTGGGCGAGTCCCTCAAATTATTTATTACGAGCCAAGCTCTGTGCAGGTTCTGGGTAACCACTCATGGTTCAGATACGGTCCAGCTCCCAGGGAAATGAAGAGGAAATTAAGTGGAATAATTCAGAATTCACCGCACACTAAGGCTTACAGATGCAAAAACCTAAAGCAGTGAGTCCTAACCAAGAAGGGGACGAGGAATCTTATGAGAATGCACGGTGTTCGAACATGTGGGGTTACGACGGGTAGCACCTCTCTTTTTACTGCCTCAGTCCAGATGCAGCGAAAGAGAAGCAAGAATGGACAAAGTTTTCCCCTGAACAATTTTCAGTGGCAAACCATTCTTCAGTCCAAGAGTGGAAACTTTTTTTTTTTCTGCAAAGGATCAGAGAGTAAATACGGTAGGCTTTGCAGGTCATGAGAAATCATGAAGCAGAGCAAAAGCAGCGATGGTCTTTGTGGACAGTGCAATCTGGATTTTCTATAATTTTTTACATATCATGAAATGTTATTTTTCTTTTGATTTTTTTTTAATCATTCGAAAACGTAAAACCCATTCTTAGTTCACAGTTTGTACAAAAAAGGTGGTGGGCAGTTTTGGCCTGTGGGCTCCAGTTTGCTGATCTGCCCTCTCCTCTGCAGTGTCCTGGAGAGTCACTAGCTCACCAAGATGGGGCCCTCCAGTGGCCAAACACGGCGGGGTCCCTGTCCGACCAGCACCGTCGGGAGAAGGTTATATATGGCAACATAACAACCAAAACAGTTTGAGAAAATGTTTATGCATATAAAATTTAACACAGGATATATATATATATATATATTTACATATTTATATTTATATATAAATATATTTATACACAAATATATACATATTTATATTTATATATTTATTTATATAAAATGAAATATAGATGTGCATTCTATGTATGTGTGTATGTATATCCATTCTTGGTGAATATGTTCGCTACTTGGTTCCACATGACCTTCTTATTCTTTTCTTTAGTAGAGACAATTTATTAAGTGTTTAATTAACTAAAGGAACGATTTAGTTCACATTTAGGTTGAATTTTAATTTGGACTTTCTATGTCTTTCTATTTAACTGAGTTCACAAGGCAGGAAACATCGTGGCAGGTGGCACATCCCACATGTTATCTGGGATGTTGGGCATCTACTCTGACATTCTGAAATAACATAGATTGCCTGCTTCTCAGTCTTCCTTTTCTCCCTCAATGTCCTTCCTTTAACAGCCAGGTCAAGTGCACACAGTATGAATCAGGCACCGGAGGATGTAAATGAAAAACATAGGTCTTGAACGAATTTGCAACGCGCTTGTTCTTTAAGGAGGGACGTGGGAGCTCCTGACTCTCAATGCCCTTCCCATTCATAAGGCCAGACCTGGAAAGCACCTCTGAATGGGGACAGTTCATATTCGAGATTCCACGACATCCTGTCCGCTAGAAAGCAAGGTCTTCAAGGAAAGAGAACATGTTGGTCACTGGTGGTCACAAGGGATTGGAACACTACTTGCTCATACTAAGGACTCCTCGTATTTATTGGAGAAAGATTTAAGTGATTACCAGTCTAGACTCTTCTGCTTCTAGTTGGCTGAATTATTTCTCAAATTCCCTAAAAGCAGTATAAGAATGAGAAATTAATATTGATTTATTGATTCGCCTTCCCTTCTCCCCTGACTTAGGATCTAAGCTTTCTGAAGAGAGTTAATTATGCTCTTCAGCTCATTACACATCATTCATGATGTTCATACAAAGCCTCTACATGGTTTGTTTCATGTATGTATGTACATGTGTATATGTATATATGTATGTACCTATGTATGTATGTATCTTAATTTTCTGTCATCCCACAACTCCATGCCCATTCCACTCCTCCATAGCATCCAATTTAGTTTACTTAGTTTATGCCTTTCAAGCTTTCTTCCTAGCATTTATTTTGGTATATGTGTGTCCTTTTAAAAATTGTGTTTCATCGAGTGTGTCATTAAAAAAAAATTTGCAAAGATCGTATGTGCTTTGACTTTCAGGCTATTTCTTTTTTCACTTGATTCTAATTTTCAAGATCTATGTTTTCGCACATCCATCTAGCTCACAGGAAGAATGGCATTTGAAGCATAGGCATCATTTTATTCATTTATTCATTCATTTCCCTGAACGTTGGGCTCCTCCAACTCTATCCTACAACAAACATTTCTCTGTGGACCGAGGCGTGAGTCTTGCGGGATACATGTCGGAGGGATGACTTCCGATGTAATTGATCAGACACCTATTTTGAGGGACTGTCGCCACAGGGTGCCAGCTGTTAGATGATTTGACCATCACCCTTCCTGCGCCAAGAGCTGCAGACAGGTTTCCAGAGGAGAGAGAGTGTTCCCCTTTCTCTACCTCTTTCTGGCACTTAATAACAAGTTTTCCTATCTCCTTGTTTGTTTTCTGCATGCTGGCCAAGTGTGCTTGTTAGTGTTTAGATTTTGCCTTCTGTCACTTTCCTAGTCCTTTTTTTTCCCCCATCAGTGTAAGTTCCTCATGTGTTTCAAACACTAACCTCTTGCGGTTTTAGAATTTCAAATAGCTTTGGATCGGAGACGTCCTGTTGAAAACATCCTTCCCCCATCCTGAGATCCTAAATATATTTACCTATACTTTTTCTATCTGTTTCATAGATTCATCTTTCACATGTGCATCTTTAATCCATTTGGAATGTATTTTTATGTTGGGAAGCAGAGATGCCTATTTTTTTCCTTCCCAACTAAAAATCCATCTTTCACCCATTTATTTGTGATGCCACTTCTGTCATATACCATGTTCCCTGGGGTCTATTTTTCATTTCTTTCCTTTGTTGCTATTCCCTTGTTAAAATGGCAATACTTTTATTTGTATTGTTTAGTATGCATTTACGGTTATGGATTAAGGGAACATCTTTCTATATAGTAAGATGAGTCTGAAATTCATTTTGGTCTTTATTTTCCAATTTGTCTTGGCCATTTGCTGACCCCCAAGTTCTTACATTGTTTTCATTGGAAGTGAATCAAGTTAACTATTGGAGATCTGACACATTTGTATGTGTCACCACCCCATCCATGCCCGATGGTGTAGACAACGATTTGGTAAGGATTTATGTCCTTTAAACAGAAGCTATTTTTTCTCTATTCTATATTTTTGCATGTTTAGGATAATTCCTAGGTACTTTATAGCTTTTGCTTCCAGATGGCAAACTTTTGTTTGTGAATAGCGGCTTGTATTCTATTCTACTTTTTTTTGAAAAGATTTTGTTTATTTATTTGACAGAGAGAGAGATCACAAGTAGGCAGAGAGGCAGGCAGAGGGAGAGAGGGAAGCAGGCTCCCTGCTGAGCAGAGAGCCCGATGCGGGGCTCAATCCCAGGACCCTGAGATCATGACCTAAGCCGAAGGCAGAGGCTTTAAGCCACTGAGCCACCCAGGCGCCCCTTTATTCTACTTTTAATTCACTATTACTGATGTAGAGGGATACTATTAAAGTTTGTATATTGATCTTAAAATTGGGAAACTTTACTGAACTTATTTGTTCTAACAACTTGTCTTTGTTAACCTTCTATGAAAATAATCACATTGTCTGAAAGTGAGGATATCCAAATACCCCTTATTCCTTTTCAAGTCTTTTTTTTTTTCCCCATCAGAACATGCAGGAGCATGCTGAATCAGAACAGGGGTAGGAAACATCTGTTTCTCATCCTGAGCTTAAGGAAGTACACAGAAATAAATGATTTTCACTAAGTATCATGTTTGCTATAGGTTTTTGGTGGGGAAATCTTGTCAGGTAAAATAAATTCTTTTTCTTAATACCCATAGTTTTAAGAGTTTTTCCTTTTTAAAAATCATAAATAACTATTAAACTTCAGCAAAATTTTTGTATTTTTACTTATGGAAACTTCAAGGAAATGGGAAGCAGTCAGTGGCATGTGCAATGACAATAGTCCTGAGGTAAAATTAAATACACGTGCCCCTCACGTGTCCTTATCTTTCACTGATACAATAGGAGAGGGGCCACTTCCTGTTTCCCTTGGGAAACTTGAGTTTGAACTTGAGTTTCCCGGAGGAGGAAAGGCGCCATGGTAGACAGACTCTATCCTCCTGAAAATGTCTCTTGTCCCACATGCTCTTCCGGAAGCCAGCCACTCCTCCAGCACATGTAGAGACGGAGTCCTCTCCTCCTGAAGCTGGACAGCCTTTGTGACTGCCCCGATCAACAGGGCATGGCAGACGTAAGCTGCCTTACGTTTCTTCCTTGTTCTTTTGGGATGCTCGCTCTGGGAACCTAGCCGCCATGCTCTGAGGAAGGACAGACCACCGCTCATGGACACGTGCAGGTGTCCTGGCTGTCAGCCCAGCTCAAGTCTTGGTCCAAAACTGACATCAACTGTCATGTGTGTGAGTGAAAGCACCTCCAGGTGATTCCAGCCTCCGGATTTCGAGTTATCCCAGGCACAAGAGAGACAAGACAAGCTGTCTCCATCGTCTGTATTTCTGACCAACGGAAAGTGGGAGTGTGATGAAATGGTCGTTCTGTGTCACTGAGCGTGGGATGATTGTTATGTAGCAATAATAACCAGAATGGGCATTCTGATCTTTTTCCCTTTGGTGGTGGAGGTAAGCAGACTCCACGGCCCAGTTCTCCATAACCCTGAGTGCTGTCGGGGGACTCCTGGGTCGCTCTGATCAGTGACTTCTCCCTTCAGTAGACCGAGGACAAGTGCACTTTCCCAGAGCAGCTGATGCAAGTTGATGGCCCATCAAATTGGTCTTAATTTCTCCCTGAAAAGGGCCCCATTTGTTTATAATGATCTCAACGACTTGTGAAGGAACAGGTACTGTGTGCTTGGTCCTGCCTTTCCCCCCACCAGTAGGGCCTCCACTCTGTCCTGGGGCCGTGGCGACATCACGCTGCTCCCACCCGACCCTGAGAAGGTTCACCTGGGTCCTCAGGTCCAGCGCATCACCAGCCCGAGGTCAGTGACACCACGACAGAGGGTCTGTGCATGTGTAACCCCCACGTGGCTCTCATGAATGGTGACAACTCTGGTGTCATGGGTGGGCTGGTGCCCAGGGGCGAGTGGTGGGAGATGTGGCCTCGCCGCAGGATGGGGTCCAGATGTTATCCTCTGGCCGACAGTCCAAGGGGTGTTTAAGTCGAGGAGGGGTGAGATGGGGATCACATTGACAGGTGGATGACGAGAGATGGAATGCAAGCGGTGGAAATGGGTTTGGAGGACAGAGGAGAAGCTCTTTGTGAAGTTAGCTGCCAACTGAATGCTGAACACGGGAATCAGTGATGGTGTTTTCCAATCCGTGCGAATGGAAAGTGAAGGCATAAAGCAAGAGCCAGAGGATAGGAGGCAGAATAAGGTGCAGGGGCGGGAAAAGAGGAGAGAAGTTGATGGACGAGCTGAGTGTTGGGCCAGGAGTCGGGTGAACTTTAGGAAAGCGCTGGAGGCTGGCAGTGGGGGTTTCGGGGGCACCAGCCTGCAGCTGGCAGCAGAAGCCACAGGAGCGGGTCCAGGTGTCCCAGGACAGGGGCAGTGTGTGCCCACAGGAGAAGAGGATGGGGCCGAAGGGGTCACCCTGGGCGGCAGCTCACGTGAAGGGTGGAGGGAGCAGTCACGGGGAGAGGGCGAGAACCCGGGGAGTCGGCTCCCGGGAGAGAACGGTCCCTAGCACCTGGCAGGGCTCCTGGAACCTAGCAGGTGCTCAGAAATGTTTGCGGGAGAGGAGACCCATCCTCAAGGTCAAGGAAGCTTCTCTCTCACACGCGGGAAACACCAGACCAAATGAGAGCTGCAGAAGTTAGGGAGTGAACTTGGAAAAGAACAGCTACTTTTGGCTAAGGTCTGCCCTAGGGTTGTCAGACACGGTGGCCTGACCGGCGTCCACTGGATACGGGCTAGCACTTTCCATCCAAACGTGTCAGGCGAGCGGTGACAGACACGTGCTGCATGGTGGGGCCCCCACTGTCCGGTGGAGGGCAGGCTTCCTGCGCAGGGCGGGGGAGGGAGGGAAGGAGGGCACTGCGACCCAGGCCCTGGGGCTTGAGCCACACTGCCCGCCCCGTCCCTGTGACCGCCGTGGCCAGCGGTCTCCTGCCATTCACAGGCCACTCACACGTGACGGTCCCACTTCCAGGAGTGGGATGCAGGGGCGGAAGCAGCTGGGCGGGCCACAGGGGCACGTGACGGTGGCGAGGGGACACTTCTCGCTGTTCATCGCCACCTACAGAGAAGCAGGAGGAAAAGTTTGTGGACCTCAGGGCATCTGGGCATCAGGACCAGAAGCCGGCATCACGTCGGTGAGATTTTTCTCTTTCCTGGAGGAGCTGACGCGGGTGTGGAAGCAGTGAGCTTTCTGGGAGGAAGGGCTGGGCAGAGCTGAGGAGGACGGTGCAGGGAGGATCCGCACGGAGCGGCTGGAGCAACGGGTTCCGGGTTCCGGAAGCAGGGTAGTATTTGCAAAAACCGAACGCCGAATGCTCACCTCGCACCAAGTGATCAAAACGATGCATTTGTGTCTCCCACTCGGCCCTTCCCTCTTCTTCAACGGGGTGCCCCTGCCCTGCCCTGGATGAGATGTGGGCGCCTCCTACGACGTTTCCTCCTGCTCTTGGGGAAGAGAT
This sequence comes from Potos flavus, assembly GCA_028534135.1. Taxonomy (NCBI): domain Eukaryota; kingdom Metazoa; phylum Chordata; class Mammalia; order Carnivora; family Procyonidae; genus Potos; species Potos flavus. The sequence goes on along the minus strand of CM052900.1, from coordinate 4,673,386 downwards.
GGCCCTTCGGCGTGCCCAGTCTCTGCTCAGTAAAGTCATCGTCCTGGCATTAATGTTCTCCGCTCCTCTCCCTCCCCTGCCCGGGTCCTTGTCCCAGGCTGCTGAAGAAGAGGGGACACGTGGCTCTTCTCTCACCCTGCCCCTCTGCTCCTCGAGCGGGCTTCTGGGTCTCCTGCTCCACCCCGGAATCGGGAAGGCAGAGGCAGGCGAGGAGAGAGAGGTGAGGGGAGTGTGTCCGCTCCGTCCACTGCCGCCCTCCACCATGCCGTGGCTGGGCCCTGGGAGTGTGACCTCTCAGGGTCACATGGACAGGCTCCCTTGCCCCAGGCCTCTGGTTGGCTTTGGCCAGTGGGAAGCTCTAGCAAGAGGTTGGAGGGGAGGAGGAAAGTAAAGTCATGATGTTTATTCCCCCAGCCCGTCCCTGGGGGCTACATCCCTGGAAGAAGGTCCCAGTTCCTGCTGGCTGTCTCTCGTCCTCAGCTGGGTCCAGGCAGCCACTCCCTCTCTCCCTCCAGTCCAAGGCTAGGAGCTGCCAGGAGCTTGACTGGCACGGGCAGGATGGCCCTCACATGGCTCGGCGAGGCTTCTTGCTCTGCCAGCCTAGAGGACAGACGAAGCTGACTATTCTCCTTCTTGAGGACCTGCCACGGACTCCTCAGAGGCTCCCCGTTTGTCCCCCAACCACGTCCCTGGTCCTGGCCGGTCCTCAGACCTGCATGCAGAGGCGTGCCTCCAGCCTCCTCCCTGGGCTCCTCAGCCCTCCGGAGCGCCCAAAGGGACAGCGCCCCCGACAACCCACATCTGGTCCTTAGAAAAGTCTCATGCTTCCCTGCCCCCAGCCAGCTGGGGGAGGGGGCCCCACTCTCCACTCCTCTGGCACGGCTTTTCTCTGGCCCCATGGTGATTCCCCTCGCAGGATGGGACTCCGGCCCCCCGTCAGTTTCAGGGTTCCCAGGCAGGAGTCAGCACTAGCCTGTATGACACCGAACTTCAGAAACTCTTCGAAACTCCCCCGTGCAACCCTTTGAAGGCCCTCTCACCAAGCTTGGGCTATAGAGGAGGAACCCCGAATTGGAGGCAGAACTCACAGAAAAGTAACAGCTCTCTCCAAAGACACGTGTTCATCCATCTTTACCCCCAAAGATATCATCCCCTGCAAAGCCCCTCTACCCTCATACTTCTTTTCATATTTCCAAAGGGAGGGAGTCGTTTTAAGATTCATGAAGTAGGTTTGTGCCTATTTTCTTTGAAAACATTGCCATGTGAATCATCTCATTTACTTTGGTAGGTAAAAATCTTTCGCATTAGATGTTCGGTCAAAAATGACTTATTGAGAATCTCATTCTAACATCCTGTTGTGCTATCTTAGGTCAAGCCACCTGATCTTTGGGAGTCTCAGTTGTAAAACGTAACAGTGGGTTCAGAAAAGTTAGCTCAGTTTGCTAGTATAATTGATCCATATGTGTTTGCATCATAAAAAAAAATCTAAGCTCAGTGAAACTCAAGACATGTTGCTTTGGGTTCACCATTATACTCCCTGCACTCGGTCCCTGGTAGGCACATTCCTACTGAATGAAAAATGAACAAATGCTTAGTTGAGAGGATTTCTCCTAAGATCAAAAATGAGATGGGTATAGGAAAGTATTTGGCAAAAAGAAAAAAAAAAAATTACAAAATTCAGAGACACTCTTTCGGGAGCAAAACGATTGCCCAGTGGTAGGCTTGCCTTTTTAGATCGAGCATTGTCAGAGCCGGCTCTCTATGAGCTCTCCCACTCTTCTCCGATACTCTGCCTTGCCCAGCCTGCTCCAGTCACCCTGGCTTACTGGTTGTTGCTGAAACCATGTGCTACCTCAGGGCCTTTGCACCTGCTGTTCTCAGTTTTTAGGACACTCTTCCCCCAGGTATGCACGTGGCTCACTACCTCATGTTTGGATCTCGCTGGAGATCCCTGCTACGCTGCCCAAATTTTATCCTGTACATCTTCCTCCTAGCCTTCTGTAAAGAGGCCTGCGCCTCCCCTGGATGATTGTGCATTGACAAACAGAGTTTTCAGGGTTACTAGACACCAACTCTCAACTGCTGGTAGTTCCCAGGAGACCCAAGACAACAATGTGGTCCACAGTCAGGGGGAGGTTGTGTTTTATTTCAGTTGGGAGAGACTGGGCTGAGAAAGTTTTATTTTTGAACCTAGCCAATTTAGTTCTTTTATATTTTCTCTAAATGCTGCCTAAAAATGGACTAATTATTTGAGTCTTTTGATTTGGAGCTAAAGGCACTAGTGGTCCTCTGGCATTCTACTTGGAAACCTCCTTCCCTACACCGACTCACGCAGGAGGTACCTTTACAATGTTGCCACGTTACCCCAGGCAACGGCTCTGCTGACCTTTCCTCCTCTGTGTCCAGGGGTCTCCTTTCCCAGCACTGAAGAGTCCTTCTTTCCCATAAGCCCTCGGGACAGTCTCCTCAAGGCTGGCGGAGTTTCTATAACCTTCCTGGGGCACAACAGAGGCACCCGGCTCAGCTCTCCCCAAGAGAGATCCCGCACAAGGAGTGCAGAGCATGGAAAGCCTCCTGCCCCAGCCGCCGTTCTCTGGGCAGCGAGCCAGCAGCCAAAACCTGAACATGGCGGGGGAGGGTAGCTGGGCTCGGCCATCTTGACGCAACGGGCTCATCTCATGTGGACAACCTTGTGCTAGAGCTCCCGCAGGGCTGGCTGGGGTTCTCTCCCGAGGCTCCATTGAGCCCATCCCCCTTCCCCCTCCCTCCACCTGCTTCCCTTCATTTTGCAGATGTCAAGCCTATATCTACAGCCTTAGAGGCTCTCCCTTTCCTACCCCTGCTCGTTCCCCTCTTCATCATTCCGAGGCATTACCACCAATAATCATGAGGAGAAAATTGAAACACTGCTAAAATCATATTAAAGCATTCCAATTCGATCTGAAATTACAGTTTTAACTTCTGAGCTTGACCAATTTGCTGAAGTACCAATTTAATAATCAGGCCTTTTGTCTCCGACTTCATCTCTCTGCATTAGCAGCCAGTCCTGTGATCGAAAATCAACGTCTTAATGTAATAGTTGTGTGATTTACAGAACATTTGCACTAGTCAGCATTTTATTATAGACAAATGAGTTATAGCATTTTAAGGTATACATCTGAATTTTAAACTGGTTTAAGAATATTACTGTATAAAGTGGAAGCTAAAACACTGGGGTAGTAACGTTGATAAATAACTGTGTTGACCCCATAAGTGGTCCGTACCCACTCTGCAGTGAACAGAACTGGGTCTGGGGGTCCGTCGATATAGCCCGATGTTTCAAACCAATGGAGGCACTTCAGGGTTGTCTTCAAAGTCGAGACCTTCTTCACTTGCTGTAATTTTGGGTTCAGAGTGAATTCTTCGGGGCCTGTGTTTTTTCTCTTGAACTATGTTAGCCACATCAGGGAAGGAATGCTTGCTAGGATCTACTTCTAGTTTCTCAATTTGCTTGCTTCTACAACAGCAAAAAGAGGCAAAAGGAAATTAAGATGCCATTTTAAATGAAATTTCAAACTCGTTCATTCATTTATTCAGCAAATATCGGCAAGCACTATCCTTAGAGCAGAGATGCCCAAAGAGCATAGAAAAACAACAATAAGAGACTGTCCCTGGTTTCAGGTAGCTCAGAGCCTTGTAGGAGCAAGAGTGGAGAAGCAAAGTGCTATTGCACAGACAGTGAAGGGAGGTCAGCTGGGAGACTGCACACTTGAGAATCTGTATTTATTTACTTTTTTAAAGATTTTATTTTTAAGCAATCTCCACACCCAACATGGGGCTTGAACTCACAACCCGAGATCAAGAGTTGCATGCTCTACTGACTAAGCCATCCAGGTGCCCCACACCCGAGAATCTCTAAATGATACAGCAGGCAAACCCCACAGCCGGGACCAATAACAGAACCGCTACGGCGGGTTTTACGCCTGAGTGTAGCCACTCAGGCTCCTGGACCCTGCTGCTTTAGAGGATCCAGCCTGCACGCAGGGCATTTATATACATTCGGGTGCCTAGAAAGCTCTGTCCACCGATTTCCCCCACAAGACCCCGCTCCTGCTGTTGGCACCCAGTCCTCTGGCGATAGTTACACGAAAACACAACAAGAAAGAGTCCCACACCGCTATGGTATAGAAAATTCTAGTTAATACAGGTCACTGGGCTGCTTCCCTGGCAATTTCAATCCATAGGTCTGAGGTTGGGTCTAGTACTCTGGATTTATATCAATTTCCCCCAGTGACTTTGATAATCGGTCAAACTATTTTGGAACCACTGTACTGGTCATCCAGTCGTCATTCAACAGATTATATTACACGCCTCCTCTATTCCAGCCCCCAGCCATCCCATGGTCTGTGCAAACACGCACGTTTCCTGGTGGCATGTAACAGCGCAGCATAGAGCTCGAATAGAACATTTATCACATTATCATGTAATTGTCTCATTATTGGTCTGTTCTCCCTACTAGACCGGTATTCCTGAAGCAATTATATTGTCTTTTTCATCTTGTATCTTTGGTGTATAGCTTTACTGAATACATGTTAAATAAATGAAAAAAAAAATTATACTACCGTGCAATCGTAAAATTAAATAAGACATCTCTGACCTACAGAAAATCCCAGTCGGCCTCATCCAGGAGCCCCACACTAATGTCCTCAGATGCAGTGTGTGGTGGGGGGGAGGGAGGGAGACCGTAAACTCTGTTGTTCTTGTAACCCTCCCACCGCTTTCTTGTTGGCTGCCCAGCCCTTGAAGGCACTTGAGGTTTTAATTTTTCTCAGTATTTTGACGAATACACATGGACCCACTAAAGGAAAGGGTAATGTACACAGAGAAAATAAAGCATAAAGATTCCAGAGACCCAGACTGTACACAAAATTATATTTTCCATAGTCATTATTAAATACAGCTCTACTTTTTAATTCCCATGCTCTTATTTAAAAGGCGATCGTATCTATGGCTTAATTAAGTAGATATCTAAATGCATCTATTGTAATTATGTTGACTTGGAGGAAAAGCAGCCTATCTCACTTCCAGGCATGTACCTCTTGGGCCGCAACTTCTGGATCTTAGCAATAAACACCGAACTCAGTCAGATGCAGTTTTCTGCCGCTCACCCCCTTTGGATGTCCTGAGAAATAATTTTCACGCAGGACTTTAATTGGTCACGAGTCTCCAGGTAATAGACAGGGAGCAGACAGGCCAGGGGCACCTGCAGATCACAGGAATCCCAAAATCAAGAGGAGAGGGGCTTTTGTCCCCTGCTGTTCCTCCCTCGATGTCAGACGCCCGACACACACCTATCGCCAGTTTTACCCAACCCGATTGTTGGAACCAGAACCTCTGGAGTCTAGTAAGAATAACTGGAAGGCAAAATGAATATTTTGAATATTCATTCAAAAATATTCAAAATGAATATTCCTTGCCATGGAAGAAAACAAAAGAAAAGAAAAGGTCTAAAATCACTAGGCATAAAACACATCAAAGATTGATTCCTTTTATTACAGAACATAAGGAAAGCACTTGCTTCTGGTAATATGGAAGGCCAGCATATTTGGACCAAAGATTCCTGCCTCCCACTGGAAACTTCGGGGAGATTATGAAAGATGGGATAAGATAATAAGGAGCTCTAAGGGCAGAATTCCGTAAAAGGAGGAACTAGGGAGAAAGTGGATCCCTGAGGCCACCTTTGCCCTGAGGGAATTTCCTGAGCCCCTAAAGTGATGCTTTTTGGTCTTGCAGGCCTTATGGAGTCTGGGAACAGAGGTCAAGGCCCTGAGTGAGCCAGGGAGGCCGTCTGTCAGGGCACCTTCTCTGTCAGAGGCTTTTCTATCATGTAAGAATGAATGAAAAGTAAACCCACTCTGCCCACCGCCCCAGGGACTGTGAGGAGAGTGGGACAGAGAAGGGCCGAGTTGTCACAGCCATAGTTAAAAACCATCGATCTTGAATTTAAAGTGAGGGGGTTCCAAATTGGCAGTGGCCTCAGGTAGGGGCTGTCCTACAGCACATGCCAGTGCTCCCTGGCTCAGCACCCCCAGGCTTCTGGGAAGCCCCCAAACTTTCAGGCAATGGAGCAGCTCGCCATCAAAATTAACAAGCACTCAAGGAAAAGGGGCACTTTGCATGAGAACCAGCAGAAGCAACAAGAACACGAATAGAAACTAAAAACTTCAGATTCTGAATAGGAAAGCATGAATTATGAAACCAATAAAATGTTTCAGATTTAATACTATAATGTTGAACTTTTCCTCTGGGATTGGCAATCAGATAGAGATGCCTGCTATTCATTTCCATTCTACATTGTACCATACACTTAAATACCATACACTTAAAAAAATTAATATAACGTGGGTATATTTAACATGACTCTAGACATAGGCCTTGCAGCCTTCACAAGAATTAATTCCAAATGGATCACTCACCTAAACGCAAAATGCAAAACTATAACATTCCTAGAAGAGAACACAGGAGAAGAGCTAACCAGCCCTGGGTATGGCCATACCACTTTTGGTACAACAGCAAATGCATGATCCATGAAAGAAATAGTTGACAAGCCGGATTTCATTAAAATTAAAAACTTCTGCTCCCTGAAAGACAATTTTGGGAGAATGACAAGACAAGCCACAGACTGGGAGAAAATATTTGCAAAAAACATCTCATGAATGACTGTTATCCAAAACATACAAAGAACTTCTCAAACACAACAATAAGAAAACAGTGTGATTGGAAGATGGGCCAAGGACCTTCACAGACACCTCACCAGTGAAGACGTATAGCTGGCAGATTAGCAAATGAAAAGACGCTCCAGACCATATGTCATCAGGGAAATGCAAATTAAAACAACAAGGAGATACGAGTACATGCATATTAGAATGGCCAGTGTCCAGAACACTGACACCACCAAATGCTGGCAAGAGTGACGAGCAACAAGAACCCTCACACATTACCGGCCGGGATATAAGGGGTCCAGCCACTTTGGAAGACAGTTTGGCAGCTTCTTACATAACTAAACATACCCTTAACCATGTGATCCAGCAATCGCACTTCTTGGCGTTTGCCCAAAGGAGTCGAGAACTTATGTCCACACAAAAACCTGCACGCTGTGTTTACAGTAGCTTGATTCACAATTCCCCAAAACTGGAAGCAACCAAGATGTCTTTCAGTAGGCAAATGGATAAGTAAATTGTGCTCCATCCAGATAGTGGAATGTTATTCAGCACTAAAAAGAAATACACTACCCAAGTCATGGAAAGACATGGAGGAACCTTATGTGCCTATTACTAAGTGAAAGAAGTCAATCTGAAAAGGTTACATGCTGTATGATTCCAACTCTAGAACGTTCTGGAAAAGGTAAAACTAGAGAGACAGTAAAAAGATTGATAGTTGCTAGGGGTGCCGGTGGGGGAAGAGAGGGATGAATGGGTGAAGCACAGATATTTTTAGGACAGTGAAACGACTCTGTATGATACTATGACAGTGGATACATGTCATTATATATTTGTCAAAACCCACTGAATGAACAACACCGAGTTTGAATCTTAATGTAAACTATGAATTTTGGGTGATAATGATGTGCGTCAATGTAGGTTGAACAGTTGTAGCAAATGTCCCACTCTGGGTAGATGTTGACAGTGGGGAAGCCTGTGCATGAGTAGGGGCCGTGGACATATGGGAAATCTCTGTGCTTTTCACTCGATTTTTCTGTGAACCTAAGACTGCTCTAAAGAAAAAAGTCCATTAAAAAAAAAAAAGACACCAAGCCCAAGAATGGACTAAGATTTATAATTCTGGCTCTACGATCACTTAGCAACTTTGTGATCTTGGGCAAATTGATCTCTTTGAACCTCGGCCCATTAGGAATAACCCAATTTCTCTTGTAGTTATTTTGAAGATGAAAGACAGGTGATGGAGAGTATCATATAGCACAGACGAGGCACTCAACACTCAATAAACCCATTCTGAGGAAGTTATGTGGCCCCCTTGATCAGACGGTGTCACTGGACCACAAGAGTTCACAGAATCGGTTAACTTCCCCACAAAACCTGATCCCCTCTAGTCCGAGCGAACACAACGTCATTCCACTGATCTTCCCCCTCCAGTCACTGTGCCTGCACAGCAAGAGGAAAGGGCCACTCTGGGTCTGCCATCCCCCTCTCCCTCAAAGTCACAGCTGCCTGACCCCGTTCCCACGCGCAGCCTCCAGAGGCAGCTATTTGGATCATGGGATGGCCCGTCCAGAGGCCGAGGTGATCTGGACAGGGAAGTTTGTCAATGATTAAGGAGCGCCACAAACAACTTTCACGTAGATATGCTGTGTATAGCTGGGAGGTGATTATTTCTCAGCCAAAAAAAAAAAAAAAATGAATGAAGAGACTTTGCAAACATAACGTAGGAAGTAACCGCCATAATGGTCTCCCCGGGGTCTGAAAATCCCCTCCGTGCTGTTTGCCATGACTTGGCTCCCCATTCCTGCGATTCCTCACAAGCTGGATTCACACTCCTAACACATGTAGATGCTGCTGGGGATCAATTACGACCATGAATATTCATACTAGCATAATACCCTTGAATCTCTGTAACTTACGCACATATCTGACAACGGAAGCCATGAAACTAGGAAATACAAGAGTGGGTCTCCAAGGTTAAAACCAGCAACCCACCTTTCAGAAGGAATGCAACTCCACACCTGTCGTTCAGACAAACCCCGTGTCTGAAAATCCACAGAACTTCCACAGTTGACTCAGAATGTATACGAACGAATGCCTGACTGCTTATATTATGCAAGATGTAAATTTAGCTCCTGTTCAGGTATCTTTGTGATGACAATTTCGGCATATACATTTGTATCACAAAGATAGTTTGCCTGGGTTCAAAATAGATTTTGCCATCTGGATGGTAAGAGTCTGGAAATCATGACAAGTAGGAAGAAAGGCGAAGGGCCTGGGATGTGCATTCTAAGGAAGAACTAAAATGAGGAGGGTTTGGTCCAGAATACTTTAAGGGAGGTCGCTGCTCACAGGAGCTGGGCTTTGTCCTGCGGGTCTTCAGGTGGCAGAGCTAGAATGTTCAGCGGGGAATGGAGGAGAGGCATCCTGCCACTAGGGAGTAGGGAGAACAGGGAGGGAGCCGGGGAGGGGGAGAGAGGCTGATGCAGAGGCTCACAGATGACCTGTGAGTAGGAGGTAGGGGGTCACATGATGGGGCCTCTTGGCCCTTGCAGCCCTGCGAGTTTTAGGATCTGTGGAGTGACAGTGACATACGGACCAGGAGTGGGCAGCGTGAGCGGCATTATGAACGGGACCCAGCAGAGCTGTCCAAACATGTCATGGCTACCCGACCTTCAGACATCCTAAACGTCCCTCCCTCATTTGCCCCCTCCATAAACTGAGGATAAAACTGGGGAGGATGAAGTGTTTCGATATGGGCGAAGCACACAGAAGAGTGCCTGACACGGAGCGAGTGCTCAGTCAATGTTAGCGGTCACTGGCGCTGACATCCCCGCTCTTAACCTCGTTCCAAGTCACTGGGGCCTGGATATACACAAATTTGTTTTTTCAGGGCTCAAGAGCCCTTATAAATCAAGAGTTTACATTTCGGGAATAAACATTAACGTTCACAGTACGAATCATTTGTAAACTTTAAGTAACTGTACCTTTGGGGAAGGTGTATTCTAGACAGCAAATGACAATGAAGAGAACTATAATAAAGCTCGAGACAGCTGGGGAGGTCCTACCTTTGGTTCCGGTGCTCTCTGCTGCTGTCCAAGGTACTTTTCTCAGACTTTGATGTTTGTCGCCAACCTGCGATCACTCCGTCTACCTGAAATAAAAATACAACACGCACTAAGTGGTACATTACTCTCTGTTATATCCTCAAAAATAGACACTATCTGTATATTTTTAAGAAGCTTAGACATTTTAATTTTTGCTACGTATTCCATAAAAGAGTCTAACTTTAAGCCCCTGTATGTGGCAGAAGAGAGTTACAGCACAGATTGAATCTGTACACAACACTCTTGCAAAGCCACAAGCTATCCTTCATTTGCCAAAGGCCAACCAGGAGCAATACAGTGAATTAATTCATGTAACAAATATTTTCTGAGAGACAGCGACATGCCAGACACCGCATGGGAGGGTGGGTGGGGACAGAGATGCGGCGGAGATGCGACCCCAAGCTGCCGGGCTCCCGAGCACATGTTGCAGTGGGAGCCACGGTGAGCAGGAAGTTCGAATCCCTACCTTCCCGGCACGCTGGACCCATGAGATAGGAGCTCAAATGCCAGTTTGGGTATGAAAAATTCTGTAAAAATTCTGTAATTCTTCCATTTCTTTTAAACCAAATAAGCTCAGTGCTAAGCATGTTGGGTTCGAAATAAATAAAACTGATTGATTTAATTCAACAAACATACAGAAAAGATTATTCACATCCAGCACCTTCCCTTAGGAAGCTCAAACGTGTAAGAGTGGGGGGGGGGGCAGAAGAGAACATGGGGCCACTTACTAGACCCAGACACCACGCCGGACATATGCCTGCCAATATGAGGCAGTTCACCAGTACCTCCAGTATTCCTATGAGACAAGGATTATTTGTAGGCAGAGAAAAGGAATTTTAAAACTCCTCTATTCGTGTTGTTTTGGTCCACTGACCAAGATGGGGGCTTCTGCCTTTTCTTTCCAGGGAAGGGAGAGGTCTGAAGTATGTACATTCCTCTTCCCACCGTAATCATTTTTCTTTAGGGAAGAAGTACTTCGCTCACTGGCCACATCTCACTGGTGGGCCAGTCACTCCTCTGCAGGCGAGGGACGTCGGCTGCCCTTTCTCTTTTGGGCCCAAGACTTCACTTACTGCACAGCAGTGGTCAGATGCATGAGGAAACAGACTAGGCTTGGGCTTTGAGGATCTGGTCACCATCCCCACTCCCATCCACAGGCTCAGGCAAGCATGCTGGACTCACCATCCATGTTTGGGAAGAGAATCAGGAGCCCCGAGGTAGCCTCAGTCTTAAGCCAGATTCTCTTGTCCAAGCTTTACCAAACCTCTGCATCAGATTGCTGGCCACTTAATCCGATTATTAGATGGGGTAATCTGTTTCCCATTTGACTAGCAATTCTTGGTTGTATGTCCCATTGGTTAGAGCCCCAGAAAGCCTATCCCATTGTTTGTCACATGTTTAAGGAAATGAATGGTAAATGAAGAAATGAAGTAATGAATCTAACCTGGGGGACGGTAGAATCAGATTTGGGGAGGTGAATGCTTGATGGATAATCATCTCTTGATGGTAATACTTCTATGTTGTGGTATACGAACCAGTGTTTTAGACAATGCAGTTGTATATTTATCTATCATATTTGACAACAATTCAATCCATCTGTGGGTGTGTTTTCATGCAGCTCCCTTACCCAGAGGAAGATACAAAAGGTTTGCCCTTCCCTTCCCGTAGACCTCATGGGAGGACCCCTGTGTGATGCGGAAAGGAAAGATCTGCTAGAACCACACCCTTCCGGTGTGTCTACTGAACACTCGTCTGGAAAAAATACCTGTAAGTACCACACACGGCCAGTCTTGTGCTGAGACCCTAGGAAGAAAGAGCAGTGACTACTGCAGGGACCAAGGACACCACATTTCAAGTCTAGAAGAGTTTGTTCAGAAAAGTTTTAAAAGAGGTAGTCTGCAGAACAAAAACGTATAGAAGAATACTGAGGAAGAATCAGCAACTAAAGCTCCCAGTGCCATGTTTACTGAATAATTAAAGGAGGTGACTCATGGAAAGGTTTGCCCAATGAAGCAGATTCTATTATCATCAAACACGTTTTGTTGCTGTTTGTTTTGTTTTGTTTTTGGAGGAGATTGATTCTAACATGTTTTATTTGCTACATTTTAAAATATATTAATGTCAAAATTTTGTCTTCCATTAATTGCTTGTTGGCTAATGACTGATGCTATATTTTCTGATGTTAACGTTGGTAAGGTATGTGTTTACGCTACTTTAATATGAAAGCTTAACTGAGTTTTCCTGTTTCTTTAACTGAACTAGTGTGATGAATACAAATATTTCCCCCCCCTTCCGGGCCTATCCCTGAGGACATGGAAACCCTGTTTAGTAGCTACTGAGCCCAGTTCTGGTTTATGAAGCCATATTAATATCAAACATGAAGGAAAAGATACAACTGAGGGGACTAAATGGAGACAAGTCCAGTTGAGGGGAGCAGAGGGAGAGGTGGCAGATGTTAGGGTAATGAAAGTGGCCCCTTCTTCCTGCGGTGGCTCAGGGAGGCGGCGGGACCTCTGGTGCACCATTGGGTGGAGCAGCACTGGCCACTGGAACTTTCTGCAATGATGGAAATGTTCTGTGCAGCCCAACATGGGGCTCCCAAACATTTGAAACGTGGTTAGAGCACCTGAGCTTAAAGGTTTAATTTTATCTAAATTTTAGTAATTTAACTGACCAAACCAGAGACATGGGAACATGGTTACGGTGAGCCCCAAACGCATATGTGGACCGCCCAATTCTTATTCAGGGTGAATGACATCCATGCACACCAGTTACCCCTAATTCATCTGTGGTCCTTGACCATGTGGCCTCTACAGTTCTGGAAGGCTCTGCCCCTTCCTCAACATGCCTGGGACCTGGTACCCTCATGAGAGTGTGAGAACTTGGAGCCTAGGTCCCAAACTGATCCTGCTCCTGGCTCAGCTCTTCCCTCCCCCTCGAGGGCGGCTGCCCCGAGGGCACGCCCTCGAAAACACGCTGCATGCTCCTCTCCATCTCAGATCTGTTCCCAGGGAGCAGTGACACCTTTGCAACTTTTTTTATTTTTTAATATTTTAATTACATTAAATGAGGCCAATGTTAGTTAAAAAAAAATCATTAAGCTGTCAGTTTTTAAGAAAAAAGCTCTTGAGCCAAAAGTACAAATTTTGTATTGCTTCACGTTGTAAATGCACCAACAAGAATGGGAGCATATGCATAATTAGAGTCTTAAAACACCCCGTTTCTAACACTGTTATTTGTCACATAATAAGCTCAGACAAAGATTCACTGTGTTTATGGAAATGCAAATAGAATCACAAATTTGGAACTTTTCTTCACAGGGAATTTGCTGTGCACCAGAATCTAAATGTGTTTCTTATTTTTAAAAGATATTTTCAGCTTATTTAGTTCCAAAGATTCTTTTAAGTTTAAAAGTTAGGAGGAACTAAGAAATCAGTAAAAAAAATATTGACCCCCAACATTCATATTAACACCAAAATTAATCTTAACACCAATATTTATATTAACAGCAGCTAAAACACTTCTGATGAGATCTGATTTTCCCCAGGAGAGGATCACAGGTTCAGGTCCTGAAAAACTGCTGGTTGTTTTCCTACTGAACCTGCAACGCTAGCACCACTCTTCCTCTAGGAAGTGATGTTCATCAACACTAAACATTCTAATCATTTGTACTAAGTGTGTTTAGAGATGACTGATGGACAAGCTGTAAAGGCCAAAATAGATTCAATAAATTAGATCATGGGGAATAATGGTTTCCTGAATCCACAGAAAGAAATGTAATCAGCTCCCTGAAAATTCAATTGTGGGACAGGCACCAAGGTACAAATTAACGTTTTAATGATGTGATATTACTTTAATTCTCATAGAGTTATGCAATTTCATGCAGTTGAAAGTTAAGAGTGAACATGGAGGTAGTAGCCAAGTTCCCTTTTCTATAGAAGACAAACGTCCCTTCTAAGGCTTTCCTGGCAGATGACTTTCCAGCTTTTGCTGAAATCCTACCTTGGGATGGAGTCTCATGACTTCCTGGGGCAGCACCCGGCACTGAGACAATCTCCCTCTACTATTTTATTTTATTTTATTCTATTTTTATTTAATTTTAATTTCATTTAATTTCATTTCATTTTATTTTATTTATTAAAGAAAGGTAGACTGCCACATGTAGCACCAGGAGTCTTGGAAACATGACTACCCTATGTTCTCCTACAAATGGACCTTGAGAGCTCCTTCGGAAGACCCAGCGGGGGGGGGGGGGGCAGCAATTCCTATACCCTTGACAGAAGAACAGTCCTCCTCTATCAAGGAGAGTCATCCTCTTCCACTGAGTGTGCCGCTTTGGGAGGGATGTGTATGAGGCGGTGAGGGAGGAAGGGGACACTCGCCTGGCCAGCCACATGAGCCCAATCAACCCCGGCAATCAATGGGGTGACAGATGTCCTAGTCAGATCACCCTCGCATCCTATTTCATTTTTCTTCTTAACTGTAGTTTTTGTTTCAAGTTTTTATTTAAATTCTAGTTAGTTAACATATAGTATAACATTAGTTTCAGGAGTAGGATTTAGTGATTCATCACTTACATATGACACCCAGGGTTCATCCCAACAAGTGCCTTCCTTAATGCTCATCCTCCATCTATCCCCCCCAGTTTGTTCTTCAAAGTAAGAGTCTGTTCTACCATTTGCCTCTCTCTTTTCCCCCTAGGTTCATCTGTGCTATTTCTTAAATTCCACATATGAGTGAAATCATACGGTATTTGTCTTTCTCTGACTGACTTCTTGGCTTAGCATCTCACCCTCTAGTTCCATCTATATCATTGCAAATGGCCAGATTTCATTCTTTTTCGTGGCTGAGGAATATTCTATGATTGGGCTTTTTCCACGTACCTCTGCCTTAACAAAACGTCTATCGTTGCTTTCCCAACAATAGAAATCACTAAGACGATGAAATCCAGACTGGTTGTTCTGGGTAAAATTCAATAAACAGACACAAGAGAGAGAGACCAGCCTTCAATCCTTATCTTCAGGCTGAACCATAGAAATTACCAATACCTGACTATTTTCAATGTACAAAACAGTGATTTCACATGGTTCAACTTGTTATTTATATGAGGCTGAATAAGAATGAGCAAACAGTCACTTCACTCCACATGAAGACTTGCTATAATGATAAATTAAAAGACCACATGGATGAAGAACAAGGAATCTAACTAGAAATAACTATTGAGAAACAAAACATAAAATAATCAACCTTTTAATTTTTCTTTTGAATTTACCCTGGCTTCTTAAATTATAGTCTTCAGGAAAATCAGAAGTAAGTTTCTCTTTTCTTGGGATTTCACTTTGTACCATAGTTTCGACTATTACCTCCATCAAATCTTCTCAAGAAATATTTACTGAGCATCTACTATGTGCCAAACAGAGGAGTAAATGGTAGATATGGAATGATAGACTGAAATATTATCCCTGATCATCCCAGGAGAGATAAAGACACATAAGTAATTAAAACACACCAGAGAAAGTGCAATGGATAAATATATGCATATGCTAGTACTGAAGCAAAGGGGAGGGAGGGATGTATCCTGGGGCGTGGGGAAGGCTTCCTGAAGGATGTGAGGTTTGACATGAATTTTAAAGAATAAGCAGGAATTTGCCAGAAGATGGAGATTATGTGGGAATGAAGAACATTGCAGGGACAGAAAGCAAGCCTGAACAAAGACAGGAAGGTAAATGACCACATAAACTAGCACAGAATATTGGGCAGATAATAGCTGGAAACAACGGTGAAGAATCAGGCACAGGTCAGGTTTCAGGAGACTTTATTTTAAGGTGCTTGAACTTTGCACAGAAGGTGATGGAAATCTCTGCAGTTTTTTTTTTCTCAACTCAGCAAAATAGCAGTATTCTTAATGTACTCTTATTTTCATTAGTCAAAGTGTGTGATGTTAACAAAATGATTAAGTCCAGGGGAGTGGTAGTTTTTGAAAGCAAGTGTTTCTCTCATCATGCGATAAATATGTACTTTTTTTTCCTACTATTAGTTAAATTTCTTCCTCCTCACTCTAAGCTTTATTCTGAAATACTAGTGACAAGCAATTTTGTTGGGAACTGTGTAAATGTGTATCCTGGTCATCAAATTATTGTCAAAATACTGCCACGTATATTATTGGCTAACTGATCTGTTCTTCTGGGCTTCTGTTTGCCTGTCAGCTCCAGATGTGCGCACATTTCTCTAGCTTCCCGCTGTCCCCCAGGAAGGAGATTTTAGACTCTGCATTCAGGCTCACCGAGCACTTACACATCCTCCTAGAAGGCATCATTTGCACGAAGCACAATCCATCACTCACAATTTGCCCCTGCGTGGGAGAATAGGCAAGTTCAAATGGAGATCGGCTGTTAAAAGAATTTAACGTTAATAATTGACTTTCACACTCCTCAGGAGAGGCTTCTGTGGTATGCATGAGGATGTGATATGGAATCCAAACTCACAATACAGGCGCTGAGGCTGTTTGCCGTTCTATGCACTTGTCGCCCTGTTTCTGCTCTGTACAGTTCGGGGCGATGGACCCTCCAGGTTTCATCACTCAGCTCCCCACGTCACGTGGCTTCCAGCTGGGCATGGGCGTGGCCAAGGGGACGCACAGGAGGGCGTGGCCAAGGGGAAGCACGGACTATGAAAGAGGCTCCAGGTGTCTCTGCCACAGTCCCTGTCTGTGAGAAGGACTTCTCCAGCAGAGGGAGAGTCTACTCTGTGGCTGCCCAAGAGATCTCTGCAGGTGTGGTTTTTTCCAGGTGACGCTGGTGCATGGTTTCCGCCACCACTACCTCCTCCCTCTGTCCTGGGAGTGGAGATAGCCGCCTGATGTTCCAGGTTTCTGGGTGGTCTTACTCTCCCTTCTTTGGCATCCTGGATCTTCTATCACTATGTAATACACCTCCTGATTTACTCCTATAAGGTACACTGCTGTATAAATTTCCTGTATACATTTCCAGTACTTAAGTATTTCCTGATTTTTTATTAGACCCTTAACTGATTTACTCCATGTTTCTCACACCTCTGGGTACTTGTTACAACACACATTTCCACAACATCTAATTAGAATCTGCAGATAGTGGCCTGGGAATCTAGTTTTTTAACAAGCTCTCTCCAGGTGATTCTTAGGATCAGGCAAGTTTTGAAAACAGACTTACTGATCCCACAGCTTTGAGGCTTTTCTGGATGCGATTCATTTACACAAGACACATTTATGGGATACGCTAGGGAAAGCCAACCATTGGTGGGTTTTAAGCATAAGAATAAAATGATCTGATTTATGTTTTAAAAAGGTCACTTTGGCTTTTGTATGAGGAAGGAATTAAAAGATGGAAAGCACCAGAAGCAGGGAAAACAAGGGAGAGGCCCGTATGAGGTGGTCCAGCTGGGAGATGACAAGGATGTGAGTAAGGATGAGGTGGGGAGACAGAGGGGAGCAACAGAATTCAGGATATGTTTGGGTAGTAGTTCTGACCAGGTGGAC
>CM052900.1:4593153-4655568 GCA_028534135.1 Potos flavus | reverse complement strand
GAATTTCTCAATTTATTTATTGGTTTACTCTGTATTTTATGCTTAATATTATTTTTAATGACTGGTAATTAAAAGTAATTTCTATAATTTTTTCTTTTGGAAATAAAAATGAGGTTTTCATAGGGTTTTGTCTATTATGAACTTTTAAAGTTATCTTAATTATATTCAAATAATAAATGGTTTCACTTTTTGTTGATCATATTTATCAAAGACAGAAATTGGTCATAAATCTTCTAGTGGAGCTGATTGTGTTTATTTGTCCTTATGTTTATAAGGCCTTGTGCTTTACACACTTAAATAATATACAATCTAATGAATATAAGGCAATTGGATCTTTATTTTATGCAATATTTTTATTACTATAGAATAATTCTTATTCCATTTTATGCTTCTTTGTTTTAAATTCTATCATGTCTGATACTCATATTGCCATAAGTACTCTATAAATTTTGCTTACATTCACTTATTAGAGCTGTGTCCATTCTTTTCTTTACATATATCTCGGGTCTTTCAGTTTCAGGTGTGTTCTTGTGAGCTGGATAGCATAATGGATTTTATATCTGTTACTGTCTTACAAATTTTCTGATTTTATGTTTCTTTCTTCTATTTCTAACTGTATTGACTTTTTTTTTTGTATTGACTTTTGTTTATTTATTTTCTGTAATGCTTTGTAACTTACACATTTTAATTCTACTAATTTTCCCTGAAAATATTTATATTAAATTTCAACATGAACACAGTGTACTGTTGGACCTAAATGTGAGACCTTAAAACACAAACATCCTAGAAGACAGCACAGGCAGTAATTTATCTGACATTGGCTATTGCAACATTTTTCTAGATATGTCTCCTAAGGCAAGGGAAACCAACAACAAAAGTAAACTTCATCAAAATAAAAAGCTTTTGCACAGAAAAGGAAACCACCAACAAAACTAAAAGGCAACCTACTGAATAGAAGAAGATATCTGCAAATGACATATGCAGTAAGGGGTTAATACCCAAAATATATAAAGAACTCATACAACTCAACACCAAAAAAACAAAACAATTCAATTTAAAAATGGTCAGAGGGCCTCAACAGACACTTCTGCAAAGAAGACATGCAGATGGCCAACAGACACATGAAAAGATGCTCAACATCACTCATCATCGGGGAAATACAAATCAAAACTACAGTGAGATACCTCCTCACACCTGTTAGAATGGTTAAAATCAAGAAGACAAAAAAACAAATGTTGGCCAGGATGTGGAGAAAAAGGAACCCTCATGCACTGTTGGTGGGAATGCAAATTAACACAGCCACTGTGGAAAACATACGGCGTTTCCTCAGAAAATTAAAAATAGAAATGCCATATGATCCCATAATTCCACTATTGGGTATTTACCCAGGGAAAATGAAAACACTAACTTGAAAAGATATGTGCACCCCCATGTTCCACTATAGCATTATTTACAATAGCTAAGACATGGGGGCACTTGGGTGGCTCAGTCAGTTGAGTGTCCAACTCTTGATCTTAGCTCAGGTCTTGATCTCAGGGTTGTGAGTTCAAGCTTTGTGTTGGGCTACGTGCTGGGCATGGAGCCTACCTAAAACAAAACAAAAAATAGCCAAGACATGGAAGCAACATAAATGTCCATCAATAGACAAATGAATAAGAAAAATGTGTACACAGTGGAATATGACACAGCCATAAAAAGGATAAGATTCTGCCATTTGAAACAACATGGATGGACCTAGAGGATATTATGCTAAGTGAAATAAGTCAGACTGAGAAGGACAAATACCGTATGATTCCACTCATCAGTGGAATCTAAAAAAGAACACACGAATAACCAAACAAAAAGCAGAATCAGACTTATAAATACAGAGAACAAACTTATGGTTGCTGGGGGGAGGTGGGGGAGGGTTTGGGCAAAGTGGGTGAAGAGTGAGAGATACAACCTTCCAGTTATGGAGTGAATAATTCAAGGAAATAAAAGACACAGCACAGGGAATACCGTCAGTGATATTGTAGGAGTGAAGTAACAGGAGAGATGGGAGCCATACTTGTGGGGAGCACAGTGTAATGTATAAACTTGTCAAATCACTAAGTTGTACACCGGAAACTAAGGTAACATTATGTGTCAACTATACTCAAAAAAAGTTCAAGGTATATATTTGGTGGCTGTGAAAGTGTTCATATGTTTATTCTCCACTCCCAACTTCCCTATTTTCATGGTTTAATCTAAATTTTAAAAATCATACAGTTTTCTTTTTATATCATCTTCATTACTTCTTCCAAGGAAAATAAATTTTTGACCCATTTTGAAACCTCATTCAAAACAATGACAACTGTTTTTATAAGACTGTTGAAATACTGGAGAAAGATGACAGTGTCTCAGTAGCAGAGGGCTAATGGGTAAGCGGGTAATGGGGGTAACGAGGATTGAGAAATGAGAAGAGCCCCTTAGGTTTTCAGTTCAAGCAACATTACAGGAGGTATAACAGACTCAATCCTGATTCTATGAGAAGATATCCCCGGGATACCTGATGCAGTGCAAATATTCCTTCCTCTTTGCATTTCTAAGAACCTACCAGAACACACAGTAGGTGCTCATTAAAATATATGGACTGTCTGAATGAATGGATGGATGGATGAATAGATGGATGGCGACTACAGAACTAATAGAACTAATAGAAAAGACCCCTAGAGATGCCCGTTCCTGTCTCATGTCTACAAAGGGGGAAGAGGCAGGAGTTCTAGGAGAGCTGCAGCTTCCGGCATGCTGGGCCATGTTGGTGCTGGATCTAATTGGAGCAAAAGGCATTTGGGGAGCCTCAGGAGATCCCATAGTTATAACTATGACACTAGTCCCTGAGCCAGTAACAGAATTTCAAATTCCAGAAGGGAATAGAAGCTAGTTAAGAGAATCTGAGCCTGTTTCAAACTGAGACTCAGGAACTGGGGCGAGGGCAGAGCTGAGTCTGCGGGAGGTCGCGCTCAGTGGATTCAGCAGGGAGGAGACAGAAGGAGGGCCTTAGCAGACCCACTTCATTTTTTGTCTCTTCCATAGTAATTCACACGGTGCTTTATTCATACTAAGTGCTTAATAAATCTTTGATGAATTCAATAAATATTTTAATTGATTAATAATTCAGTAATTGTCTAAAGTTTCTCATAATTTGGTAGAAAGTTTTCTGAGTTCTAGTGCCTTACTTCCACGTGTGGCAACAGACACATACTAGATATTTCCCTCATCTGATACGAACAGCTTCCATATAATTTATTTATGGGCATAGCCTGTCTTTTCTCTACCAGCATTGTGCTTAAGTATATGCATGCGATGTCTTCACCCACGCCTCATAAGTAATTTCTGAACTGCCTAAGTCCATTAGATACCAACCCACGGTGAAGTGCGCCACTTGTCTGATCTGGAGGGGAGGGGAGCTAAGTCCAGTTACTGAGTGAGCAGTACTCAGCAACGAGGCCCAGCCCTACGACTGAAATACACGGTTACCCTCTACCACTCCTACATCAACTACAGAGGAATTGGGTCACCCGCAAATTTTCCACCTTCTTACATATTTCTGGTGTTCATAATTATTAGTTAACCACAATTCTGGTATTGAACATTTGAAAATGTGAGGTTCAGTCTCACGAAAAAGAATATTAATACTTCAGAATCAATATAATTTTTAATTTTCCTATAGCATTAGAGGAAGTTTATATATATCCAAATTCATTGTTGATATTTTAATAACTTCATTATTTCTCTGCTGTGCTCTATTTACTAAGAGAAGCATGTCTAATAAAAAAGACATGAGTCTAATAAAAAAGATCTCTTGAAAGAAAACAAGATCTTTTTTCTATTTAAAGAAAGATGATTAATCCACAATATTAGAAAATACATAAATTACCAGAGGCATATTATTTAAAAATCTTTGAACAGAGGAAAATACCTGTATAAGTTAAACATTATTGAACTATGATAGAGATAGAACTATATTCTATCTCAAACAAACACTACCTGGCAAAAAAAAAAGAAAAGAAATTAAATTTTGGAAAAAATGATCAGAAAAATAAGAAAGATAAGAATACTGGCTTTGATTCCAAAGATACCCAAGTAATCTGAGGAAAATTTTAGAAGGTGCAATTACTGACATTTATATGTAAAATCGATATGACAGTTGCATAAGACAGTTACATGGCTTTGAAATAAAAGTAGAATAAATCTAACTATCAAATGGTTCCTCTAAAATTCTTTTATACTTGTTAATGCAATCTTATCTGACAGCTCCCTGTGGATGATCATCTTCACACAACAGCCTAAAATTGAAAATGATATTTTATTAAGTTAGGACAAACATCAAGGATGATAATGATGTTTCAAAAGAAAAGAAAATATCCTTTTTCAATCTTGCTAGAGATAGTCTCAGTGGGAAATAACCTCCATTGACATGGAAGAGTCATGGTTATTCTTGCCAGCAGTAGTTCAGAATGCTGGGGCATTTAGATCACCCCTTTCCTCCCACCCCCAACACAGGGCATAGCCATCAACCAAAGGTTCTCAGGTGTAGTGCTATCCTAGTTCATTCCCCCCTTAGGTAGAGTTATTTGCAATATCTCCTAGGGCTTTCCCACTGGGGTAGCTAGCTTGATAGAGCACTCTCTATTGGCTACCTTCCCTTCCCTGCTACCTGACCAGCAGTCTCTTACCACCCAAGTAAACTGCTGTACTGACATCCCTATATTAGGTTCCACTTCTGGGAGATCTCATATAAAAACACTGTTTTATAATTTGTGTCTCACAATTTAATATCTACAATGACTGTGGCAATCACAAGGTTCCCCTCAAGGAGGAAAAGCAGCAATCTGGCATAACCAGATTCCAAAAACACTGGCGGCATTTCTACTGGATCCCATTCAGGTCTCTGTGTGTGCCTAATTTATCTTTGGTAAGCTTGATACTATATACATACACACACACACACATCTAGGCATGGTACTCACCTGAGACTACCTTCACTTAAGTTCAAGGCTCAGTTTTAGGGCCATTTCAATGACCAATGGTCAACAGACTGCTAGATCTTCTGAGGATTAGTTAGCTTCTTATTTACCTTACTCCTAGGTTACAGTCCTTCAGAGTCATAATCTAAAGTGGGTGTGGTTTACTGGAGTCCCTATGAATGGACTTGGACTTTTTTCTTCTCACCCCGGTGTGGCCATTGAAAGACATTTCTTTTGGATCGGTGGACAGTAACTATACATTATTATATTATATTAGGTATTATACTATTAAGATGTTTAAAATATGTAGTCCATCTTCCCAAATTTTGCTCAGCATGATTATTGTTCCTGATTACCGTGTTGGCAATCAGCAGACGATGTAGCTCTAGAGGTCATTTAAAGTCATGAGCGGAGAT
This sequence comes from Potos flavus, assembly GCA_028534135.1. Lineage (NCBI taxonomy): Eukaryota > Metazoa > Chordata > Mammalia > Carnivora > Procyonidae > Potos > Potos flavus. Next base: position 4,650,164 of record CM052900.1, on the reverse strand, counting down.
GAAATTAACATAGGAAATGAGTATACCTAGAGACGAGAAGGGGTTCAGTAACATGGAGGTGACGGGAGACCTCAAAGAGATGCTTCCATGGAAGGGTGGTAGGGGGATGAATGCCTAGTTGGAGTTGGTGTTAGACATTACGAGGAAAGAATTAAAGCACATATATGTCTGTAAAGCAGATGAGGGCACTAACTAGAGGGGGATGTTTTTCTTTTGTACTGTTTTGTTTTCAAGAAGGAAGATGTGTTGGCATGTTTTCTAACGTAAGATGCAGAAAGGGGAAATTCAATGAACAAGTAGAAAGGGAAAATCATCAGAGAGAAAAAAGAAGGTCTTTCAAGAGCCAGTGGAAATGGGATCCCACACATATTCGGAGAGTTTAGATAGATCACAGACAGCTGGTTCACTGAATCAGGAAGGCCGAGGAGACTGAGGAAGGGAAGATGTCATGGGTGGAGTATATGGAAATGATCTTTTCTTGCTCCTGTTTTTTTCCATGTTGGAAGTTTGAGAAATGAGCTGAGGATAAGAAATAATGTTCTGAAAAAGTAGAAGTAGGAGTGGGGCAGGGAAACCTAGCAAGATGAGCACAGTGCCCTCACTACAGACCCACTTGAACTTAATAATTACAGGGTATTTATATTGGCTATATCGTAAGTATATTTGGGTAGAGAGAAAGTGCTGAGAAATACGTGTCCAACCAATAAGGAGAAGGGAGTCTGAGGCTGTTTTTTGGGTTTGTGGTCTGTAATGTTGACCCTGATATGTGACCTTCACCTCCAGGGCTCAATACAGCAGAATCAAGGAAGATGTTCACCAACTGAAGCTGTAAATATAATTTGCTGTTCAGTTCGGATAGCAACTTCCTTAATATCAGTTAATTATTCTGAAAGAACACCCAAAGGAAATCATGAAGCATATTCTTGGAGTGTTCCTGTAACTTGTCAATTGAGAGTCTAGATGGGAGTTTAATTTAATGACTTGAAGCAAGCTTCTCAGTGAATACAAAATTTCAGTTAAATCTTGTTAAGCTGGACTGTAATGAGATCATATGCCAAATATTCCCAGGCTGATGGTGGTGAGATTGTTTATGTACGTATAACTTAATCTGACCGCACATTTAAGAAAACATACTAAAGACCAAGCATAAACTCATAGAAAATGTGACTGGGGAATAATTCCACTCAAAACAGGATGAGAACCAAATGCATGGTACCTACAAATGAACCTCAGAAAATATGTAGCAGCTCTGGAGAGAAAACTACCAAAAATGAAAACACAAACACAAACTTCTGAGGAACATAAAATAAGAATAATAAATGGAAAATCATACATTATTGAAAACGCAATTTGGATTATGTAAATACACGAATTCATTCCCGTAACAATCTATAAATTCAATGAAATCTCAATAATGAAAAAATGTTGATTAATTGAGGGAGGAATATTATTAATTAATGCAACATCAGTCACCGGTAACAATGAATAACATGAATTAACAAAAAACAGGAATGCAGTGTGTTGTTCCAAGCTCTTCTAACATATGTGAAGATACATATGTTGATTTACATAATTTTCAAAATAACCTTTTGTGGTATGAATTATTACTAATAACATTTTATGGACAGGGAGTCTGAGGCACAGAAGGATTAATAATTTGCCCACGGCCATACAACTGCTGAGTAGAAGTACCAGAGTTTAACCTGGGTTCTCTGGCTCCAGGGCCCCTTCCCTTAATCATTTCCCCTGCTTCTAAATTGCAATGACAACAAAAATCCCAACAGCATTTTTGGAAGCAGAATTAGATAAAATTTTTATTTTTTTAAGATTTTATTTATTTTAGAAAGAGAAAGCAAGCATGTGCGAGCAGAGGAGGAACAGAGAGGGAGAGGGAGAGAGAGAATCTCTAGCAGACTCCCTGCTGAGTGTGGGGCCTGATCCCACGACCCTGAGATCATGACCTAAGCTGAAATCAAAAGCTGGATGCTCAACCGACTGAGCCACCCAGGCACCTTGAAATTATTTTAAAGTTAATCTGGAATAATATGCATGGAAAAATAAAGAGGAAATGGTTGAGGGGGAGAATAATCAGGGAGGAGATTCATGTTCCAAATACTAAAATGTATTTTAAAGATTCATTCGAGGTATTCACTCATTGAGCAAAAACTTACTGAACACCTTCTCTTTGCCAGGTTCTGCTCTAGGTGCCAGTGATGGAGTACTGTTAAGATCAGACAGAAACTCCTGTCCTCATGAAATTTAAATTCTAGTTGAGGGAAACAGACAAATAGAAAAATATATAGGCTGTTATAGGTCATGATACATTCTATGAAGAAAAATCTGGTAGCACCAGGGATAGAGAATGCTGGGTTAGAGGAGGAGATGCTTTCTAAAAATGGGGGTCAGAAAAGACCCCATTGATAAGATGACACTTGAACAGAAACATGGAAAAGTTGAGAAAGTAAACCATGAGGGTGTCTGGAGAAAGGGCAGTCCAACAGAGGGGACAATAAGTACAAAGGTCCTGGGGTAGAAGGACGCTTGCCATATTTGTAAAAGAGCGAGGAAGCAAATGTCGCTGGAATGACTGGAAGGTGAAGTGGAAGAAGATGATGTCAGAGGGATAATGGCGGGCGGGGGTTATCAGGGCATTTTGCCTTTAACTCTGAATGAAATGGGAAACATGACTTGGTCTGACTTACATATATTATAAAATAATCATTCTAGCTGTTGAAAAAGGAATTATTAACTCTTCTCCAAAAACGAGTGAGTTCCTGGTTGATAGATGACACCCAGGGGCCATGTTTCTTGACTGGATACATCTAATGTGATAAGAGGCCACACACACTGGAATTGAGATTCTCTCTACCACTCCCCAGAGCTAAGACTAGTGAATAAGACAGTGTCAGCAGCTAGAAAGAAATGCCACCAGCCAGTGCAACAGGACTGAGAAAAACCTGATGAAACAGAATGTTCCCTACTCCACTGTTACCTGGGCAGTCGATCTTCTATTTATTGCCCATTGCTACCCTTCTGAGAGAGCCAGAGTACGTTCTCATCCACTATCCCACTCATCACTGCTGGCTGAGACGTCAACCCTTGAAGTCATGCTGGAGGAGGCAGAGTTGGGGAGGGCATTCTGGGAGACACGGTACCCACAAGTTACATCATAAGATGATGGGTGGAGACACAGGAATTCCAGCAGCATGCTAGGGATTGTGATATTTGTGTATTAATTACATCAATCCACAGGATATGGACTCAGTGGCAGATGCTGGGAAGCATCTGGCGTTGTAGATAGCATGAGGGGAAAGCCTCTTGGAAATGTGGAGCTGAGCTGGGACACACCTCTGGCAGGCCAGCAGCAGAAAATGTCGCCATGACCCCTGTGGCAGGGGGCAGACTTGGTGAAACTTGCCTAAAAGCACCCGGTCTGCATGGATCCAGCCTCACTTAGGAGTAAGAAAGGGGAAAAGAGCACATCGATTTGACCTCTATGACAAAATGCTGAAGGAGGTATGTAATAAGAAATATCTTAGCACTTTGTAGATTCAATTATAAATGTTACTGTCCTTGGAAAATGTATACAAAGCTCATCCTTGAATTTCCACAAACACAATATAATCACCGCAGCACAGACACAAGCAGGTCAACTCTCTGCAGTATTCTTTACAAACATTATCACAAAAGGGAACAACTAAATATCAAATCTGATCTTTTCATTAATTTAGACTATCTGAATACTAAAAACTACTGAAGGGCCACAGTAGAGATTTCTGGAAGTACTAGGTTATTAATATGTTAAGTATTGACAATGCTATTTTATGAATGAGTCAAAATTATACCTAACTGTTTACCCGATTTTTACTAAATGCTTTAAAATTCCAAGATGCTGCCTCAGTAATTATATAATGCAGGCCAGACTCCACAATTCTACAGTAAGTGAGAAGCCTGGAAATATAAATAGCTCAGTGGTTTGAACTTCAGTACTTTAAAAGTTTCTATCATTAGGAATTATGAAGATGTTAATTTTCAGTAACACATACTTTTAATAATAAGCATAAATAAAATTAGAGTTTTGTTTTTTTAACTTTTGATGATTTTTAAGAAAAAGTTTTTGCTCTTTGAACTTTATAGTCCTTGCAAATATCTAATTCATGAATGAAAACCAACTAATTTGGGGCAAGAAATTATTCTCCAAAGGTTGTTTTCACTATCTTTTAGTTTCAGGTGTGCAATTTAGTGATTCGATAGTTAAAATCTTAGAGGAGAACACAGGCAGTAACCTCTGACATTGGCCATAGCCACTTCTTACTAGCCACAACTCCTGAGGCAAGGGAAACAACAGCAAAAATAAACTATTGGGACTTCATCAAAATAAAAAGCTTCTGCACCGCAAAGGAAACCATCAACAAAACTCAAAGGCAACCTACGGAATGGGAGAAGATATTTGCGAATGACATATCTGATAAAGGGTTAGTATCCTATATATATATATATATAAAACTTGTAAAACTCAACATGCCCAAAACAAACACTCCAATTAAAAAATGGGCAGAAGACAGGAACAGACATTTCTTCAAAGAGGACTTCCAGATGGCCAACAGACACATGAAAAGATGCTCATCACCGCTTACCCTCAGGGAGATGCAAATCGAAACTGCAGTGAAATACCACCTCACACCTGACAGGATGATTAAAGTCAACGGCACAGAAAACAGAAGGTGTTGGCGAGGATGTGGAGAAACCCAAGCGGGTTCCCCCATCTCCCTTTTAAAAGTGATAATGATAGCAATATATAAAGGAATAATAAAAGGAAATAATTTCATAATTAATAATTTAAAAGAAATAATGACAGAGATAACATCAATGTTACTTTAGCATAGTCTAAAACCTTAAAAATATGTACCTAAAAGGGAAAATGTTATTCATAGTTTATTATTGAGAAAAAAAAGTAGAACCGTTCTGAGTCCTTCTATGTAAATGATCTCATCTTCAACCATACACTTTTAGAATACTTTTTCTTTAATGAGCCATTTTTTATACTTTTCATGTGTATTTAATATGACAAATTTAGACAGATACAAAAACAAAAAGGATAATGGAAATAGAAGGCTGTTTGTATTTAAAAGATTCATGAGCAGGGACAGAGGAGGCTTTCTCATCAACCGACTGGAACCCCGCAGAAGGCGCATAAATCATAGATCTTGATTTTCTTTTAGCAAATAACAGTTATCATTTAATCTTTGGTGTTTTAGTTAGAATAGAAGTTTCAAAAAAAAAAAAAAAGGAGATTGGTGACCATAGTGTCATACAAATGTGTCTATCAAAGTACTGGGGTAATTAAGTTATCTCTTCTATTCCCCTATAGGCTATTCTAATTAGCATGCAAGCACTTCCGTAATTCGCTGTAGTCACCAAGGACAATGTGATTCTGACAGTTGTGTTTGTTATTTTACTGCCTGACAGCAAATTGTATTTGCTGTTTTATTGACTTGGAGTAGAAATACATAATTGATTACCCATAATCAATCTGTTACAAATCTGGCTATGGGAAAAGGAAGGATTAATAGATCATTATGGAAACTTATTGGTTAATCAAGTTTATTCTCAGTGGCAGACACCCCTGCCCCCATTCTCCTGTTCTACAAGAGCAGAGCCTCATTTGACTGGCTTCTCTACTCTTCCCCTTGGAAACCTGAGTGACTGGGGCAAAGCTGACCCCAGCCCAGGTCATGGGATGAGACAATAGTAACCAAATATAAAATAATAGAAACCAAACAAAGTACTACCATCCCTTTGGCCAGATATCGGTTTCAATGCCCAAGGTTAAGCTAATCAAGACTTATCGGGTGTTTCAGCTAAATTGGCTAATTAATCCAGACGAACTTTCATTCCATGGTGATGGGAAAGCTCCTCTCTCTGTGTCCTTCCCTAACTCTCTGTTTGTCTATCTTCATGCAAGGAAAGGACAAGAAAGCATGCCGCCCCAGTGGCTGCCCGTGCTCCTCTCAGGAAGGAAGCCAGCTAACGTACTGGGAAGGCCCTGACCCTCCCCTGCCTTAGCCCTCCCTACCTTCTCATGTCTTGTTATAAGGGATGAAACACTTTATGGTTAAAAGTACTGATCCCCATGTAATAGACGAGCCGGTGGTGCCTGCCCCACTTGGAAGAACGATGGGACTTACACACCCCAACTCCCCGCGACACTCTGGCTGCAGAGGCAAGAACCACTGGTGGAGTGATGGCCGGATGAGCCCCCAAAGGTCCCACCTGCATCCTAGTCTCAGCTCTCTGTTCACACACGTCCCGGTTCTCTTGCCTGTGCCAGGGCGAGTAGATTTTCTGGTTGTTTCAACCGAAAGAAGTCATCATTAGCCCTGATAGGTCAAGTTCCTTCAGGAACCAACATCTCCAGACTTGAAATTGATCCAAGTGACCTTGCCTACCTTGGGCATGCAGATCACCAAATGCCCTGTCGTCTGAGATCGTCTGGCAGAACTGCTGTCAGGCTTGACTTCTGCAGGAAGGACAAGCTGGAATGGCTGAAAATAAACAGGAAGTGTCCCGGAGAGGGAGCACATATTACGTGAGAGGGTTACTTTGAAAGGTATTTTTGTTACCAATTTAAGATTCACCATTCCATTTTTAAAAAACATGCTTGGACTTAGTAGAAAAAAAAATAATGCCTGGGCTATGCTTGATATGCATGAACTATTTAACCTATTTGAATAAATGGTCTAAAGAACAGTCATCAGGGGCGCCTGGGTGGCTCAGTGGGTTAAGCTTCTACCTTCAGCTCAGGTCGTGATCTCGGGGTTCTGGGATTGAGCCCCGCATCGGGCTCTCTGCTCAGTGGGGAGCCTGCTTCCCCCTCTCTCTCTGCCTGCCTCTCTGCCTACTTGTGATCTCTCTCCTCTCTGTCAAATAAATAAATAAAAATCTATTAAAAAAAAAAAGAACAGTCATCAGTCACAAACAGTGAAACAATCATTGGTCCATTTATGTTAACATAGCTAATAATAAAGAATTTATAGATAAAACTTCTTGTCATAAACCATCAACATATTTCTACTTCAAAGCCTTCATGTGACTCCTATGAATGCTCATAATCAGCAAAAAACACTATTTCGGGGCATCAGGTGGCTCAGTCAGTTAAGCATCCTAGTCTTGATTTCAGCTCAGGTCATGATCTCAGGGTCGTGAGATCGAGCCTCACATTGGGTTCCATGCTGGGTGTGGAGCCTGCTTAAGATTCTCTCTCTCCCTTTCCCTCTGTGCCTCCCCTCTGCTTCTGTTTTCTCTCTCTTAAAAAAAAAAAACACTATTTCAAAAATAATAAAATTACAGTTGCATGAATGAAATCATTCACAATTTAAAGTGGGTATATGATTTAAATCTAAGCAATTGCACTACTGGGTATTTACCCCAAAGATGCAGATGCAGTACAAAGAAGGGCCACATGTACCCCAATGTTCACAGCAGCAATGGCCACAATCACCAAACTGTGGAAAGAGCCAAGATGCCCTTCAACAGATGAATGGATAAAGAAAACATGGTCCATATACACAATGGAATATTATGCCTCCATCAGAAAGGATGAATACCCAACTTTTGTATCAACATGGACGGGACTGGAAGAGATTATGCTGAGTGAAATAAGTCAAGCAGAGAGAGTCAGTTATCCTATGGTTTCACTTATGTGTAGAACATAAGGAATAACATGGAGGACATGAGGAGAAGGAAAGGAAGGGTGAATTGGGGGAAGTCGGAGGGGGAGATGAAGCATGAGAGACTGTGGACTGAGCAACACACTGAGGGTTTTGGAGGGGTGGGGGTGGGGGGATGGGCGAGCCTGGTGGCGGGTATTGAGGAGGGCACGTATTGCATGGAGCACGGGGTGTGGTGCATAAACAATGAATCTTGGAACACTGAAAAAATAAAAGTATTTGGGGGAAAAAAATCTAAATTCAAGCATAGGCTATCACGCATATCAGCTACCTTATCAGTTGAGACCTTATCAGGTCTGAAAGAAATACTAACACAACAGACACAAGTTAAAAATGTTAATTTTAGGGAGCTACACGGTGGTTAGCCAACAACTAATCTTGCTGTATACCACTCCCACTGTGTAAAATCATGTGTCTAAAAAATAGCTGATTGGGCTTCTTGTCTTCTCTTTTCATATCATGTTAACAATTTTCAAGGCAACCTAGCTTAGTTTGAGGCTTGGCTTTTGAAACTGTAACAGTCCACCGCATTATGCTCACCTTTCCTTTGACCATGACCCGGACATAAGTCGGCTGCACATCAACATCGATTAAAGACGTGTCCATGTACCTGCAACATGAAACATACCAAATCTTACCATTTTCAAAAGCATTAAGTTCAAAGAAGTGGAAATAAAAACTAGCATTTCCGGAATCATCTTAAATGAAAGAAGCTTCCAATTTCCCTGCTCAACAGGTCTTAAGTCTTACATTAATCCCTAAACCAAAGGAAATTCAATATATCAGCAATTTCATTTTTAGACCCACAAGTACTCTTGGCATTGATTGCCCCTAACCTAAAAATATCTGCGGCCTGAAACGCCAGAGGTTTGCGGAGAAACAGCTTGCCATGTTCTTTCATGAATATTTTATTTTAAGCCCCTCCGCCTGACATGAATAACCAGGAATGCTGAATCCACGAGGCTTGGGGCCTCAAGCAGCCGCTCCTGCTTCCTGAGCTGCTCTCCCTCCCCTGCAGCTGCTCTGCCCGGAAGGCTGGCTCTGCTCTTCAAGAAAGCCTTCCCTCTGCAGCAGTGGCCCCAGGATCGGGGGTGACAGTTCCCCTGAACTTGAGGAACGAATGAAAGAGTCAGGCTTCATCTTGCTTGTTTGGACAAATAATCAGACGTTGTAGAGCTGTACATTTAACAATATTGATCGCCAGCGTTAGCAAATGCAGGGACGATTCAAAACTCACACGCGTTAAGGCAGGTAGGGTGAGACCAGGGCTACGGGCACAGGCTTCAGTCCCACGGACTGTGAGAAAGGGTCTGCATGCCTCCTGCTCCTTGGACCACATTCCTAAACTGCTCTAAGCCTCAGGTTCTTCATCCGTAAAAGAGGACGTGATGTGCCTCTCCTCTAAGATTGCTGTGAAGACCCAGGGAGAGTGCCTAGTCCAGAGCTGGGGTAAACACAGCATCGTTTCTATCTTAGTTAATAACAATTCTTATAAGAGTAAAAAGTATAGGCAAGGTTTCCTAAAACCTCCCGTTGAATATCTATTGTGTTAATGGATCACATCTTCTTGCCCACCCGTAGGGCTTCCTAAAGTGTTCATCTGCCTCTTCGTCCAAGGTCTTGGCCAGCACCGGTTTCCTCTGCCTGAAATAATCTTCTGCTGGTTCTCTGCAGAGGTCACTGCTTTTCACCCTTCAAATGTCAGCTCATGTCAGCAGCTTCGCTGACCATCCCGGACACTGCCGACCACCAGACTGCACCCGCCATCGGTCTCCGCCCCTGAACTCTGGCACTTCCTATACAGGATGCTTCTCTCTTTGCAAGTACTTATTAGATGCCTGCCTGTTTATCGTCTGTCTCCCCATGGGGCCATAAGCTCCAGAGACTGTATTCAGAACACGCCTGTTACGGTCTCCCCATGCCTGATACCTAGTAGGTATTGTATAGATACTTGCTGGATAAAGATAGGAAGTGTATATGAATGAATGAATGAATGAATGAATGAATGAATGAATGAATGAATGAACGAACGAACTTAATTTTCATACATTCTTGTGCCAATGAAACTAACAAGGAATTTTAGCGTCATTAGTTCGGACAGAATCATAGGAAAGAAAGGAGAAATCCTAGACAGGAGAGATCTCACCACTCCTTGAAAAAGGACATGATAGGGAGATGGGGAAAGTTTTCATGTGAGGACTCAATGTGAAGGAACGAAGAGAGCTACAAAGAGAAAGGGGCACACATTCATTAAGCTCTGGGAAGGCGGCCTAAACATGGAAAGGACCTAGAAGGATGAAACAGAACGTTTAATGAAACACAACAGAAAGGGTTGCTGCAGGGACAGAGGACAGGGGATCAGCTGGAGAAGAGCTAGAAGCCTTTTAAAGGCAGGTGGGCCGGCAGCGCGGGGGCAGAGGATCTAATAGGAGGCATGACGGGGTGTCTCGGCACAAGGAGGAAGGAGCACACTAAAAACCGGTCCTTCCTCACAAGAGCCAAAGGTGGACACGACCAAATGTCACGTACTGGCGAATGGATGAACGGAAATGTGGGCCAGCCATACAGAGGAATATTACTCAGCCACAAACAGGAAGGAAATTCTGATGCGTCACAACACAGTTGGACCCCAAGACATGACACAGAGGCAGAAGTGATTCCACTTATACGAGGTATCGGGAATTGGCAAACCTATAGAGACAGAAGGCAGATTCGTGGTTGCCAGGGAGAAGGGAAATGAGGAATGGGTACTTAATGGGTGTGGGTTTCCTTTCTGTGCTGATGAAAATGTCCTGGGGCTCGCTGCTGGCATGGCAGCACAGCCTGGTGAAGTCACTACAGGCCACCGAACTGTCCACTTGAAACAGCTGACCTGTGAATTTTAAGTGATGTGTATTTTACCACACTTAAAAAAACAAAGAATTGGCCCTTGGCCTATTGAGTACACTCTCTGGCTCCTCTGATTACTGTATTTACTTTGACAAGACCCACCCTCTGGAAATTTACTCCCTTCTAGATAATTTCAGGATAACAATCCCTCTTACCCTGATGGGTTTACTGGGAGATTAGATAAGATAGAGCGCACAAAGAAGGGCTTCAAAAGAGAAGGGACTACATTATTATTCATGCTTGTAAATGTCCTCTGGCTCCCATTACAGATATTCGTTCATTCATTCACTTAGGCATTCATTCATTCCTGAGCTCGCAGCGCTCCAGGTGCTAGGCACTGGTGTTGGTGCTGGAGAGACAAGGAGGGAGGAACAAATAAAACAAAGTTCCTGCCTTGCCCACACATTGTTTAAAAATACAAGTAAATATATTGTTGGTCAGGTAGAAATCGAAAAGCAGGAGAGGTGGAAGGAAGTGCTGGAGCAGGGATAGGCGCAGTCTTAGATCGGATAGCGGGCAGAGGCCCGCAGCAAAGGAGGCAGCAAGCCACGTGGACGCCCAGCGTGACAGTGACACAGGCAGAGGGATGCGTGGGAGCAAAGTCCTGAGGCACTGGTGGGTCCCAAAGGGCTGGAGAATTAGAAAGACCCCATAGGCGGTCACTGAAGTCAGAAGCATCAAGGACAATGAGCCAAAACCTAAAATCTTTAAAGAATGAGGCAGGGTAGGACACAGCTGGGGAAAAAGTTGTCTTCTGGAGATAAAGAAGCCTCAGGCTGTACCCCTAGGTCTCTAAGGTGGGACTGGAAGGTGGGGGGCACCACCTGATGCTCACTAGTATATTAAAGTGTTTTGGAAAAAAGAAAGAGAACGTAAAAGTACAGTGGCAGTACTGAGAGCCAAGGGGGCCTGTGGTTTCAGCATTAGGAAGCAGCAAAGCTCTGAGAAGTATTTAAACTCTGCCTTAGAAGAGGAGATCGTAGAGTTCTTAGCCCTGGGATTGTGGGTTTATTTTCTTCTGCCTTTGTTTTCATTTTTACGCTTTTTAAAATTACAGTATGTTCTCGGCCTTAAAAAAAAAAGAAGGACGTCTTCATTTGGCAAACCGAACTCCATTTCAAAATACTTCAGAACTCAAGAGATGGCACTGAGAACGAAAACAGAAAGAAATGACATTAAATAAATCCATAATAAAATGTCCTTACCTATAGACAGCAAGGTCCAGGATGATCTGGTTACGTTTTTCATCATCTTTCAAGGAGAAGTCAAGCCTAAGGAATAATCCATTTGGGGGAAAAAAAGATGATGTCTTTAGGAATACTGTATAGATAACCCATCCCATTATCAAAAGTAAACTTGGTAATCGTTACATAATAATCTCCAATGACAAACTTATTTTGGTAGGTGGACAATAAAATGTCTACGTTATTTAAAAAATTCAACAGAAACCTACAATATATTCACAAATTATTTGTTTACATTGTTAACGTGTGAGAATCCAAAGGTAAATAACATAAAAAAATTAGCATTGGTGCAGTTACAGAGACATCTGGTGGTTAAAGCTTTCTTTTCTATTTCATTCAAGTTTGCTAGAAGCAAGCTAAAACACTGTAACATTTATGGGGAAGTAAACGTTGTAGTTGCCTTCCCGTATCCAGCACTCTACACCTTTGGTTTATTTGTTTATTTGTTTTTGTTTTTTTAGATTTTATTTATTTTAAAGATAGAGAAAAAAAGAGACAGCATTAGCAAGTGAGCATGAGCAGGGGGAGGAGCAGAGGGAGAGGGAAAACAGACTCCACGCTGAGTCCAGAGGCCAAGGCAGGGCTGGATCCCACGACCCTGAGATCATGACCTGAGTGGAAATCAAGAGTCAGAGGCTTAACTGACTGAGTCACCCAGGCGCCCCATCCCTTCTGTTTTAAATAGTCCTGTCTTCCTTCTTTCTCCTTGCAATCTTTCTTTTTCTCCTTTCATTGTTGACCTTTGCATCGCCCTAGAAAATGCTGAGACATTGCCCATGACCTATCACCTTCATATAGATGATGAAACAAAGGTTCAGAAAGGTTGACCCAGCTGGGAAAGAGGCCATATGAGCCTGGATTGGCAGGATTTCAAAGTCCTCCATCTGGGGTTCCCGGGCGGCTCAGTTAGTTAAGAGTCTGCCCTTAGCTCAGGTTATGATCCCAGGGTCCTGGGATCAAGCCCCACATCAGGCTCCTTGCTCAGGTAGGGAGCCTGCTTCTCCTTCTCCCTCCCCTTCTGCCTGCTGCTCTGTCTGTTTGTGCTCAATCAAATAAATAAGTAAAATCTTTAAAAAGAAAAAAACAACAAAGTCCTACAACTTTCAACTTCCTAGGTATAACTTCCATTATAGTGGCAACATACCATTCAGAATTATTTGGTTGATTTATTTTGAGTGCTTCGCTTGTCATATTATTCCATAAAATATATAATCCAACGATATTAAAGAATGTAAGCCAAATTGTTTGGAACGATTTGGCCGTCAGCAGAATGTCTGTGTGCGGCCGTCCCTCTCGGGGCCTTCGACAACCCAGCCATGCAGGACTCCTTCAGTTGCTCAAATGACCCATGCATTTGTGATCTCATCTCAGGAGCTTATGTGCTGGCCCCTCTGCCTTGATTGCTTATTCCCCAATTGTCCAGCCAGCCAACTTGAACTCTCCCTTCATGTATCACTTGAAAGGTAATTTCAGAGAGTTTTTCTATGGCAGAGATTGCTATTCACTCCCCACGGTCCTCTTCCCCTTTATCCATAGTAGTAGGACTCCTGATTTTAATGAGGAACAAGGCCATGCAGAACAAAGGCAACACTTTTCAGCCTCCCCTGCAGCTGGATATGGTCGTGCGATTTAGCTCCGTGAAGGAGAGCCCTGCATGGGGCTCCCCGGGAATTTCCGTAAACAGAGGGAGTGTGTGCCCTTTCCTCACTCTCTTCCTCTTCACCCAGCCGAACAAAGAGATTATGGGAGACCAAGAGGAGAGCCACAGAGACTACTTAGCAAGCTGTTGTCACTGCAAGAGGCACAGGACGTGTTCTCAGATGGTGGGATGGAGTTTGTGAGAAGCGGTTGGATTCAGGTGATATCGAAGGAAGAGGTCATAGAGTCACTGATAAAACTGCAGAGAGAAGAATCAAGGATGGATCCAAGGTTTTTGGTCTTGCCAAATGGGGGGATGCTCGCTACTAAGTTGGAGAACGCCGGGGGACAAGCACGCTATGAGGGAAAGTGGTAGCAGGCATGGGAATGAGGACTTCCGTTTCTGTCTTGGGAAGCTCATAACACCTACTTTACATTCACATGGTGAGGACAAAGAGCTAATTAAATGTCCAAATCTTGAGTTCAGGAAAGAGATTGGTCTGGTTAGAATGTAAAGATAGTGTTTGAAGCCATGGAATTTAGTGAGAGCCCCACAGAGTCAATGTGAAAGGAGAAGGCAGACGGGGAGTTGGCCCCGCAGCACTTAAGCACGTCACGAAGAGAGTCCGGCAAAGCCTGTGAAGATGAGCAAGCATCAGAAGCAAAGGGAAGAAATTGCTAGAAGAAGGAACCAATGATGGGGGTGCCTGGTTGCCTCAAGTCATGATCTCAGTGTCCTGGGATGAACCCTGCGTCGGCCTCTGTTTGAGGATTCTCTCTCCCCCTCTTCCTCTGCCCCTCCCACCTCTACAATAAATAATCTTTTTTTTTAAGTCTCTATTTATTTGACAGAGAGAGAGAGACAGTGAGAGAGGGAACACAAGCAGTGGGGGTGGGAGAGGGAGAAGCAGGCCTCCCGCTGAGCAGGGAGCCCGATGTGGGGTTCGATCTCAGGACCCTGGGATCATGACCTGAGCAGAAGGCAGATGCTTAATGACTGAGCCACCCAGGTGCCCCTAAAAAACATAAATAAATCTTAAAAAAAAAAAAAATGAAGGAAAGTAATGATCAATTTGGTCAAACTTGTTGGGTCAAGTACATAGGGCCTGAGATTTGAAATGATGGGACTGAACAGAGAGGCGATGTGAACGTGGAACACAGAGATGACATAAACACAGAAAACAGAAATGATGTGAACTTATGGAAATGAGGTGACTACAAAAGTTTTAGGTGACACAGAATAAGCAGACGTGGTTTCAAGGAGAGTGAGGTGAGGAGCTGGTGACTGGGTCCAGCGTCTCCATGGGGAACTTTCGCTACTAAGAGGGGACAGAGAAATAGGATGGTAGCTTCCAGCGGAACTAGAGAAAGGGAGCTTTCTAGTTGTTTTTTGAGCTGGGTGATATCACAGTGTCTATAAACTGATGAATGGATCTATTCGGAGGGAGAGAAACGATACAGAAGAGAAGGGGTCATTGCAGAAGCAAGTCCTTGCCAGGAAGAGGGGTGGGATCACTATGGCCTCGGAGAGAGCGACTCGGGAGGGGAAGTTCACCCACTGCAGCAGCGGGAGAAGAGAGAATATGTGCTACAGGCCCAGGGACACTGATAAACGGGACGAGAAAACTTCTAACTGCTTCTGTTTTCTCTATGGAGTAAGAAACAAGTTCCCTGGTTGGGACCACAGAATGGAAGTAAGAAGGGAGCAAACGGGGTGGAAGCAGCCCATGGGAGACTGGAGGACTGCATTACCCAACAGAACACGGTACGGTTACCGGAAGTCCACTTGGGATCCAGGGTGGTAGATTTTCAGTAAGACCAGCGAGAGGAGTTGGTGGTTTTCCTCTAGGCATGCGTGAGGGCGAGTTCAGAAAGGTGTGTTCGATTTAGACGGGGTTGAGACGAGGATGTGAGAATGAACAGGAGGGAAGGAGAGAAGGACAAGAGGGTTGAAGATCTATGTCAAGGGCGAATCTCTGTGACGAACCATAACACCACGGCAGAGCAACGGAAGGGGAGAACACGAGGGGCAGGGGGCAGGCAGAAAACCAGGAGATGAGCTGATTCTCGGTCGTCACGGGCCCGGTGATTGCTGGAGTGCAGGGAGCCCCCCCAGGAGCACAGGGGATGGTCCCCAGTGGGACACTTGAGGGAAGATCCCAGAGGTGGAAGAGAGAGAGAAGAGGGCAAATCTGAGAATAAAAGTGGATTGTGTGGCTGGGCTGAGGGGGGAGATGACGGGAGAGTGCGTGGTGGAGGGCCGGAAAGGTCAAGGCTGGGGTGGATGGTCTACATGGAGGAGGAAGTCACACGACCGACGATGGGAGGAGAGGCAGAGACAAAGACACTGGTCTGCACGCAACAGTCTTGTGCAGTGAGTGGGGCGGAGGGCGAACATGGGGGTTGAGCAGCAGTCTGTGACTGCAGAAGGACAAGGGTGGCATATCCAGACGGCCTGTGCTCCGGGGGGGCTGGGAACATTTGGGGAAGGGAAGAGAAATGGTCTGGAAGTGGCTAAGAGGTACAACTTTCCTGGTGGTAGATGTGTGAGGGAGAATAAGGAGGGCAGCTGTAGAGGCAGAATCCTTAGTTTCCGTTCATGAAAGAGGATAAAAGGGAAGCCGAGAGAAAAGGTTGAGGATAGAGGCTTTGCTGATGAGGCACGAGTTCCTGAGGGCACGGGAGCAGGGAAGAAGGGGTCAGAGGGGAGGAAGAGAACGAGATGGATTAGGAGATGCACCGAGCCATACGGGAATAACTTTCTGGGAGGTGACAGATGACCCAGGAGGGTGAGGGAGGGTGACCACGGCAGGATGAAAGTAGGTGGTAGTAGAGGGAGGTGGTAGGGATTCAGCTCCTCACGGAATCCGCCTAAACAGAGTTAGCAGTAGGGGCAGGTCATGTGGTCAGTGCGGTGTGAGGAGAGGTGGTCTCACCAGGGGCCCAGAGGGCTCTGAGAGTCTCCCCCAGGCCCTGCCATAGGCTGAAGGGAGACTGTCTTCCCACTAGATTTCTGAGCTCAACAAACGCGGACACCTGTCGTAGTCACTGCAGTATCCTTGTGCCTGGCATCGTGTCTTATGCTACATTAATTCTGCAGGATAAAGAAGGGATGTGTTATGTGGCAGATATAAACCTGATCGTGGAAGTCACTAGAACTGGGTTAGCATGAGCAAGTCAGAAACACCATCCATTAGCTTGGGCAAGTCACTCCACCTCTCTCAAGCTCAGGTTTGGAACCTATAAAAAACAAATACTGCCCATGACACGAGATTGCCACGCAGACGGAATAAATGATGCCTGGGGATGATCAAGACAGTCCCTTTCTCCTGGTCCTGGCACAGAAAATGAAAGGGAAACACACAGTCTTTGAGCAATGAAAGGAAGCCAACGAGATTTAGTCCAGAGCCTTTTTGGTCTGTATTTTGGCTACGAAAGGCCTTTTATCTATCTATCTATCTATCTATCTATCTATCTATCTATCTATCATCTATCTATCTATCTATCTATCTATCTATCTATCTATCATCTATCTATCGGCCTTCTTTCTAGTTCTAAATTTTAAGACAGCCAGACAGGGTAGGTATTATTATACCTGGGGATTTCTGGTTTGAATATTTTCCCTCTCTCATTAATGTCACTGAAGTATCTACATCGGATTCTTCCCTTGGCCCTCCAATGCTTTCGAGACATGTCCCAGAGTGTAAAGGAGACAGACACATAGGAGACGGACCAGTAGTCTCAGCCAGCCTGTTCATGGCAGAGCTTTAAACAGTAATAAACATAACAATAATGCACTTGGAATTTTCAGGCAGAAAACCGTATATGGTCCAAAGTTTCAGGGGATACATAAATAACCAGGATTTTCGTATGTCAAGATCATGTTCTTTTTTTTTTTTTTAAGATCATGTTCTGTGTGCCAAGAAAACGAAATATAACATTATGTACTTGAAAACGTCATAGATGCTCTGCTTTCAAATATGCACACAATGACATTCTTATTAGGCTCATCAGGTTTGTTAAGAGCAGTTAAGATATATTTTCCACAGAGCAAACCTGCCAATGAAAATCATCATAATGACCACCACCAAACGTTCTGCTTCTTCCAATATCTCTTTGGTTTCACGTACTTGGGATCATTTACGTTCAAGGCCTTCCCATCTTTAGTGATCAAAATCCTGGGTGGTTTCACTTTCTTCTTCTTTTCACTTAAGATTGGAGGTGGATAGAACAAGGGGCAATGGGGAGAGAGAAAAATAAACAAAGAGAATATAAAAGGAATACTTTTGTGAAACAGTTTAAGAAAAATTGACCAGGTATCTGTGAATACATCAACAATTCACTGTTATGAAGCCCATTCTTTTGATGTTATGCTAGGCATTGACAATCAAGCCAGATTTCTGTATGATTGTATCTGTAAAGCGAAAATGTGACCAAGACAATTTGGCAAATAATTAAAAAGGGGGGGCGGAAATCCCTACTTTTTGTGAAATATCCATGAGTATTTAAATTAGTCTATTTTATGCATGATTTACCCAGGTAACTGTCAATTCTCCGTTTGCATATACAGCCTCTGCTTTAGTTAAAATGATCATTTTTAAAATGACAAGTAGATTCTATTCTGTAGAAGTAAAAATACCAATACATTAGAATTCACATAAAAGGTTGTCTACCACAGTCTTAGCAGTGGCAAAACCCCAGGACTATGATTAATGCCCATCAGCGGAGGAGTCATTGGCTCCACCGTGGTATTCATGCTATAAAATAGTTTGCGGCCGTTAAAAAATGTGTTCGCTCTTTATCTACTCATCAAAAAATTGATGGAAAATGTTGATGATGTATTTAGTGAGTACAAGTACATAAAATATAAGTCCATTTTTGTTTTTTAAAAAAGATCCCAAATCATACATTTGCAGAGATGATTTATGCAATTGTAGAGGGTGGAGAAAGTTCTGGTGGGATTGACCCCAGCCTGTTAACACTCATTACCTAAAGAGGCACAGACAAGAGGAAAAGAAATGGTTCAGAGAGGAAAGATTCATGAGATCGCATGAAAGAAAAGTGCAGAACGTAAGTTCTGGCTATTTAAACATTACCGAAGATATATACAAACTTCAAAAGGCATATATGGCCAAGCTCTCAAAGACCAGATGGAGAAACGTGTTTAGAAAATGGAACTGTAGGCAATTCTTTGCCTTGAATTTCTATTCTTTTAATACGGATTTTGTATCAGTTAACTTTATTTTAAAACGTAAATTTATGCACATTTTTCTGCATCTTAAACTGGGTCCCAGGTCCAAAAAGTTAATATGTCCATGCACTGCATTATTCTCCATGACCCAGGACAATTAAGGGACATCCAGGAGAGGCAAACATCTCAGGGACCCATGGGACTGAGTACACTATTACATACTGTATGGAGTGACTTGGATTTCTATCCAATTCAGCTGTACTTTATTTTAGGTTGTTGGGGGAGGAAAAAAATGTTTTCCAGCTTCAGGCTCAATACAATGTATTGCACAATATATTGTACTATATATACATTTTACCTATGCATACATATATAAATATGATGTGTATATATACGTATACATTGCATATATGTTGGAAAGATAATATGTATCGTAAAAAACATGTCAAATTTTCATTTCAGCACTCTCTTAAGTCTGCAAAGTACTTTTACACATTGGCTCATATGATTGTCTTAACAACATAGAGGGGGATGTAAAGCAGGGATGAGAATCCCTGTTTAGCAGATGAGGAAACAGATGAGAAGTTTGGTATTTGACAGCATCACACAGAAAGTGGCAGAGTCAGCACGTGAGCCCACATTTTCGGGTGCTATTCCAATGCTCTCCCCAAAGCATGGGGCGGCCTCTCTGTGTATAGACTACCACATTTTACAAACAAGCATTTTGGATAAAATTCAATTCTCATTTTGGTACCTCCCTATCATCTAGCTAATGAATAAAATGGCATGAAAGCAGCAGTGACGGCTAATCGTCTTTTTTAGTCTTTAAGGTTCTTGCTTTCAGTCGATAATCACAGAGAAAGACACTGCGCTTCTCTCTCGTAACTGCCATGCAGACAGCGGTATATCAGAGCTAAACGATCCCATTCCCCAGCACAGGAATTAGAAGTATTTCCGTAAGTGGCACATTTTACATGCTAGACCTGAGCAATGACATGAAATGACACAGAGCTTACCTTTTAAAAAGCCTCTCTGAGAATTCTCTGAGCTTCTAACAAATCATCAAGGTATATGTAAATGATTCAGAACTGAAAGCATACTGCAGAGCGTCTAAGAGAGTTGTATTAGGAAAATATAATGCCTAGTGAAACAAATTTCTAATCTTGCAAATTACAAGACACAAAGGAACTAACCCCACAAAGTGTCCTTTTTCTTGGTGGTGTGATAATCAGTATCTCTAACCCGGGCCATACTTGCATCTGATTCACTGAAAGTTGTTAAAAAATTAAAGACATCCAAACAAAGCTACCTAAAGCGCCATCATTCATGACATCCTAAAGAAGGAAGTCTGATATTAACAAATGCTAGTAGATACAATACAACAGGAAGCTGAACTTAGAAGAAGCAAAGTCAATGTGTGATGGCTAGCAAAGACTGAATGCAGTTAAGGAGTAAAATCTTGTGCAATCATGAAAATATAATCCCTAGGAGAGCGTCGCATCTCTCTCTATGATAGGAAAAAAATGAAATACCTTAATTTTTCTTGTTCTTTCCGTTGTTTTTCCATATGCCTAAGTGTTTCCAATCGAGATTCAGGAGTAAACAAAGAGGGCTTGTTCCAGAATTCTAGGTCATCTTCTCCGTCCTTGGACTTCTTTTGGTTGCATTTCTCTTCTTGTCCTTCTGGTGCCTGGATGTGGTCTTTGCTCTCTACTGAAAATGGGCTTGGAAAGAAGAAATAGATCCAGAGCATGTAAGACCAATACTGCGTGTCCCTGAGTTTCGGGCTCAATACTGCCCCTTAAATCTCTTACACATTTTTCTTAGGTTATCTTCTTACGTTTGAATGACAAAACATCTCTGAAAGAGTGCCTGTGTAAGCCAAAGTGGACAAAGATATTGCCCTAACTGGGGTGTAGGCCCTCATCATCTAACACGGGGCACACTGCAGCCATCAGATGGAAGGGCTCCCAGGCCTGGCTGATGTGAGTCACCTGGGGAGCCTTATGAAGAGCTCAGATGCCTAGACTCCCACCAGAAAGTCTACTCAGTAGATGTGGGCTTGGGCCCAGGAACCTGTGTTTTACGATATTTTGCAAGAGGTTCTGATGATCAGACAAACTCAGGGACCACTGGGCCTTCCCAATCGCCCCACCTCCATTCTGGCACTCCTCAGTTCCATCCTCCACTCTGCTCCCAGAGGAATCTTTCCAACAGGCAAATTAGATCAGATTATGTCCAGGTTCTTTATTGATCCTCTGTCTCCAAAATTCTCTAGTGGGATATATGGGGTTTTCCGTGGTATGGCCTTTTACGGATAACTTCCGATGTCATAGCTTTAGATGGTAACGGTGCTGTGTTCTCTTTTTTATTCATGTTTTGTGGATTGTCAGCGAATTAAATGATGTCTCCATACGACATTAAATGGGCATATGGGGTATTTGACATTCATTCACCATGGATTCAAGAAATATTTGTCGAGCACCTTCTGTGTGCCAGGCATAGACAATAACCTATTTTCAGGAGATGCTACTCTAGCAGAGGAAAAATGACACCATTCAAAGAGTAAAACACTGGGAGCTTCTCGCCCCTCACCTTTCCCTGCAACATACACTCTATGTCAAAATGACATTACATGAAAAAATCCACATGAAGCCTTAGGCACCAAGTATGGCAAACATTGAGTACTCATTAAATGTTACATTTTATTGTTGGTACAGAAATGAGATGACATCAAAGGCTCATTTAGTTGACCTTCAAACAAGATGCTTTTTGAAGGGATGGACCAAAAACACTAGAATGCGAAATTTAAACAGTATAAACAGAACACAGAGTAAGATTCTGCTTACACTTTGTTACATATTACAAAATGTAACTAGATAGTTTAATAAGCAAAATCATGCAAATTGCTGAAAACGAATGCTTTGCCATATAGCTACAGTTCTTTATGGTTTTGAAAAGGCAATCTATTAAGGGGATCTACAATATTCTCCAACATTCTAGGTAATCATCACTGAAATAATTGGCTCCATTTTCAGTTAAAAGAATTTGTTTTTGCTGGAGAGTGACTATTTGGTTCACTTTTATCTTTTGCAATGTAAAAAAAAATAATAAACATAAAAATAATTGCACTTAAGAAAAACTACAGAAATCTCAGCTAAATAACTTAAGTCTCCAAAAGCAAAATGCATGTAAATGCACACAGCTGGGTGATGAAGCAGACTGAGCTCATTACGATATGAACAAACAATGTGCTCTTCAGCCACTTCCTTCAAAGCTGTGCTCTCAGAACTCTCTTCCTACTCGTGAGCGCATCCCACGGCCTGACAGTCCCTCTCAAGCACAGTCCCATCGCAGCTAAAGGTATTAAAGGCCTCCAGGTTAAATAAGATTTCACTTACATCCCAATTGAAGCCCTTCCCCTCCTTCTCCAAACTCTCCTCCCTTCACCCAGGTCATGACTGGGCTGTGCGTGGGGAAAGGGGCATGGGCTACTCCAACCCCTCATTGCTCATCTACTCCTTCCCCTTGTTTCCCACCTCGCTGGCTTCTTCAGGTCCCCCTGACTTCAGAAATTTGGGTCTGGGACAACAGATGGGGAAAAGGAGGCAAACAACTCTTCTGAGAGATGCTCCTAGACCTTGGCTGCTGGCTCCCTTTCTAGGGCTGATGACCAGTTACTGGCTTTCTCTTACGAGCACATATACTGGTTCTCGGAGACATTACAATAGCTTTCCAAGTTCATTGCTCCTCTCCAGCTGGTCATGTGTGACAACTCCTCACGGAGTTCCACCCTTCTACCCCACGGTCTCTTATTGCTACCACCCTCTTGGACGGCAGCCCTTGAGAGACAGCTCAAGTGCAGTTCCTTCCACCATATGTACTTGGCCCATGGGATATTCACAAACCCTCGCCATGACAGATGCTTGAAGTAGAACCTGATGCCGTTAATGCCCACTTTCTCGACCTTTCCGCTCTAGGCTGTTCCAGGACACATCTCATCTCTTCAATGCTCTCAAGGCTGGAAACAGCCTTCAGAACTAGTCAACGGATGAGATGCTTGTCTCTCCTTCTTGCAGCCCTGGCATCTTTATGGTGTTTCTTCTTACAGTCTTGAAAGGGCAGTAGCCCCCTACTCCTCTCTAAGTCAATGATTCACTATCTTGATGACCTTCCTCCCAAATGTGTGGGTTTCTGTTCGAATAGGTGGACTGCAGTCATAGGAGCAATGGCTGAAGGACTAGCCAGTCAGTCCTGTGGGGAAGCAAGGAGGCACCTGCGAGAAACCCAACTGTATGCTTCTACTCAATGCAAACAACAGATCAGTTTAAACATTTGTAAACTTGTATAAACCAAGAAGGAGAAATGATCTCAACCCATTTTATGTGCCTATTATAACTGTGATGCAAAACACTGTGGAAAATAAAATGAAAAACAATATCACAGCATAAACTCACTTACGAACATAGGTTTAAATATTATAAATAAAATATTAGCAGAACAAATGCAGAAATCTATTAAAAATATGCCATGGACAAAATGAATTTATTCTGGAAATTCAAGGATGGCTTAATATTGGAAAATTTATTAATGTGAGTCAACACATTAATAGACAAGCATGGCTATCTCAAAAGAGACAGAAAAAGCATTTCATAAGATCCAGTATCTATGATAAAAACTCTTCATCAATTTGGAATCAAAGGAAACCTACTTAACTCTACTAAAACCCCATAGCAAACACCTTACTTACGATGAGAAATTGGAAACATTCTTTTTACAGTCAGAGCTAGACAGATTCTCTTACTGTGGCTACTCCATTCTATACTGGAGGCCTCAGCAGGCACCATAAAGAAAATAAAAATGCAGAAGGATAAGGATTGGAAAATTTTTTAAAGTTGCCGTTTATTAAAAAAAAATGTGTTCTATATAGAACACACAGGATCATCTACAGACTAATACCACATCTTTTTAAAAAGGTCAGCAAGATTGCTTAATACAGTATCAGTATACAGAAATCATTTGTCTCTTTATACAACAGCAAGAACCAATTACAAGAGTATTTTAAAAATCCCATCTACAAGATACTTAAAAATAATTCTAATAAAAATGGTGTAAAACCTCTATGGAGAAAATTACAAAACCTTATTGAAGGACTCAGAAGAAGGTCTAAATAAACAGAGAAACCTATTCCAAAGTTCAGCAAGGAAAGAATCAAAGTCAAGAACATGTCAACTTTCCCCTAATTAACATATAAATTAAATGCAATTTCAATCAAAATTACACTAGGGATTTTTAGGGAATTTGAATAGCAGAGTCTAAACTTCTTACAGAAAAGTAAAGAGCTAAGAACAGCTGAGATCAATTTGAAAAATGGGAATACCTCCTACCAAATATCAAGATTTACCATAAATCTACAGATATTAAAACCGTGTGAAGGTGCATCCATGAAGCAGCCTAGGGAGCCCAGAAATGGACCCATGAGTACAGGAGTAGAGGGTATACGGTAAGGGCGGAGTTACAGATCAGAAGAATAGCATCATTATAATGGTGCAGACAATTGGCTACACATATGGGAAATGACTGGTACCCTACCCCATACTGTAGTCAAAGGCTCATTCCCCATAGAGAGATACGACACTGGAGTAATGAAAAATTTCATAAACGAGACCAAAAAATACAAAAATAAACTTAACTACATTACTATTTTTGAATTCTATAAAGCGGAAGCACTTATAAAAATTAAAGATAAGTCGAAGGCTGGAAGAAGATATTTGCAAAGCACAGAACTGCTAAAGAATTTGCACCTAGAATATAAAAGAACTACAAATCAATAAGGAAAAAAACCTTATAGCTTATTTAAAATAGGCAGAGAACCTGAAGAGAACTATGAATAGCCAATAAAAACAGAAGCAGACATCTAAGATATGGAAACTCACTAGTAATTTTAGGAATGCAAGTTAAATAAAATATTAGGTGGTATTTAACAACCAACACGATTGGTCCGTGTTTTAAAATACCATATTATCTAGTGTTGGCAAGGATTAGGAACTCTCCTATACTGTTGATATAGGAGTATAAATTAATGCTGTTTAGAAAATCGGGCAATGAGGGGCACCTGGGTGACTCTGTTGGTTAAGTGCCTGCCTTCGGTTTAGGTCATGATTCCAGGGTCCTGGGATCAAGTCCCGCATGAGGCTTCTTGCTCAGCGGGGAGCCTGCTTCTCCCTCTCCCTCTACCTGCTGCTTCCCATGCTTGTTCTCTCTCTCTCTCTCTGTGTCTCTGTCTCTCTCTCTCTTTCTCTGTGTCAAATGAATAAAAAAAACAGAAATAAAAAAAAAGAAAATTGGGCAATGAATATAAAGTGGAAAAAAACGTTCCTAATTGCGGATGTGGCAATGTCTCTGCTGAACACTCTAGAGCTTTCATACCTGCAGGAGAAGACATGTGCAACATTGTCCGAAGGAAATGAAAGCAGGGAAACAATCTAAATGACCGCCCAATGAGGGATGGCTGGCAGGTCTGATCTCCTGCTGGGTTCCACCGGAGGGCCATGCAGGCCGTGACAACCGGTGCACATCCTGATCCCGCAGGGCCAATGAGTCACCAGCTGTTAGATATTTTGAACATCACCATCTGGGATAAACTGCGAGTTATTCATCCAGTGGAATGTTATTCCCCAGTTAGAATGAATCAACTAGCTCTACCTGCCTTTATGGAAAAATCTCAAAAACATAACATTGAATGAAGAGCAAAGGTGTAGGAAGATATAGTTTGTGCTAAAAAAAAATACACACTCTTATTCAAGGAGGCATAATTACATCGTAAATATATTTCATATATATATACGGATGGGATCACATATACCAAATATGCACTCAACTTTTAGGATGGCAGGCCCACTGAACATGAAAGGAGAATGGGATAGTCTCTCACGGATATTTTATTTCTTATTTTTAAAAGATCCAGAGCAAACATGTGAACTATTGATATTTATTAAATCTGGGAAGAACTATAGTGTCTATTGATTTTTAAAACATTTATGTATGCCTCAAATATTTTATAATTATTATTTTCTGAGATTAAGAAATTCTGTTTTCAAAATATTTAAAGCTTTCACTATATGGAATCAAATCAACTGACTATAGCTGCAATTCATTTAAAATAAACAAGCGTGAAAAATTCATGCTTGTATAAAAGACCAATTTAGAGGCTTATTAATCACATTAAAATGTATTCATTATATAATTCACGAAACAGAATATTTTATGATGCAATCAATTATTTGACTTATAATAATGTGATTTATATTTAACTTTTCTGAAATATCCTACTATTATAAATCAAAGTACACCTGTTAATTCATCTTTCCTGTGCATCTTCTAGAGATTTGTCTGAGGATAATTTTAGATGCAAATTAAATTTGCTAGCTTGGAAAGGCATTTTTTTCCTAAGGGAGGAAAACCTCAGAGAATTGACCCAATGAGATGCTCCCACTCTTTCCTCCAAAATTCACATCACAATTTATTCTTCAAGTCAATCATCTGAAATATGATACCACGAACACTTTGGGAAGTGAAAATAGTTTGCTGCTTTTAACCAAAGTTGAGTAGAAAGTAAGCTCTCGTAATTTGGTTGCACGTAGACTAGCACTGATGTCTGCCTACCTCTGTCCCTCAAAGCCTGGGTAACTTCTCCCCTTGGCTTCCTCTTCTTCTCGCGGGTTCCTCTGAGCCTCTTCCTTGTCTTTGGCTCGTTTGAGGCAGTAAGCTTTCTCTTGCTCTCTGATTTGTTGTTCAATTATTGGAAAATTCTGCAATGCCTGAATCCTTTCTGATCGCTCTATTTCCTTACCGTCCAGCCACTTGAATAAAAAACAACCAACAAGGTACAATTATTCAAAAGTCACAATCTGAATCAGCCCCAAGTTGACTTTGATTGGAATATTGAGAATTTAGAAATAATAAGTAATGTACCATAGTGATACGGAATTAAAAGCAAAGTAATTAATGGGAAACATCAGGAACTTTGATCAAAATCATTTATTTAATTCAATTAACAGAGTTATAAAGTATCTTTACTAAAATAATAAGTAGGTCTTCTGTTGAAACCAATTATTAATGACGAGCTCTCAAAATATATTGATTTTAGAGCTGTGCACTATGTGAAGAACGCCAAAGCCTCAAGTCAAATCACAGCTCCCAAGTGTAACAGTGACACTTTGCAAATGCTCTCTACAAAAAACGGCCCGGTATGTTTCACAAAGCTGGTCTCTAATACAAATAGGCACATGTTCTACCCTTAACAACAAAATGCACAACTACACTGTTAACTGTTACAGTCACTGCTTATATCTGGTGTTTTTATAGTGATTTTCCAAGCTGAAATGTTAGAATAATTATCTGGATGGACCCAGTGTAATCACAAGCATCCTTATAAGGGAAAGAAGAAGGTGAGAAAGAGAGTGTCAGGGTCAGAGTCAGGGAGAGATTAAAAGACACTACGCTGTTGGCTTTGTAGATAAAGGCAGGGGCTATGACAGCAACTTTTTCAAAACATGTCTCCGAAGGCAAAGGAAACAAAAGCGAAAATGAACTTTGGGACTTCGTCAAGATAAAAAGCTTCTGCACAGCAAAGGAAACAGTCAACAAAACAAACAGGCAACCCACAGAATGGGAGAAGGTATTGGCAAATGACACTACAGACAAAGGGCTAATATCCAAGATCTATAAAGAATTCCTCAAACTCAACATCCAAAAAAACAGATAATCACGTCAAAAAATGGGCAGAAGACATGAAAAAAAAAAGTTTATTAAATCTATTAAAACAACTTCAACGTTTCAGTAAATGGAAGGATTAGTTCTGATTTTCTGAAATATTCCAGTCTCTAAGACCATACGTTCCCTGACAACGCTGTGAATAAACAGGCATTACAGCACGTGGCTTGTTTTCATTTCTGAGATTTCTGCATCATTAAAATAAGCATACTTTTAATTGTTGAAGAGTTGCCACCACGAACTGCCTGTAGCCGTCGAAGTCAGCACACGGGTTACCCATGAGAAAGAGCTCCTTCAGGTGGATATTGTGCTGAAGGGTTTTAATGCTGCTCAGCTCTCCAATGAAATTTACCGTCAGGTCGAGCTTTGTCAGCCATTCGCATCCTGTTGAAAGAAGTGAAAAGAAGACAAAGCAAAAAAAAAAAAATCACACTCGTAATGAAATGCGTACGACAGCTCAAAGCAGGAAAAACAGTTGCAATATTTTAAGTATGATGATTAATTGCAAGGCTTACCAAGAAATGGGTTTTCAGAAATACCAACTCAAAGGGTTAGCCCTGCCTCGCTTCTCTACGTGCATTTCCCCTTCCTCCCTCCGGCCAGGGAAAATCACTTTCCCTGCCCGTATCTGCAAGCCCTGCGCTGGGTAACATGCGGATTTGGTCACCGTGTGTTGCTAGAGAGGACACGACATCAGAACAAAGCGCCTTCTAGGGAGGACACCAGCAATCTGTTCGGAGGATTTTGCCAGGTAGGTAGGAGACATCTCGCCATGAAGGGTGATGGCGGAAGGGGACCCCAAAGGAACAGCACTTCATAAGACCCAGGCTTCAGAATTAATACTTACAAAGTCACACTGAAGGGACAGAATGACTCCAAGACCACTAAGAACTGCACTGGAGGTGTCAACAAAGGTAAAAAGTAAGAGTTTGGTTCTCAGAGGAGTAATAGAAAAAGGACAAGTCACCGATGCAAAGATGGTGGTGAATCTGTCCCATCCACCTTCATTATAGGGATGGCTGGATGCTACAGAAATTTGAATCAACTCCCTTCACTCACATCCCATGGGAACTTGGCAGTTAGGAAGGCAGACTTCAGTATTAGGCAGATAGGAGTTCACATTCTATCTTGGTCACATCCTTGTTGTGTGATGTTGGATAAGTTACAAGCCTCAGCCTTTGCCTCTGCGGAATTACAACAGCATGGGTCCCCAACTCAGGGGTTGCTATAAGGACAATATAAGATGATTCCAGTGAGGTACTTAGCACAGTACCTGCCACCTAGAGAGCTTCAGCAAACACTAGCTAGGATAAGAAATAACCCAAATAACCTAAGCGCTCTTAGGATTATGCTGGACAATGTGCTTATGGGGGAGGAAGGATGCTTGCTCTCCCGTGAGCAAGAGTTTGCAGTTCCTTGCTGTGGATTTAGGAAGAGTTGGCCTGGTTTACACAGCAGCCTCTGTGGGCTAGGTTCAATAGAAAGCTGTCTCCCCGTGGCTGGCTCATGCTTGTCGGATCCACCTGGCAGATTGTGTGTCCATTAATACCTAGAGAGCCTTCTCCAGCTGAAAACCCAGCCCTACCTTGTTGTGCATCATTTCTTCAAACATCTACTTGCCCCCGCCCTCCCATATGCTTCCTGATTATATCTTGCTTTTCTGTGGCTGTGTAACTTAGAGCAAACTTTGGTTCCTGATTCAGTAACCTCACCATTATGATCTTGATTCAGATGGGCTGGTTCATAGCTCTACAACCATGTCACCTTGAAGTTTCTTCTTATTTCAGAAGGCTATACGATGGAAACAGCTTTATTAGACACTAGTGTTCTCTCTTCTTTACCCTTTCTTGATGCTAGCACCTGACTCCACCTTGTCCAGAATTCCATGTTTTCCTCCTATCTAGTCATATCCCAAACTGGAATCTTCCAAATAAGATCATTCTGGGTTAGTGCTTCCAGATGTAGGGCCTCGCCCTTGAGTCATCTCTCCATGCATTCATTCATCCATTCATCCAGGAGTTACCTTACCCAGTACCTGCTATGACCAAGTTACTGAGCCAGGTCTTCAGGATAAAGTGGTTAAATATAGAGAAAGCTTTTGTCTCATATGGAGACAAGGAGAAAAAAGATGGGCATTCCAGGAAAAAAAATTCTTGGTGCAAATAAGTGAATCTGGAGAAGCAGGCAGAACCAGAAGTAGGCAATGCCTACTGTTATAAACCAGTCTAAATCGGTAGGCACTGGTTCTTTCTCCATCCCCATTCATAGTTCGGCCCGTTGGTTTTGGCTTCCGCCCTCAATATTCTACTAGATTTGCTGCTCTAAAGGTGACGAAGGAGATCTTCACGTTGACAAATCTAACATATCTCCTCAATCCATTATGTCACTAGAACAATCTGTGCATATGGCATGATTGATCATGAATTTTTCCTTTTTTTTTAAAGTTTTTTTTAAAGATTTTATTTATTTAATTGACAGAAGGAGAGAGAGATCACAAGTAGGCAGAGAGGCAGGCAGAGAGAGAGGGGGACTTAGCAGAGAGCCCGATGCGGGGCTCGATCCCAGGACCCCGAGATCATGACCTGAGCTGAAGGCAGAGGCATTAACCCACTGAGCCACCCAGGCACCCCAACCACGAATTTTTTCTTAAAAACTTTTCTTTTAACTTTATTTTATTTTTCTTTTTATCTTTATTTATTCACTTTTAAGTTCTTGTTTCAATTTCAGTTAGTTAACATACTGTTATATTAGTTTCAGGTGTATGATAGATGATTCAACAATTCAATTTATCACCTGTTGCTCATCATGTCAAGTGCACTTCTTTTTTTTTTTCTTTTAAGATTTTATTTATTCATTTGAGAGATCAAGCAGGGGGAGAGGCAGAGGGAGGGAGAAGCAGACTCCTCGTGCAGCTGAGAGCCCAATGTGGGGCTCGATTCCAGGATCTAGAGATCATGACCTGAGCCGAAGGCAAACACTCAACCATCTGAGCCACCCAGGCATCCCATTTCAAGTACACTTCTTAATCGACCATGAATTCTCTTTGAAATGTCTCAGTTGTCTTGGAAACAATGATACTCATCTTTCCTTGTTCTCTTTTATAATGCAGCTGATTACTCTTGGTCCCTTTTACAGACTTTTCCACTCCATCAATGGTAATATATTCCAGACTTCCATCCTTGACCCAGTACTCTGTCTCATGTTTCTCTTAATGACAACAGTCATGTTCCCAATTTCTGATGAGTCCCGAACAACAACCTCTTATCTGACCATCCAACTGAATGTCATACTCCTATTTCCAAACGCCTGTAAGACATCCCATTCAATGTGTCTAAAAATGAACTCTTCATATTTTCTCTCACTCTCCACTCCTCAAGACAGCTCTCCTGCCTCCTTGATGTCTACATCCTATTAATGTCATCACCACTTTGGAATCAGATGCCAAGAGTCAAGTCACAGCTAACTGGAGTGTTAACCTAAATTGTTCTCTTAGCCCCTTCACTTCATCAGTCACCAATCCCTGCAGATCTCAACCCCCACATTCTTCCCACCTACTTCTTGTCCACTGTAATCCTATGACCAACAGGCCAGCTCAGGTTCTTATCCTCTTGTGCACGCAATATGGCTTATCTCCTAAGTCATCTCCCCATATTCTGAGAACGGGAAGGAAGGACAAAAGGAAGAAAAGGGTGACATTTGAAAGACTCCAACATGTTCGGGGCGCCTGGGTGGCTCAGTGGGTTAAGCTGCTGCCTTCGGCTCAGGTCATGATCTCAGGGTCCTGGGATTGAGCCCCGCATCAGGCTCCCTGCTCCCAGGGAGACTGCTTCTCTCTCTCTCTCTTCCTGCTTCTCTGCCTACTTGTGATCTCTCTCCTTTCTGTCAAATGAATAAATAAAATCTTTAAAAAAAAAAAAAGACTCCAACATGTTCAAAAATTTATATATTTTTTATTTTGCTGTAACGTAGATGAAGGACCCTCCAAAAGTTCACTATATTTTTCAAAATGATAAATCTCAATTGTTCTTCTCCTTGACCTACCCATAAGAAAGTAAACCACATCTGCCATCCTAACAATTCTTGCTGAACTAGCCAGGCTTGAGAAAGCCTCTTCTTTGGAGTTAGGCACTCCTTCCTTCAACCGAGGATCACTGTCCATCTGTTCTTCGAAGATCCACCTCAATGGCTCGTGGTGGTGAGGAGGTCATTAAAATTGACAATGTTGATTTCCCCAGGGGGAACCTCACACCATTAGAAACCCCACATCTCCTTTCGAGTTAGAGTGGGTAAGGAAGAGGGATAAAAAAAGAAGGCAATTTATTATATCCCAGTAAATCCAAAACAGAGGAGAAATAAAGTATGCCAGCTCATTTTTGCCATCCAGCAAAACATAAAAATAAAGAAGCAAAAATCCATTTTATGTTTAAAATTATATTGCGGATTACTCAAGTGGGTGAGCTGAGCCATCTTCCTCCTCTCACCTCAAGCCTTTAAAATTAAATGGAGTACATATTTACCAGCGGATATGATGCATCCTCCCTCCCTACTGCCCATCCCCCCAAACATAACCTCAAACCACCCTGCACTCAGTGCCTCCTTCTTAGAGCTGGAAGGTGGCGCTCTCAAGAAGTGCCCAGGTAGAGGCCAGCAGAGGGCTGTGGAGGACAGCTCCCAAAGCTCAAAAAGACAATAGTGACGATGCTGCCCTCTCGTGGCAGAAGAGCAAAACATACAGGAGAACAACTCTCCTTCAAGATCCTTTCTTAACCAAAACAAGCCCTGGACATACCAACTGAGAGTGAGAGTTTTAATTATTTCTCTGACATTACAGACTGACATTTTACTATCACAAAACATGCACACACAGTAAATTCTGTTATTCCACTTGTTCACATGAGACTGCGGAACGGGGCTATAGAGTGGCGGCTGGAGGAGAATGATGGCTCCATTTCTAATGCAGAAAAATGCCCATGATGGAAAGAACCTTCCCCGTTCCAGCTCTGAAGACGGCTTTGGGGCCTTTGATCATGATGGTATTTTAGGTTTTGAGGATGAAAATTCGGAACGTATGATGAATACTTACGTCTTTGTTGCTAAATAACCTCGAGAGTCACCAAAATACCCACTTCTACACTAGGAGGCAAACAGGCTAAAACCCACCATACCCTAAGTAAAGTCTTCCTAATTTTAGCTACTGGCAGATGGGAGTGGGGTGGGGAGAGCAGCTCGCCCGCCTCTGCCATGCCCCTGTACGCCAGAGTCAAGCCTGCCAGTCGCCATGCCCTGCCCGCTCTCACAGAGTCCCCAGTAGCCCTGCCAGCCGAGTGAGAGGCTGGATGCAGAAACAGAACCTCCAACCACAGAATGAGCCCGCACCAGCCACCTAATCAGCCAAATCCATCATGAATATGAATAACACCAAGGGTTACCAGGCATTTAAAAAAATAAAATAAAAGCACAAAATAGAAGCCTGCGAAGTAAAACAGGAAACCTTCCAGAATGTAGGATAACAAGACAAAGAGATTTAAAGAAGGAATACAGGGTAAGAGATATGGAAGATCGATCTAGTACAAGCAAAATCCATTTGAAAAACTGCTAGGGGAGATGAGAGAAAACAGAGGTGATAGGCATGTCTATTACCTTGACTGCGGAGATGGGTTTCACAGTGTGTGCATATATCCAAACTCAACAAATTGTTTACATTAAACACGTGCAGGTTTTATATATCAATTATACCTCAATAAAGCTACTTAAAAAAAAAAAACCACTATGCTCCAAAGAACACCATCAGAAAGTTGACAAGAAAACCCACAGAATGAGAAAATGTATTCACAAATCATATATCTAACCAGATATATTACAACTCAACAGTAAAATGACAACTTAATTAGAAAATGGACAAAGGTTCCGAATAAACATTTCTCCAGATAAAGTATACAGATGGCCAATAAGCACATAAAAAATGCCCAAGCTCATCAGTCATTAGGTAAACACAAATCAGAACCATGATGAGATACCACCTCACGCCCATCAAGATGGCACCTATAAAAACAAATCCATAAATACAAACATAAAATAACAAGTGTTGGCGAGGATGTGGAGAAGTCAGAGCACTCAGAAACTGTTGGTGGGAATGTAAAATGGTGCAACTACTTTGGAAAACAGTTCAGCGGTTCCTTAAAAAGTTAAACAGAGGGTTACCACGTGATCCAGCAATTCCATTCCCAGGTGTATACTAAATTAATTGAAAACACATGTTTATGCAAAAACTTGTACATTAATGTTCATGGTAACTTTATTCATAACCGAAAAGTGGAAACAATCCAAATGCTCATCAACTAACAAGTGGGCAAACAAAATGTTGTGCATCCACACAACGGAACGTTACTCAGTCATGAAAGGGGAGGAAGTACTGATACGTGCCACAGCGTGGATAAACCCTGAGAACACTATGGTACAGACACAAAGGACCACATATTGTCAATTCCACTTTCATGAAATGTTCAGAATGGGAAAATCTATGGAGACAAAGAGTGGACTGGGGCCAAGGCAAGGGGTGAATGAGGAGTGGATGCCAATGGATACAGGGTTTTGTATGGGGTGATGGGATGTTCTGGAACTGGATAGTGATGATGGGTGTACAACCTTGTGAACATACTAAAAACCACTGACTTGTAGATTTTAAAATGGTGAGTTTTATGGTATGTGAATTTTATATCAATTACAAAATAAATGGTTCAAATATTTCACTTAAGAGACATTTTGGGAAAAAAATACAATTTTCCACATTCACCTTATTTTATTTTTTATTGAGGTATAATTGACATACATCATTTTATTAGTTTCAGGTATACAACACAGTGATTCGATGTTTGTGTAGATCGTGAAATGATCACCACTGGAAGTCTAGTTAACGTCTGTCACCTTATCAAATTACAGAATTTTTTCCTTTATGATGAGAACTTTTACGACCCACTCTCTTAGCATTTTCAAATTTGCAACACAGCATTATTAGTTATAGTCACCATGCAGTGCATTACATGCTCATGAATTACTTATCTGATAGTTTTAAATTTTGTACCTTTTGACTTCCTTCATCCATTTTGCCCACATTCCCCAATCCCTACCTCTGGCAACCACCAAATCTTGTATTCTGTGTATCTCTGAGCTTGGTGTTTTGTTTTGTCTTTTTAGATTTCACATATAAGTGAGATCATATAGTACTTGTCTTTGTCTGACTTATTTCACTTAGCATAATGTCCTCGAGGTCCATCCATGTTGTCCTAAATGGCAAGATTCCATTCTTTTTTATGGCCGAGTAACATTCCTTGGTGTGTATGTGTGTGTGTGTGTGTGTGTGTATCACATTTTCTTTATCCCAAAAATAGACTGGTTCCTTCTTTTGTGTGATAAATTTGAGATGCACTAGATAAATTAACTGTAAAAAATGTAATCATTAAAACCAGAATATAGAATATATTTATATTCAAAAACTATAAAGGAAAAAGACTGATAAAGTTGAGTATATTAAAATGTAAGACTTCTGAATAGTACTAGCATCATAATTGAAACAAAAGAAAAGTAGTCAACTCAAGAGAAAATACTCATACATACATAAAGAATTAATATCTGGAATGTGTAAGAGCACATTTTAAAAAAGATAAGTCAATAGAAAAATGAGCAAAAAATATGAAGTAGTAATTCACATAATAAGAAATACAAATACTCAATAAAAATCGGAAGGGTTATATGGACATTCAATAATAGTGAGATGCAAATTTAAAAAATTATTTGATAACAATGTCTTCCCATTTAAAAAAAAAAGATTGCTTATAAAAAGTACTAGTGAGCTTGTGTACAAATGTGTCACATGGACTATCAGAACAAAAGAAATTGATACAAACTTTTTGGTGAAAAACTTGGCAGTATTTTTCAAACGGTGTATATTTAAACCTGGGAATTCAACATCTAAGTGACTGTCCTATTAAAAAAATGTCCACATGCACACAGGGTGAAATGTAAAAGAATCCTCATTGTGGACATGCTTATTATAGCAAAATGCTGGAAACCACCCAAATGTCCATCTGCAGAAAAATTGGGAGATAAATCAGTGTACCACCATTCTGGTAGAGAGCCCCCACATTTCCTGGATATCAAAGAACAAGGTAATTTCCTAGAAGAAATCAATTTTCAAAACAATACTCATAGTATGATCCCATTGATACAAAGCAAACGAAACAAAACTACCCTCTACCCCTGGGAAGGAAGCTGGGTTAGGAGGGGGAGAAGTGGACTTTCATTTTCAAACTTATGTACCTTGTTATTGTTTGAATTTTTATCACAATAATTAATAAGCAAAAGACTTAGGTAAAATGTTAACTTGAAAAGCATGCCTATTGTTTAAGTGATACTGCTTAAATTGAGTTGCAAGTCTCAATTTTAATTCATAATAAAATATAAGAAGAAAATTCTTACCTTCCAAATTTTCAATTTTTTCGATGTTGTTTAAAGCTAAATTCAAATATTCAAGTTTCTTGAGTTTGCTAACATTTTCTGAAATATACAAAAATAATTAACTTAATTAAATTAATAATGATTTATTATTTATTTAATTAAAACAACTTAATCTTCCAGAGAAAAGCTATTTTTACATAATCTGCTGTGAAAATGATAACAGGAACCAACCATTCGTATGGTTATCAAAACAATGTTGCTTTTTCATGTCTATGCCCAGACATTAGACATTGTTGGTTGCCAAATGCAGCGTCATTTCTTCCTCCAGCCTTCCCAAGAGAACCCGAGTCAGCTGCTAGAGTCTAGGCAGCTCTAACTCCGGGGAGTTTGACTCAACCAAGCCCAGCCAGTGCAACAGCAGGTCGCTTGCGAAGGACGGCTCAGGAGTCTAGGCTTCAGCCAGCCATCCCACAGCCATTTCCTGGCAGCTATGTGATGGAGGAGAGCACATGCACATCAATGTTCCTACTCAGATGAGAGGCACAGATCTATATTCCATGCTCGGGGACTGCCTTCTTCTTTCTCCTGCCGGATGTGAAAAAGGAGGAAAGTGATAGCCTGATTGCTACCAGAGTCATCCCGCAGCTGCAGGACGGAGCCCACGCTGGGCCCGGTGGAGCAGAAAGAAGGAATCACCCAACCCTGGGGCCGGCCCTGTGTCCAGAGTTACAGTTGCGTAAGCCACATTAAGCTGGGTTTTCCTTTACTTGAGATCAAGCTCTCCCTGCTACACACAGGATTATTGTTTTTAATAAATATGGAAGCTCAGAGGCAAAACCATAAGCATATATAAGTCAAAGAATTGCTGTAGGATGGGGACATTTAAAAATGCTAATAGTACCATAGCTAATATTGTCGAGGGCTTATTATATGCCATGTACTTTTCTAGGCATTTTGCATATATGATATCATTTCAGCCTTGTAATAACCCTAAGAGGTAAAAATTATTGTTGGCTTCCTTTTACAAATAAGAATACCAAGGTGCAGAGACTTAATCCACTTGTTCAAGATTAAATGGGGAAGCCAGGAAATTTGTCTCCAGAGCTTGGCACTAAATCGTTACACTATACCCTAAAAGAAAACAGTCCTTTCCAAGAGGACATGAACGTGGGGAACCCTGCTTGGGAATGTGCATGGAAGGGACCCCTCACTTAAATAATGCTCCTTCTGCCCATTGTCCATGGATATGAGGAAAATCAAACATGATGGCTTATGGTCGTCATCACTCTAACCATCATTACATTTCATTTAAAATTTAGAAAATATCATGTATTTGTTCATGTAGACCTACGAATAACACTTTACCTCTCTGAGCCTCAGCGGACTCATTTTCTAAATTGAGGATTTTAGAATAAATTAGTAATGTTTCTCTCAGCAATTAGATGATATTAAGTAATACTGATGTTTCTAAAGGTTCTCCAGGCAACACCTGAGCATTCGATAGTCAACATATATGTGGAGCTCTCTATGTGCCCAGGATTATGACCAAGAAAGTGTGCAGTCTGTACCCCGAACAAAAATACCGACATTTTTATGTTATTATCGTTAAAATTGCCAGCCTACAATAAAAGACCTGTTCCTTTCCCACATTTGTTATATGTATAGCCCTCTAAATGTGAAAAGAGTCTTCTGCTAGGAAAAAAAAAATTGTTTGGGAAGAATTTCTTAAATTATCCAAGAATAATGAGCCAAATTGGTCAGGGGGAAAAAAAAGGCTCTACAGATAAAAATGTACGGCGCCTCTCGGACGCAGGAAGGGAATCTGCCAAACCATGGTTCTAGGCCAAACCATCCGGAAGCAGTTCTCACCAACTGCGATCAGCGGACCCACAGCCCGTGGTGGACCAAAGCCATCTCCCAGTGCAAGGGGCTCTGTCTTACCTTTAGGCCTTGGGCTCCCTGGGAAGCTGTTACAAATGCAGATTTGGGGAGCCCACCCCCCCCAGGTTCAGTCAGTAGGTCTGGGATGGGGCTGGAGCCCCACTTTAACAAGATCCCCCCCCAGAAGGTCCTCGGCTCACACTTGGAGCAACAGTAAGCACAGCCTCCTCGCCCCTCCCCCCCGCCCCCTCCCACTCTCCCCACCCTCCCCTCCCCCAGCCTCCCAAGCCCATCTGCATATCCCAGGGAGGAAGAGAGCTTTAGAAGCAACTATTCTGCAAACTTCTACCTCAATGGCACCAGAGCAAGTGTGAATCCTAGAGAAACACTTTTGCTTGCTAAATAAGCGCCTACAGGGCTATGGGTGGAGCGGCACTGAAAAATCCCATTATTAGGATTTAAAAGAGTGTTTAATTTAAGAATACTTTGGAAGCAGAAATTTAAGCTTTCTCACAGCTCTGAAAAGGCCTGAAATACTATGCTACTAATTAGTAATTGTGATGGACCCAGCTGTGGAGATTAAAATTTCGGGAACTCTTTTAGATCTGTACAATTAGGACGGCTCGTTAATGCCCCCCTGCATAAAAGCTGGTGGTTTTCTCTAACAGCCTTTTTAATTGAACAATGTGCCAGAGTTTCTAATTTCTGGTAAAGTGAAAGATGCCGAAAATAATTGTCTGAAGAAATACAAGGAATTGTAATAAATCTTCAAAAAAAATAAATAAATAAATAAAGCAAATTCTAGGCTTTTTGCAACCCGAGGACCAATTTTCAATTATCCACCAAACCAACCACTTCAAGCAGGGTTTCTCACCCTCGAGGATGAGATCTCGGGGATATCGGGGATCTCGTACCCCTCCGAGTATCTCATCAATACCAAGGCTGTGGGCCGGGGAGTTCTTTCCTGTGGGGCTGTCCGTGCACTGCAGGAGGGTTAGTAATGTCTCTGTCCGGTATATGTGGTCGTGCCCCTCCCCTCTGCACGTACTTGACACAACCAAAACCGTCTCCAGAGGTTGCCACACACCCCTGTTGAGAACCACCGCACATCACCATCACGAGGGCAAGTTCAAACATAACCTAAATGCTGACCTCTGGCTCCAGCGCCAAGGCCCGCAGGGGTTGGCATTCCTTCTGCTTCCTGGACCCTAAGCCCATCCCTTCTCCCCCACCTCCCGCCCCTACCTCCATGTGGCTAGCCTGGGGAAAGGACAGTTTTAACAGCGATGAGGGACTGTTTCACGTATACATGGCAAGGCTAAGTGACCTGACCTAATTTCACACCATTTTCAGTGGCCGAGGGAGGGACCAAGCCCGTTAGGACCTGGGCCTCCTCTTGCCACTAAACTACAGCTTGCTTTTCTGCGCGTGGGGAGCACTCCTGTTTCTGGTGGCAGGACCCCCTCAGAGTGACTCCACAGGCCTCCCCTCTCTCCGCCACTTAACTCTTTCTTCCCCAGAGGATTGTAGGGTGGGCCCACCTGGCTGATGGATGAACTGGGAGAAGGAACTGGGCACAGCCAGTCCCCCACCCCCCTCCCTGGCTTCTGGGGTCCCCCCACCAGCAGAGAGTACACACCTCGTCCCCTACCACCATACTGCCCTACGCAGGGCCCACGTACTGCCTGCATGCCTGCATGGGACCGGGTGGACAGATGGAACCTGACGGCAGTTTTAGGAAGCCCGCTTGGCCACAAGGCTAAGCTACCTTCTCCAAAAGGTTTTATCAGTTATAATACTGATGTTTTGACCCGCCTACTTCTCATTTCATTCCAAACTGGAGCAGTGAGCAGGGGTGTGGGTGTGGAATCCCTTCGATAACCCATAAAGAGCACAAAGCCTTGCACGTCCACGTTCGCCGTAACCACAGCAGAACCGGCCACCCCAGGGAATGTGACGGGGTTTACTCAACTTGCACACAACGCTTTCAGTTCCACGGAGTGAAACCATGCAAAACTATGACGAACACCTGGATTCTATTCCCCTTTCAAACTTTGACAAAACCAGGCTATAAATGAGGTCAACAAGCATGCTCCCACCCTTAAGGGCCCCTTGCAACTCCTCAATGGCATCCCGGGTGACCCCTGGGCAAGGAGACTGAGCAGCATGGGAGCCCCGGGAGAGGGCCCACGCAGAGCTCCCGAGAGCCGACCGTGTCTATTCCCCCTGTATGGCTCTTTTTCACCCATGTTGTCTTCTTCTAAGAATCACACTGCGCTCCCCAAAGTTCTCCCATTCAAAATGTCAAAGAAACCGTGAGCACAAAATCCTGGAAACTTACCAATTTTTCCAATGAGGTTATTTTGAAGATAGAGGATTTTTAAATCTCGGCACCATTTGTCAATGTGTTCTAGTCTTTCTATTTCTTGCTGATGCAAGGAGAGTTCCTCCAGGGAAAAAATTACACAGTCATTGTGTTCGGCATTCCGTCTAATAAGATCTTCTGTGACTGAAAGAAAATTTGTTACGTATTACATCTCCAGCCCTGTGTTCATCATGAGGTTATTACATTACGAATGCATTGGTTTTTCTTCCCAGTTAGATGTCAGGTCTCCAGGGCCCAGCGATTTTTAAAAGGGAAGAGAACAAAGAGGTACTGCCTCCTGCTGGTGACACCATGGTGAGTCAGAGAGCTTTTGTCTTTTTTTTGCACAGGATCCATCTAGATTTTGCTGCCTGGATGGGGACAGAGTGGGAGGATAATGACCGTGAGAATGTTGATATGGAATCCCATGGTGGTAGCATGTCGAACTGGATGAGACCCACTAAGCAGACCAAGACAAGATGACTTGGGACAGAGCGGCAGAGTGTGGCTGCCAGAGGGCAAAACTATGAAAGCATCTCCCACCATTCAGTAAGGAAAGGTCCATTCATTCCACTGACATTTGTTCATTTCACTAAAGTTGAAAAGAGAGAAGCACCCTAGAGGTTGCATTGCAATCTTATACAGCAGCTGCCCTGCGGTCTGTTTCCAGGAGGAAGAAAAGGAGCCGCTCACAGGAGGGTGGGGAGAGTCCCTGGCCCTCTGGCAGGAGTGCCCTGCAGCCACGGGGGCCGTCCTGTTAGGGGGGCACAGAGGGGCTGAAGACAATGCCCTGGTCCAAGGTTGGAGCCAAGGGCAAGACAGGAATCCCCCTCCTAAGGCACAGTCGAGTTAAAGACGTGATGACATTGGACAAACCCTGTGTTTTCCAGCACACCATAATTAATTCGTTTTAATGTCCACATGTTAGGTGGACCGGGAACATTGCATGTCCAGCTGGAGAGACAATAAAGATTTATTTCTTGCCGCTGACGAGGTACCAGGCATCGTCCGAAATGCTCGGCGTGTGTTCACGTATGAGTATTTACACTCAGCAGATGAGGAATTGAGGCACGGAGAGTTTAAATAACTTGTCCAAGGGCTTGGTGGTACGTGCCGGAGCTGGGTTGTGAGTGTAGGAGTCTGGTATCGACCACGAGCTGTTAGCCACTGTGCTACACCGCCCCAAACAGGAGCAAGGAAGAGCCTCTCAAGACGTCTCAGGCCTCCTCAATGGGACAGGCCCCTCTAGCTGAGACAGAGGTCTTCACAGCCCCCCTCACCTGCCCCACTTCCACGCCACATCCTGAAAGGGGGAGTTTGCCTTAAAAAAAAAAAAAAGTGCAAACAGGTACGAACTCGATCATTTGTGTGTAGCTAGCTGAACCCCTGCTATTTCTGGTGGTAGGAGACGGGGTTGCATGACAGTTCTTTGGAAGAAAGACAGGGGAAATCTAAAGGTCCAGAGATTAAAATACCATACATGGGGAATGTCCCTGCTGTTCTAAGATTTGGCTCAACTAGCTGGCAGAGCTGGCTACACACCAGGTCCTGCGGAGGGGCAGGCCAAAGAGGCAGGGGAGGAGGCTAACAGGGCGGCCCTGCCAGCCCCAGCTCGCTGGGGTCCCCACTATCTACTGTTCTCTGCTGTCTCTGGAGGCCACGGCTAGCAGGCAAGCCAGCTTAAGCAGAAAACAACTTTCCGAAAACCAAACCTATAAGAGAAGGCCATTAAAACTGCTCTCCACATGTCCCACCACCAAAGTTGGTTCTAACAGCTTAAGTCAGCTGATAATGAATATATGGGTGCGGCCAAGTTGAGGGCATGGCGAAGCGGCTGTGTAAAGTCACATGTATCAGCAGTCTCTGTAATCATCTACAAGAATTCTCAGTGAGGATGCAACAGGGACTGGGGGGTTGGGATGGCACAACCAGTGTTATTTAAGCTACTCTAATGAAATGTG
The DNA here is from genome assembly GCA_028534135.1 of Potos flavus. Taxonomy (NCBI): domain Eukaryota; kingdom Metazoa; phylum Chordata; class Mammalia; order Carnivora; family Procyonidae; genus Potos; species Potos flavus. Next base: position 4,608,036 of record CM052900.1, on the reverse strand, counting down.
GGAATTATTCACTACTATGCATAAGACCCTCAGTGACCAGTGGGGTATGTGTAACTTGAACTATACCAACCCATGGAGCAGGGGGCTGGGTTTTTAGAGGCCTTGCTGCCATCCCACCTGCAGTCAAAGGGACCAGAAGGATGTGTCCATCCAGAGCCCATGCCCTTCCTTCTAGAACATGTCCCAGGTAGAAGAACGACAGAATTCTCTGCCCAACGGGCCCCAAGCCTGCCTCCAAGCCCAACACTGGACGCTTCTCCAGGTTCATTCCTGAAGACATCCCTACACCCTGGAATGTCCAAGGAGCAGCTCTTTTCTGGAGATGTGGATGGGCAGGTAGGCTGGAATAGCCACCCTCATACAGGGGCTTGAGGGACAAGGATAGAGCCAGGAATGGAAAGAGAAGTGAGGGGTGGGCCAAGGAGTCAGCTCTCCCCAGACGCCCTGCCCGCCCCCCCAGCTGGCATAGAACCCAAGGAGTAAATGTAGCCTTCTGGCTTGTTATAAAGATATTCTTGTCGAGGGTGGAAAATGCATTTTATCTGGCAGTTTGATTATAACTTGACACATGAGCGTCCATTATATTCTTTCCCTGGGTCACCAGTTGCCCTGGAAGGCTTAGTGGAACATTCATATTGAAGATATAAACCCAAGCAACTGTCATTTGTGAGTATGATTCCGTCCAATGTGTTCAGGGGAATTCTGAAAGCGTCTTTTTAAAGCATCGCAGTGTCCAGCCTGGGACGAAGACGTCAGCATCTCTGCAACCCAACGGGGCAGCCCGGGTCTCAGAAACGCTAAAGGGATCATGGGCTACTCCAGCTCTACAGTCTGAGAGGCTTTTCCGATTAGTCCAGCCCTAAAGACCAGCAGGATCCTCTACAGATACCAAATACCGTTCCTATGTGCTCTTGCTACGGCTTTCTTAAAATTAAGAAACCCTTTTCACTGTGCTATTTCCTGGGTAATTTGATCACTTCCATGCAATTGTCAACTCCTCCCTTTCAGGGGCATGTAGATATCAAGAAGGAATTACATTGATCTGTATCTCCTAACCACCAGAATGAAGATGATAAAAATCACTATCAGTTAAAAGGGATGAGGATAGAGGAATCTTTGCATGAATAATTTGCACACACACACGCACACACACACAGGAGAGGAGGGTCAACAGTTGATTCAGCACCAAAGGGAAGCTTGTCCAAGAGCAATGTTCTATGCAATTAGGATAGATGAAAAAATGGAGAATCACAGTGGAAGGCAGAACTGCGAAAATCTGGAGCTCCCTTTCCTGAGCTCCTACGTAGAAAGCAAACTGCTACGTGGCCTCCCGTTTTACAGCACTCGGGAAACTGCTGTTATACAACGCTGGCCCACCTGCAATGGCAAACATCAGCGAAGAAACAAGAGTCCCGAGAAAGAAATGTGAAAGAGTATCTACATGGAGGATGGGAATAACAGTGTCCCGATGCTTTTCAACAGGAAAGCATTCTGCAGTTTTGTACACCATGTCATTTAGACCAAATCCTCTTTTACTCCCAGGAGCATTGTTCACCTTTAGAAAGTCCTACTCCAAATAATACAGCACTGCATTGACAAGAAATTGTTCTAGGGATTTAAAGCTGCTTTGGAAGCGTTGGTAAGTCACCTAGCCCCATTCCGAGAGAGAGAGAGAGAGAGAGAGAGAGAGAGAGAGAGAGAGAGAGATGGGATTGCCACGCCTACTGCCCAGGGCAGAACATGCCCAGGGACTCTTGACACAGAGTGCTTTCGTTTCCTTATTTTGGAAAAATTCCGATAGCAAAATCCGGACCTGAATTGGCTCTGAGAAGTGTCTCACCCACGGAGGGTGCCAGCCAAGACCTGCATGAGTGGAACCGCAGGGGATGATAAGAACACTGACTGTTTACATGATCTCAGGGTCCTGGGATCGAGGCCCCACCTGCTTCCCCCTCTCTTTCTGCCTGCCTCTCTGCCTACTTGTGATCTCTCTCTCTGTGTCAAATAAATAAATAAAATCTTAAAAAAAAAAAAGGAACACTGACCGTTTAAACACAGATTCATATATATCTCACTCATGGAATGCTGCCAAGGAATCCAGCCAAAGTTTTAACCAAAACTCACCGGCCAGCCTATGCTTCTTTTCAATGCTGTGGGATGACTGCATTTTCAATAACTTGAGGGAATGGCAATAAAATGTCTCCTTAGAGTGGGGGTGAGGACAAAGGCAGAAGGAGAAGGTTTCTGGAATACTGGTGGTTGTCAGGCTGTGTTTGTTTCTATGAAGCTTGAAATCAGTGTATTGAGCAAAGTTCTAGAAACTCCCAAAGCCAATAATGAAGTGTTCATTCACTATGTTTTGTAAATAGCCCTCTATTTCTCACTGGGTTAGAATACAATAGGTAGTGTATGTTTCGGGCAGATTTCACAGAATTTGTAAACCTCCTGAAAGACCTAGCAGATACATCTATGAAACAGAAATGTAACAGAGATGAAGGGGTGAGAAATAGAAGGTCACCTCTTGCAGCATTTACATTTTTTTTATTGTTTTCAATGGACACTTTTAAAAACAGAATTACTTATTTGCCCTGCCTTTGGTGACTGACTTGGGGTCATCATAACAAAGCACTGTGAGCCATACTAGACCCAACCCGATGATTCACCGAGAGAGTGCAATTAAAGAACTTGGGGGCGGGGCTATGGGGCAGTGACAGAAAAACACAGAGCGAACAAGGAGTATAAAGAGGGGAGTGATCAGTGTTACTGAGTGACAGGAGGAAGGTCAAAAGAGGCACGGTGGAGAAGAGGCCTGAGCTGAGTTTTGAAATGTGAGTAGGTATTTGCCAGATAAATGGATGAGGAAGGGGTGCTCCAGGCTATGGTAGATGCTATGATGCCCACTTCCCTCCTTTAAAACGGAAGGACTAGTTCTTCTGGCTGCTAGGAGTTGTGCCAGCAGACTGCCCTCAGCTGCCCACCGTCTTCATAAGTCACTCGGCTGAAGAGACCCCTTGATCAACGTCGCAGCCCTTCCCAGGAAAGCCCATATCCAACCACTGGTCGATGTGGGCCCTAAAAGCCCAGCCCTCTCACCCCAGCTTGGGAAAATCGAAAGGTCCATTCCCAGTTTAGAGGTCCTTCCAAGTTTCCAGGTTGGTTAGGTATGGCCTTTGTTAAAATGCATCACAGCCTAACGTCCTTCCCTGCCCAGTCTTGCCGCCTTCCCTACCCACTCCACTAACACTCCCTAATGAACCTCCTGCACACTAATCTCCATCCAAAAGTCTGTTTCCTGGGGAACCCAACCTGGAAGGGTAGATACCGGAAGTGGTGTGCGAACGCAGGTGCTAACCAAGATGGGCCTCTGGAGTCAGAGTCTGCTGCCTGAGGTGCAATGGGGGAGGGGGAGCAGAGATAGTGTCTGGCACAAGGTAGCTGTGGGATGTTTAGCACTTGCACTTGTGTTGCAAAGAGAACAGTGCCAATCCATCTGGAATACCATAACACAAACACCATAAATTAGGTGGGCTACAAACAAGGAGTATTTATTTCTCACAGTTCTGGTGGCTAGGAGTCCAAGATGATGGCATGGGCAGATTTGGTGTCTGGGGTGCCTGCTTCCCCACTGAGGGGAATCTCACAAGGTGGAAGGAGCAAGCTAGGTCTCTGGGCTCTCTTTCAGAAGGGTAATGATCCCAATCATGAGGGGTCCCCCTTCGTGACCTAATCGCCTCCCAAAGGCCCACCTCCTAATACCATCACTTTGAGGGTTACGATTTCAACATATGAGGGGTGCCTGGGTGGCTCAGTCAGTTAAGCATCTGACTCTTGGTTTCAGCTCAGGTCATGATCTCAGGGTTGTGAGATGGAGCCCCATGTTGGGCTCTGCACTAGGTGTGGTGCCTGGTTACGATTCTCTCTCTCTCTCTCTCTCTCTGTCTCTGCCGCTCTTCCCCACCCTCTCGAAAGAAAGAGGGAGGGAGGGAGAAAGAAAGACAGGGAGAGGGAGAGAAAGAAAAGAGAAGAGAAGAAAAAAAAGAAAAGAGATTTTGGCATATGAATATTGGGGGACACAAACATTCAACCTATAGCAAGTAGGATACTAATGAAAGGGAATGCACTAGTATGATGTGACACATCAGATGGTAGAGAAATATGGGGGAAATCGTAACTTAAAAACTCAAAGGACAGGGGCACCGGGGTGGCTCAGTTGGTTAGGCATCTGCCTTCTGCTCAGGTCAGGATCCTGGGGTCCTAGGATTGAGTCCCACATCGGGCTGCCTGCTCAGTGGGGAACCTGCTTCTCCCTCTCCCTCCGCTGCTCCCCCTGCTTGTGCTCTCTCTCTCTCTTTCTCAAATAAATAAATAAGATCTAAAAAAAAACAAAAGCAAAAACCTCAAAGGATAGTTGTATTGGGTGCCTGCTGCTGACACAAGTGATAAGGCTGGGTGTGATTAATTGGACATTAAAAAAAAAGCCAGGGGACCACACTGGCAGCACATAAAGAGGTTTGCTTCCTGAAACCAGAGGGTAGAGAGGGCAGAGAACCAGGACCAGACTTAATCATAAGAGGAACAGGGACTTCCGGTTCCAGACATGATGGAGTCACAGGGACAAGAGTGAACCTCCAGCCTAAAATAGCTAAAATCCAGGAAAAAAAAAAAATACATGAAAAAAAAAAAGTGGACATTGGGAAATCCAAAGGGAAATAAGAAAGTATTTTGAACAGAACAAAAAATGAAAAGCCATATCAAAATGTGTGGGATATGGCCAAAACATAAATTGGAGGAAAATTTACAGCACTAAATGCTTAAAGATAGGAAAAAGGTCTCAAACATTAGCATCTTCCTTAAGAAACTAAAAAAGAATAAGTTAAACCCAAAGTAAGCAGAAGAACGTAAATAACAAAGATTATATCAAAACTCAATGAAATGGAAACAGAAACAATTGTGAAAAGTCAATAAAAAATACTTTAAAAAATAGAATCGCTAAACTTCTAGCCAGACTGAATCAGGGAAAAAAGAAAAGACATAAATTGCCGCTATTGGGAATGAAAACACATCATATAGATTGCATAATATTAAAAGGCTAGTAAGACAGTAATATAAATAACTTTATGCTAATAAATTCAGGAACTTAGATTAAATGGTTAAATTCCTTAAAAGTCACACACTACCAAAGCTCATATGGGAAGACACAGATAAACCAAACAGCCCTGTATCTACCTCAGCAATTGAGTATGTAGCTCAGACCTTCCCCAAAGAAAACCATGGCACAGATGTCTTCACTGATAAATTCCACCAAACATTTAAGGAAAAATAATACCCAGTGTACACAAACGCTTCTGTACAACTTAAGAAAATTTAAGAATACTTCCTGAGATAATTCTACAAGGCTAGCATTACCCTGAGTTCTAAACTAGACAAATACAAGGCCAAGGCTGACCACGGGAGATGCCGTTCTAGACCTGGCTAACTGATAGAAACTGGGATGACAGACTCTTGAAACAGTGAAAGCCAAGTAGCGACATTTAACTTTAGAAGTTAGGTGGACAGATATTATAATGAGCGACAAGGTTGGAGTGGTGGCCAGTGGTCCACATCCATGGAGGGCTATGGGAATGGAGAACAGAACGTGACATTCCTAAGGACAACACAGATGGGCAGCCAACAAAGGTATTATGCAATCTGTACAACCAGGATTAATGACCAGGAGGCTAAGGACAATTGCCTCAGTAAAAATTCACAATTTCTTGCCTAGCTTCCAGACCTCAGTTTTCGGGCCTGAAACTAGGGTTGCCAGATTTAGTAAATAAAGTACTGGGTGTCCTGTATTTTTATCTGACAACCCACTGACTAAAAGAGAGGCTGGGTCCCCAAGAGTACACGGCAATGATTCATCCAATCCTTTTCCAAAAGGACTGCCGGCCCTTTACTTGAGTAGCAATACACTGGGGCAGGGGACATACCGAATCACATGGACACCTGCTGGCCACAGGGTTGGAGTTGTCCTTAACATCTGGAAACACAAAGAATTGGCAAGTAGTCTTATCAGAGTGGGGACATGTTGGGGGCCAGGTAATAAATGGAAACACGCCCCTGTCCAGCTCACAATTCGTTAATCCATTAACAAATGTTGACAAATATGTGGATTGTTTCCATTTTTTAGCTACCGTGAAAGCAGGTGCTATAAATGTTCATACACAAAGCTGTGTGGACAAAGGTTTTCATTTTTCTTTTGTAATATCTAAGGATTGCATGGGTGGGAAATAAAGCTTTCCTTTAATTTTTACTGCTGTTGGTCCAATTTTTTTGTCTATTGCTTTAGAGAAGAGGGAATGCCAGCAAGTGGTTTGGGAATGGGGCTTTTGCTATTTACAAATCACCTGCGCCTTTCACCAGACTGTCAGCTCTTCCAATGCAGAAACCCCATCATCAAGCACAGTCTCTTGATTTAAAAATAATTATAACACTTTTACAGTAAGTGAGCAATTAGGCTGAACTGTACGAAATTGTCACAAGTGAGAGGAAGATCGGAAACGGTGTTGGTAGGCAAATGCTTCAGTCTACTATAAATAACTGTTAATCCCATCATTTGCGCAGTGTCGGTGTATTTGTAAACACTTTTACAACACTTAACCAGGTCAGTAAAACAATGCTATAATTGCTTTCGTTTTGGAGATGAGGTTTAGGCCCACATGGGTGAAGTCCCAGGCTCTAAGCCTGCAGGCCGGTAGGCGGAGGAGGCTGGCTCCGGGGCGGCCCCCTCCACCATCACTTAGCCTACCGGAAGGAAAAAGGCTGCGGTTCGGGGAGACCGTGACTAGCCCAGGACCACACCGTGAGCAGGGAGACGCGCGGCCCGAACCCGGCACTTCGACGCCAAACCCTGCACCTTCCACCGCCCCCTGGCATGAAGCCCCGTGCCTTTCTCGCCCGCCCCATTTTATAGATGAGGACCCTGAGTTTCGCAGAAGCTAAGCAGCCCGCCCGGTTGGTCGGCGGAGAAGCTGGCACAGCCGGGCCTTAAGAGGGCAGAGGGCCCAGGTGGACTGGGGTGCGCGGGCCAGGGAGGGGCGGCGGTGGTCTGTGTCCCCTGGGACCCGGGACGACGCCGGGAAAGGGGACAATCGAGGGCGGCAGGTGGGAAGGTACGCTTACTCCGGCCCATGGCACCTCTTCGGCTCGAGGGCCCGCGAAGCTAGAGCAGGACCCTGCGGACTTCCTTCGCACTTCCCAGTCACGCCCCCGCGCGTCCGCACCCGACCCTGGGAGCCATGGCAACGGGGACTCTACGGCGGCCGCGCGGGGCCAGGCTCCGCCGCGTTTCCAGCGCCCCGAGGAGCAGGAAGGAGAGACTCCGCGCTGGAGGGCTCATTGTATAGACGGAGGCTCTCCCCCGACACCTCGTTCTCTTCCCCGTCCGCACTCCACCTTCCGCAGGCTGCTTCCCTTTCCCCGAATCAACAGGCCAGACTAAACATCACAGGGCTCTCGCTTCCTCGTGGATCTGCCTCCCGGGCGTGCCTCTCATCCTTTTCTAGCCTGTGTAGTTAAAGCCCTCCGGAGCCAGGGGGTCAGGGTGTGGCCCCCGCTCGCCTCGCGAGCGCTAGCGGGGTGGCCTTAAACTTCCTTAGCCAGTTACCCCATCTGTAAGATGAATAATAATAACTTCTAAGGATCTTTGTGAAGGTTTTTCAAGAGATGATTTGAGTGAATGAAAGGCTCTTTCTTAAAAACAGCCTCCATACAAAGGGTAGTTGCCTTGTCGGATTTCATGTCCTGAAAGTCACAGCCCAACACGAATTTCCTGCTAACAAGTTTTCCAAAAACACTACCCTCCATCCACTTTCCCTACCCACTACTTTCTTAGCTAAAAAGAGTAGAAAGGGCATCTCCTGTAATTCCCACTACTCTCACATTTCCCTAGACCTCTCCCCAAAAGAGCCTAAGAGGTTTTAACCAATTCTGGACTAGGAGGAACATCACTAATTCATCTTCATTCATCCTCATATGTTCATATGGGAGGGCTTTAATGGATGACACCTCCCAAAAGTTGTTTTGGTTTTATTTTGTTTATAGCCACCTTCAACGATTTTGCCCACACTCCCCTGCCTCTGGCAACCAGAATTAATTTTAATTTGTTCTCTGTATCTACAAGTTCCTTTCTTTGTTTTTGTTGTTGTTTCGTTTTGTTTTGTTTTAGATTCTGCCTATAAGTGAGATCCTACAGTATTTGTCTTTCTCTGCCTGACTTATTTCACTTAGTATAAGACCCTCAAGGTCCATACACGTTGTAACAAATAGTATTTCAATATATATACAATTTTTCAAATGACTGAATAGTATTTCATTATGTATATGTATAATCACGTTTTTTTATCCTTTCATTTTTTGGTGGACCCTTAGGTTGTTTCCATGTCTTGTGTATTGTAAATAATGCTGCAAGAACATGGGGCGATATTTTTTTGAATTAGTGTTTTCATTTTCTTCAAATAAGTACCCAGGAGTGGAATTGCTGGATCATATGATAAGTGCTATTTTTAAATTATTGAGGATCTCCTTACTGCTTTTCACAGTGGCTGCACCAATTTACATTCCCACCAACAGCATAAGAGAGTTCCTTTTCTCTACATCCTCGCCAACCCTTGTTATTTCTTGTTTTTGAGAATAACCGTTATAACAGGTATGAAGTAACATCTCATTGGGGTTTTGATTTGCGTCCTCCTGATGGTTAGTTACATTGAGCACCTTTTCATATACCTGTTGGTCATTTACATGCCTTCTTTGGAAAAACATCTGTGCAGATCTTCTGTCTATTTTTAAATCACAAAATATTTTTACTGAGTGGCATGAATTCTTTTTTTTTTTTTTTTTAAAGATTTTTTATTTATTTATTTGACAGAGAGAGAGAGATCACAAGTAGGCAGAGAGGCAGGCAGAGAGAGAGGGGGAAGCAGGTTCCCTGTTGAGCAGAGAGCCCGATGCGGGGCTCGATCCCAGGACCCTGAGATCATGACCTGAGCTGAAGGCAGAGGCTTTAACCCACTGAGCCACCCAGGCGCCCCGAGTGGCATGAATTCTTTACATATTTTGCAAATTAACCTTTTATCAGATATATAACTTGCAGATATTTTCTCCCATTCTGTATATTGCCTTTTCATTTTGTTTGATGTTTATTTTTGCTTTATTTGCTTTTGTTTTTGGTGTCAAACTCCCCCACCCCACCAACAAAAATCATTACCAAGACCAGTGTCAAGGAACTTACTCCTGATATTTTCTTCTAGGAGTTTCATGGTTTTGTTTTTAATGTATTATTATTACAAAAGTAATTATCGGCCTCTATCCATTTGCAAAGAGAGAGAGAGAGAGAAAGTGCTATGTGTAAAATATTTTTTAAAAAAACTTTCCCATCCCAATCATAGTAAATTGTACAAAGTCCATGTTCTTATCTTGATATATGTGTTATGTTTACATTATAAAAGAGGATTCAGAGGGGGCCTGACTAGCTCAGTTGGTTAAGTATCTGACTCTTGGTTTTGGCTCCGGTCATGATCTCAGGGTCATGAGATGTAGCTCCTGCTCAGCATGGGATCTGCTTCCCCTCTCCCTCTGCCCCTCCTCCTGCTTGTGCACTCTTTCTCTCTCTCTAAAACAAATAAATAAAACTTCAAAAAATAAAAGACTCGTAGCATAATGTTGAGTGTAAAGAAACGTATTCTTTAGGCAGACGACTGTTAAGCATTTACCGTTGCCAGTTATTCATGTTGCCAGGCGGATCCAAGAGCATGAACAGAGACAGAGATAGAAAAGCTGAACAGGCTGGAGTGAAGGAGGGGCTGGGAAGCCAGTCAGTCTGGCAATGGAAACAACCGCATGGATGTGATTAGATGAGGGATCATGGAGGCCATAAATGTCAGGCCAAAGAAACTGAACTAGAATGGTGGGATTTCAGGTGTCATGTCCCCACCGCGAGAGAAATATTTGGAGTTCCAAAGAAACTCCCAAAGGCACTCAAACCATAAATTTAGGTGACATCCCCTGCTCCTGCCCCAAAGTTTTGTTCTCATCATTTCACTATTTTTTTGGAAGCAGCACAGCATGGGGTGAACTCTGGCATTGGAGACCCGGTTGAAATCCACAGCCGTGTTACTGTGTGGCATCGGACAGATGACTCCACCTTCCAGAGCTAACACTTCCCGATTTCTACATGGAACTGACGGTGCAGGCAATCTATGGCTATGCCACCGAGAGATCTGTGGCCGATGTCTGATCGCTCACGTAGGAGATGACGCGTCCTCAGCAGCAAGCTAGTTTAGCGAATATACCTATACTTGAACTTGTACATTTAACAGTGAGAGGTTCATCAAGACCAAAAAAGATCTATTTCTGGAAGGAAGCTGGCACTGGGGGTTAATCCACGTGGAAGGATAGTTTCTGAGCTAACAGAGACATGAAGTCAGGACCAGTAGAAAGGACCTTGGCCTCTGAGTCAGAGGAGAAAAAAGGGAGACAGTCTGGGACTCTAGAAAGTTCTCAAAACCAACTGCAACCCAGGTATCTGGTATGTTGGCTCTGAACTTTTATCCTCACCTTCAGAAAGACTCTCTCTTAAACTCTCAACCTCACTGTTAAACTGTCTAGGGGTCTAAAGGGCCTTGAATTTTTCCTATGAAATTTAATATCTGTTTCCATGAAACTTAATATCTGTGGAACTAGGGTATTTATCCATTTATACACAAGTGAACAAACAATGCTGTCATTCTACTGCATAAAAGTCTCTAGGATATTTTTAAGCACCACGTACTCGACACCGCCAAGTGTTTTGTAAGTCTTAACTAATTCTCACGTTAGCCCTTGGAGATAGACAATATTACCATCTGCATATTGTCAATAAGGAAACTGAAGCCCGGTGAGATTATATTACCAGAATTTTATGCCCCAAACTGCACTCCATACTGCATCACTTTTGAGGCAGAGCTACCATATGAAGGCAGGGAGGGAGTTTATTTTTCATCTCTGAATCCTACCTCTGAGCACAATTCCTGATACTCACTAGGTGTTTAATAAATATTTGTTGAATGATTAAGTCAGTGAGTCAGTCTCTCCAAGAGCTTGATATCCTGGATGGATACATCTCATGAGTTAAGTAAGATCACCATGGAAGTGTCCATATTTTAAGGGGATCTATCAGACTACTCAGGAATAGCGTCCCATTCTTTATGGTCATTGGACATTTCCTTGTCTTAGGATCTTTCACCAAAATCTAGGATAAGAGCTCTTTTGGGAAACAAGGTCTTGACCAATTTACCACTCCGGTGGAACATAGAAGAGCCTCAGATGATAAAACAGAGAAACGAGGAATATCTACTTGATAATTTGTCATTGGCCAGCCTGGGCTGATTATGCTGTGTTCTTCCTTAACCCAACATCATAATCACTGTGTTTCTCAGAAACGAAAGACCTATGGGGCACAAAGGACAGGTATACAATGTGCTGTGATTGTTACAGTCCACTGACAGAAGGGAAATGGGGAAATAAATCACAGTGTGTCAGCTCCAAGAAAAGTGAAGTTCATTTTACTCCAACTGAATGAGATTGTTTAGTCGTGGTGTGTGTCTATTTATGCAAATCATTATTTAAAACAGACTTGTTCCTTTGGCTTCTGGAAATATAACCAGATGAGTGGGGCTTCCTGGGGATACAACTACATTATTTTTGTGTCTCTAAGTAGGAAGGTAAATCTCAGAAAGTTTTTTTTTTAAATTTCTGGTAGCAAAATAAACCTCCTGCTTCTTTTGTGCTGGATAAATTCAAGAGACATTGACCTAGAAAGCTATTTGTTTCTTATTATTTTTACTATTATATATAATTTAGTATTTTTATGATGTGTAATTAATACTGTGGTTACAATTCAGGGGCACCTGGGTGGCTCAGTGGGTTAAAGCCTCTGCCTTCAGTTCAGGTCATGATCCCAGCGTCCTGGAATCAAGCCCCGCATCAGGCTCTCTGCTCAGCAGGGCGTGTGCTTTCCCCTCTCGCTCTGCCTGCCTCTCTGCCAACTTGTGATCTCTCTCTCTGTCAAATAAATAAATAAAATATTTTTAAAAAAATACTGTGGTTACAATTCAGTTGTGCTTTGCATTAATTTTCCTTCGGAAGGGTTTTCCATCACATCTTTAGGACAAGTAAATAATCTGCGAAGTAACCGGCACCTCTATAATGTCAATTGCTTGCTTGTTTCCTTTTTTCCGCCCATCAGCAAATATTTATCAAGTGCCTTCCATATACCAGGCAGTATGAGGAGTGATTAAGACAATATACGTAAAACTCTTAGAAGAGTTCTTGCCATGTAGGAAGCATTCAGTAAAGGTTCACTATTCGTATTTTGAAAACAAAATAATCTCCTCCATAGATGGTAATCCTAAAGTAGGTACTATTATTACCCCCATTTGACAGATAAGGAAACTCTGTCTATTTTGAATCAACCCAATGGAAAGATCTAAGAAAATCAGACTTATCAGTTTTGCTTGTCTCAGGGGAGATTGGAGGTGGACGGCATTATTTAAATTGGTCTGTTATATCCATGTGAGGGATGATTTCTCCCAGCTGGCAGGCTGAAGACAGGAAATGAGAAAAGAGGTGGGATAGGACGAGTAGATAATGTTCTAGTGCTTCCTTGATCCATATCTATGGATATGAATTTGTGCTATTCGATGTGAGTTCCTCAAACATGAGACACTCCCACAATCAAATGAAAGTACAAAACCACATCTCCAAATCAAGTGTAAAATGTTTTTATTTTCTTCATTTATCCCATCTGTTAAAAGATAAACTGAGGTACATTAAAACTTTCAAGAGTTTATTTGAGCAAACATGGATTTGAATCAGGCAGTGCCAAACTGAGTGGTCAAGAGTTCTTTGTTCAGGGGCGCCTGGGTGGCTCAGTGGGTTAAAGCCTCTGCCTTTGGCTCAGGTCATGATCTCAGGGTCCTGGGATTGAGCCCCGCATCGGGCTCTCTGCTCAGCGGGGAGCCTGCTTCCCCCTCTCTCTCTCTTCCTGCCTCTCTGCCTACTTGTGATCTCTCTCTCTCTGTCAAATAAATAAATAAAATATTTTTTTGAAAAAAAGGAGTTCTTTCTTCATAGAAGCTAGTGGACAAGTTTTTACAGAGAAGACAAGAAGCAAAGCAAGGAAGTCATTTGATTGGTTACAACTTAAACAGTTCCCTTATTTGGGAAAGCCTAATCGGCTGTGATTGGTTGTCCTTAGGTTGCGACTTCTTCACCTTGAGGGATTTAGAGGAATTGACTCTGGCTTCGGTTTTGGTTTACTTACATAGGCTGCCAAGGCAGGAGAGGCACCTCAGTCTCCTGGCCTCCTCGTTTAAGTACTTGAACACCTCCAAACTTCTGCCCATGCCCATTAGATTAATAAAAGAGTTGAAGGGCATTTGGGTGGCTCAGTCAGTTAAGTGCCCAACTCTTGATCTCAGCTCGGGTCTTGATCTCAGTGTTATGAGTTCAAGCTCCACACTGGGCTCCACGCTGGGTGTAAAACCTACTTTAAAAAAAATGAAAAGTTGACATTTTAGGAAAGACTTTTACTAATTTGATTATACTCAGAGGAGGGTTACCAGGATATCCTACTCCCCCAGTAAGAGTTCACTGGGGCTTTACACATTTTACTTGACCTCATTGTTTCCTCATCTATAAAATGGGAAAAGTGAAGTGCCCACTTGATTGGGTTTCTTTGAGGTTTACAGGAGAGAATGTGTAAAGTATTTGCCTACAGTAAGTGCTTGATATATCTCCATTTTTTTTATTATGTGTGAGGAAAGATGGAGGGCAATGAGGTTGTCTCAAAGAAGACCACTGGGTACAGCCAGTGGTTAGAATAACAAGGGTCAGTCCCGCCTCTGTTACCATCCAAAGAGCCAGACCCATCAGCACACATTTCCACTGGAGGAAAATGTTATCGATCTCAGAAGGCTGCTGATCAAGTTTTCCCTTGATTACTTTATTTATTTGTTTCAAGCTCAGGCATTTTGTCATTTTGTTTTTAGTCCTTTCTGGAAGACAAGTGGTAGCAGGTGTGGAGGCCTAAAAAAAATTACAGAAGCAAAAACTTAAAAAAAAAAAAAAAAAAAATTGTATCCATTAACTTCATTTTCTCTGAGAACTGGGTAAACAACAGCTTTGTTCGGTTTTAGCGTTAGAACACCTGGGTCCAGCTCATAAAAAACCGCACAATTGTTGTTTGAAAACCACTGAGCTCTACTAACTATGGGCAGAGACGTGAGAAAATGAAATCCACAAAAATTAGAACTGTATCTCCAAAAACATTAATCCTGCCATAATAAAATCGACAAGGATAAACTTGAAATGAGGCCCCTGGGGAAATTGCAAGTAACTGCCAATTTTGCTAATGATAATAAGTTTATTTTAATTGCTAATATATTCCTAATTACTCTAGATCTAAAATGTTTACTTCGAAAAAAAAAAAAATAAAAAATAAAAAAATAAAAATAAAATAAAATGTTTACTTCGCCGTCAGTCATCTTCTTTGATTTATGTTCTTTGTGAAAAGATTTTATCATATCAATCAACCCTTTTCAAGTTTGGTGGCAGCTGCTGAAAATGATCTCACCTTTCTTGTCACATAGCTTGGCTGGGCACCATTTGTCCAAAGGCAGAGAGAAGCCTTCCCCACCAAATCCTCTAGAACTCATAGTTTCCCATTTAAGCTAGAGAAAAGTAGTACTTTTTTTTTTTAAAGATTTTTTATTTATTTACTTGACAGAGAGAGAGATCACAAGTAGGCAGAGAGGCAGGCAGAGAGAGAGGAGGAAGCAGGCTCCCTGCCAAGCAGAGAGCCCGATA
>CM052900.1:4526886-4593053 GCA_028534135.1 Potos flavus | reverse complement strand
CTTGACCATGCCAGAACGTGTATATTCATCGAAGGAAACAGTAAACAAGTAAACAAATAAATACTACATAAGATTGTTGCATGTGATACGTGTTTTGAAAGAAAAACGGGGTGGTAGATTTAGTCTGCAGGATGCCTACTTTGGATAATCAGAGTAGGTCACATATGGAGTGAGTCCCGAGCATGAGAAGGAGCCAGTTATGTGAGGAACTAAGGAAAAATCGTTCCTAGGGATAGAGAAATGCAAAAGCTCTCAGAATAGGGAGAGGCCAGCCTGCTAAAGGACAGAATAAGGCAGTTAGTATGATGGGGCAGAAGCACAGAGAAATGTTAAGGGGGTAGGTCAGAGGCAAATAACTAGGTAGAATCTCGTAAGGTGACATGTCATTATTCCAAACATGATGGACACAGACATGACCAGAGAGAAGACCATGTGAGGACAAAGGGAAAAGAGCCTAGAAGATACCCTTTCTTCACAGCCAAAGAAACAGATCTACCAACACCTGATCTCAGGCATCTCCAGAATTATGAGAAAACAAATTTCTGTCCCTTAAGCTACCCGGTTTGTGGCACTTCGTTACAGCAGCCCTAGAAAACTAATAACAGGATTCGAGAATGACTACTGAAATTTTTGTTTGGAAAACTAGAGGAACGGCCTTTCCATGAACTAAGATGGTGAAGATGGTAGAGGGTGGATTTGGAGAAGGTAGAAATTAGAATGTCCGTTTTAGACATATTAATTTTCAGATATGTTTTAGACATTCAGTGGAAATTTTGAGAAGGCAGTTTGTGTGTATGAATGTGGAGTGGAGGTCCAGGCTGGGGATTTAGTTGGAGTGTTTGTTTGTTTGTTTGTTTGTTTGTTTGTTTGTTTTAGTAGAGGTGTTGACACTCATGTACATAGAGGAGAATACTCTAGAAGTGAGTGTAGACAGAGAAGAGATACCAGGGCTAAGCCTGAGCATACTCCAAAATTTAAAGTTGGCAAAATGAAGGGGCGCCTGGGTGGCTCAGTCATTAAGCGTCTGCCTTTGGCTCAGGTCCCAGGACCCTGGGATCAAGCCCCGCATAGGCTTCCCTGCTCAGTGGGAAGCCTGCTTCTCCCTCTCCCACTCTCCTTGCTTGTGTTCCCTCTCTCGCTGTCTCTCTCTCTGTGAAATGGACAAGTAAAATCTTAAAAATAAATAAATAAATAAAGTTGGCAAAATGTGGAAAATGAGCAAGAGAGACATAAAACCAGTGAGGTAGGAGGAAAAGCCAAGTAAGAGAATTGCTTCCAAGAAGGAAGGACTGACGAATTATGTCAAATGTTGCTATAGGTCAAGTCAAGTGACGCCTAAGAATTAATCATTGGGTTAAGCATCATTGAAGGTTGTTGCAGCTTTGCCAGGGGCTACTATGATAGATGGTGGAGTTATAATCCTGATGGGAGTAGGTTCGAGAAAGACTTGGAAGAGAAGATTCTTCTATAATTTTTTTGCCCCCGATTCTTCTCTTCCAATTCTATAAAATTATAGAAGAAAAATCTACCAAGGAATTTCACTGCTACTGGGAGCAGAGCAATGGAGAAAGAGAGCAGTTATAAGGGATATAGAATCCAAAGAGGGCTTAATTAAGACAGGTGTTATTATAGCGCATTGGCATCCCGCCACTGTAGAAGAGAGGGCGATTCCTGGAGGAATCTCCATAAATAGATAAGAGGGGGTGGGCTGCGATCATGAGTAGTGAGTCGGCTTTAGATAGCAGCAAGGACTTTCCATCCACAGAACAGGAAGGAAGGAGAGTAGGAACAGATGCTTGTAGGTGGATAAATATGGTGCCAGTGGCTGGTTGTGTCTTCTTAGCTGTTTCTATTTTCTCAGTGAAATAGGAAGCAAGGACACCAGCTAAGAATGAGGCTTGGAGAGGATGTCTTGAAGGTTTGAGGAGAAAAGATTAGGCAGCAAATGGTCACTTGGGGAATTGAAGAGTGGATGCTAGAACAGGGTAAGATGATTGCCAAGCATCATCATCACACCTTGAGAGTTATGATTACGGATAAGAAAGGCCTCCTGTGTACTTTCTCTCAAGCTGTATTCAGAGTGTGGGAAACTGCATAATCGATGGAGCTTCAGATGCAACCAGAGTTGTGGGTTTACCAGGAAAGTACAATGAATGGAGGCAGGTACAAGGGAATGACTTTAATGATAGCTCACGGGATCTAAAAAATTTGATCCCGATAGCACTGAAAAATTGTTGGAGCGGAAGAGGTGGTGAGCCAGAAAAACAGTGATGGTTAAAAGTGAAATGTCCAAAATTATGATTATGAAGGAAGTAATGACAGGGTCCAAGGTTTGACTGTGATGGTGTGTCAATGTTTCAAGGTGGAAGACGAGATTAGAAGCACAGAAGCAGTAAAGGAATTAAGTGGTCAGACAAGAAGCACATAAAAGATTTTCAACATTATCCTCCATAAGGAAATGCAAATCTATCTGAGGATGGGGACCACTGCACTCCTCTAGGGCATGCCTATAATCGGAAAGACAGATATTACCAAGGGTTGGTGAGGATGTGGAGAAACTGGAACCCTCACACACAGCTGGTGGGGATACAAAATGGATACAAAATGGTGGGGATACAAAATGGTGAAAGTATCCAAAAATGGATACTTAGGAAAATAATTTGGTAGTTTCTTAAAATGTTAAATATAAATTTACCATATGACCTAGCCATTCCATTCCTAGGTATGTACCAAGGAGACATTAAGACATATATTCCCACAAAGACCTATATGTGAGTGTCATAGCAGCCTTACTCATAATAGCCAATGAGCAGAAACAACCCAAATGCCCATTAAGTAGTGAATCAGCAAACAAAATGTGCTATATCCGTATAACGGAATATTACTCAACCATTAAAAGAAATGAAGTAATGATTCATGCTATGACATGGATAAACCTTGAAAACATTATGCTAAGTGAAAGAATCCAGACCCAGAAGGCCACACGTTTTATGATTCTATTTATATGAAATGTCTACCAAAGGCAAGTCTATGGATAAGGGAAGTAAATTAGGGGTTGGCTGGACCTGAGAGGTGGGAATGAGAAGTGACTGCAAATGGACAGAGAGGATATTTTGGGGGTGACAAAAATGTCTTAAAATTGGACTGCAGTGATGGCTTCACAAAAATCATTGAATTTGCATACACTCAAACAAGTGAATTTTATAGGATGTGTATTGTAACTCAATAAAGCTGATTTTTTGAATAAAAAAGAAAAATAAAAGAATGAAGGAAACTGGGTGGCCAAAGCATTTGAGGACATATGTGTGTGTGTATTGCAATCACCAGGAAGAATGACAGGAGTCATTCTGGAGGGAGTGACAGCTAGGGAGGTGCTAACATCTTCAAGTAAAGAGGGGTCGGTAGTTGGCTGCACCAAGAAGTGGCAGCAGATGGTGTAGTTTGATGAAATGAACTCCAAAATTAGAGATTTTGGGGGAGGAAGGACAGACAAAGATCCAGAGGTGGCCATGAGAAGCAAGGAGGACACTGACCCTACTTTCGGGTTCAGTGATACGAGGACCCTGGGAGAGAAAACTGAATTTATAATTAATTACCACAGTAGCCTGGTGAAGTCTGCAGAGAAATATCCTAGACTTGGAGCCAGACATGGGGCACTAGTCTCAGCGCCTCCAGTGGTTAACAGTGGACCTCAATTTACCCCCTTGGACCCTCGACAATAAAAGGAGAATAATAATCATTATCAACCTCACAGGGTTGTTCTGAGGGAGAAACAAGAGTAAGTATTTACAAATCCATCTCACATTCATAGTAAGAGCTATTATCCTCAAATACTCTCCATTTTTGCTGTTGAGAAACCTGAACTTCAGAGAGGTTGGGTGATTTGGCCAAAGCCATACAGCACTTAAAGAGAAGATGAGGGTCCTGACTCCTCCCGTCTTCTATGCTGCCTCCCCTTTGCAAAGCCTCCTCTCAGCAATAACACTCCTCTAGGGTTTCTATGCTGACTCGGAGACGGAAATAATAAGTAAACATTCAATTTTTGCAGTGCCAAGAAATAATCAAATCAGAGAATTTCTAAAGCTAAGTTAGAATAAGCCTCGTATAAAGAAGCATCTTGGAAAATTTAGATACAGTCATTGTTTCCACCACAACTCATGGCCCTCCTGCTCTCTTTCTCTGCACCAGCCACACCATAGTCCTTGCCAGTTCTGTATTGGATCATGTCCAGCCATCTGCTCTTTCAGCAATTACTTATTGATTACTTTCTAAATTCCAAGCACCCTTCTGTGCCCTGAGGAATCAAAGATTTCCTGACCCTCTTGAAGTTTCTGCTCTGGGGAAGAAAAGAGGCCAGAGTGGGGGAAGCCAAAGAAGAAAACCAAACCAACCAAATAATAAACTATGTATACAAAGGAACAATAAAGATCATTTCATAAAATGAGACAGTTCAGTTTCTGGGGGTGGTGGGAGTGGATGGGGAGAACATTCCTTGAGTGGTTGAGAAGACTTCTCTGCAGAGGTGGTATTTGCCTGATGAGAGGAACCTGGCCTTGAGAAGTTCAGGAGGAAGAGTGTTCCTGCCAGAGTGTGGCAAGTGCAAAGGCCCTGAGGTGGAGATGAGCTTGGTATATTGTAGGAACAGAAAGGAGAGCAGTGCTGTGACCATGGCGTACCGAGCAGAGGAAATGTAATGTGGGACAGGTCTCTTCAACAGGAAAGTGAGATGATCCGACGTACCTTTTAGAAAGTTCACGGTAGTTGTTGTGTGGGACTGAGCTATAGCCTGGAACATTAGAAAAGGAACACGCCAGGTGGGAAAATTTCTGCCTTGAAATAAGTTGCTCCCTGGTCTTCAAATGTCCCTTCCAATTTTCTTCACCTTCCAAGCTCATACCCCTTCTTCGAGAGTATTTCAGAAGGATGCACAATAACCAAAAGGTGGAAACAGCGTGAATGTCCATCGGTGAGTGAATGGAGGAACAAAAGTGGTACATTCATACAATGGAATATTATTCAACCACAAAAGGAATGGGTGCAGATAAACCTTAAAAACCTCATGCTAAGTGAAAGAAACCAGACTCAAGATGTCGTGTACTGTATGATTCAACTTATACAAAACATCCAGAATAGGTAAATCCATAGACAGAAAGCAGAGAAGTGGTTGCCAGGGGCTGGGGGAGGGGGCACAGGGACTGCCTACTTAATACATACAGGGTGTCTCTTTGGGGTAGTGCAAACATTTGGAGCTTGATAGAGATGGTACCACA
Organism: Potos flavus; assembly: GCA_028534135.1. Classification (NCBI taxonomy): domain Eukaryota; kingdom Metazoa; phylum Chordata; class Mammalia; order Carnivora; family Procyonidae; genus Potos; species Potos flavus. The sequence goes on along the minus strand of CM052900.1, from coordinate 4,587,783 downwards.
CAGCATTGTGACTACACTAAATCCCACTGAACTGTACACTTTAATTTTATGCTATGTGACTTTCATCTCAATTAAAAATTTTAAAGGAAAAAGACATATATTCGATTTTTTTTTCCTAGCAGGCAGGATAAACGTATTCAGACTAACTTCAGTCAGAAGGAAGGATCTATTGGAAAGACACTGACTCCTCAGAGACTTCCAGAACGAGCTGGACGACCAGGCTGTGGGGGGGGGGGAGCTGGTGGCAGGTGGAGTGCAGCCCTGGCCCGGGCTAGCTCCCGCCCCTCCCCTAATCATCCCCGTCCCTGGGAGAAAGAGAATCTGATTGACCAAGCTGTGCCCCATGCCTCCATGCTCCCCAGGGCGTGTGGTCTGGTTTGAGATCATAGCCCTCCCCAAACGCACAAACGCACAGATTGAGGGAGGGGTCATTGAAAGAGGAGAAGAAGGGATACGAGACGGGATAAGACAATAGATGTCACCACAAACACACCTCAGCTCGTGCATTCTTTCAACAGCATCTGTCTGGCCAATGTTTGGGGGGCATCTCCCCCGCTGGCACTGCCTGGGAGCTGGGGCTAGAAGTGGTCTGTGCTGTCCCGGAGCTCATAGTCGTGAGGAAAGATGGTCGCCGGCCCTCCGCTGGTGGGCAGAACTCTGTGCGATGGAGTACAGAGGATACCAGGGGCGGGTTTCTGTCTGTCTGTCTGTAATCCGGCAGAGGTGGGAGCACCACACTCTCCCTGGGTCTCTGTGGCTACATGGAGTCACCTCTGTCTTATCGCTCATCACACTGGTGTCATCGCCTCTTTGCCTATGTCACTCATTAGACTATAAGCCCTGAGCTCCCCGGAGCTCTCAGGGGCTGAGAGTTTAAAAAAAAAAAGAAGAAGAAGAAGAAGGAAGGAAGGAAGAAGGGAGGAAGGAAGGAAAGGAGAGAGGGAGGAAGAAAGGAAAGAAGGAAAAAAGGGAGAAGGGAGGAGGGAGGGAGGGAATGGAAGGAGAAGGGAGGACACACTGATATATTAGATACATTAGATTTTAGTTTATATCCTGCTTCCTTTTTGATAAAGGGTCTTTAAAACTAACTTCTGTGTGGCCATCTTGAATTCCACATTGAGGGTGGGGAGTGAGATGACTTTCCTACACCGCGACAGCTGACGGCTGCCCTTTCAATGAATCACAGCAGGGGGCTGGGCCTGTCATCTGCCAGAGCCCTCTGCTTCCAACAGGACAATGGCCGGACGTTTGACCCCAGATGGTGGCTGTTTCCATGCCCAAAGTCCTTCTCACTGGGTGGCTTGTTTTCATATCTCATCAACCTTGCCACCAAGACGGTTTTCTTGGATAAACACCAAGATGTTGGCAGCGGCTGTCTCCGAGTTGAGGGATTACGGGTAACTTCCTCTCTTGTTTATGTGAAGGTTGTCATTTTTGTTTAAACAAAATGATGGTGAATCACTTCCAAAATAAAAAATCAAATTAGTCATTTCGTGAAAATGACTCCTTTCTCATGCCACTGTTGAAGCTCACTTTCTCTTGCTTGGTCTTCTCCATGACGGTAAGTGATAGTCCCCTCCGCTTCAGAAAGAACCACAAGACGTGGACTCAGGTCTCTTGTGTGGATGAGCTTCTGAGAGGCTGAAGCAGGCCCAATATCACAAAGCTATACTTGGCAGGCAGCCAAGTCACTCTCTGTCTGTCTGACTTCAAAACTCATGTCTTTCCACTAGTCTGCCTGGCATTAAACATTGGAAGGAGTATTTATTCAGCTAGACTGGCTCAGCCTTGGCCCGGCCTCAGACCAGCGCTTGTCTCTTCATTCTACAGCCTCACCTAGTCACTGAAAAATTCACATGGCCCCTGAAATCAGAAAAATGACTTTCACTACTACTACTATTACTACTACTACTAGTAATATTGGCAGCTCCGCTTTGGAAGAGCTTACTATATATCTAGCACTGTGTTAAGCTTACATACTTTGTCTACATGTGGACTCATAATACTCATAAAAATGCTGTGAATTAGGTAACGATGTTATCCCATTTTATGGATGGGAAAACTAAGGCTTAGAAAGATGAAATACCTTGTCTAAAGTGACAGAACAGAGCCCAGTGCCAGCTCTGGTCGGCCTCCAGCCCAAATATCACGTAGTACTACTGCTACCTAGGGTTCAAAGGATGTGATTCTGCAGATAAAGAAACCAGGAAGATGGGAAAGCGGAAGGCTCTAGGATATGGTTCTCGAATTTTCCTTTCACTAAAAAGGAGGAGAAAGGGGAGAAGCAGGAGTGGAGCTGCTGGCACTGAATTTTAGCTCTCTCCCCTTGCCCACAGCAGATCCCTTGCAGAATCAACTTGAGTTTCACCCACACAAAAGTGTGCCATCTCAATTCGGGCTGGAGTGGAGGATGGGTCACCTTCTTTCTCTGCAATGCAAATGCAAAAGGACATTTTGCATTGAAAATAAAAGTCCTAAGGCACCAGCCTTTGTCCCCTCCACCCCCACCCCCACTCCTGCATTTCATTTTCTTTGTTTTTCTTTCTTTTAAGGCTACAAAAGGATAAGAAAATTTTTGCAGAGTGGTTGCCAGCTTTCAGTATCCACCTGCTAAATTGCTACCCACCCCCTAGGTACCCCGTCTGGCCCCATGGCAGGTGTAGCTTGCAGCTGTAGCCCATTTCACCCAGCATGGGACAGATGGAGGGGATACAGCCATCACAGCGGGATAGATTTTTTTTAAAAACACACGATCAGACCTTCATCAAGGCCTGGGAGGGAAATGTGGCATTGATGCAAAGTGTGCCAAGTTAGCAGGTGTCTGCTCTGCTGTGTTGCATGGGCAATAGCGGGATTCCTTTCGGGGAGGATGGGGGGTGGTTGGCATCCCCTGCAGCACAGGCAGATCGTTTTGCATCTGAGTTGTTTTCAAGTGACTACAGTAGATCCACATGCTCCCCTGTATTTCCTGCCCTTTCTCCCATAGTTGTGTCACTTTAACACTTACCCGTGGCATGTAAGGGAAGAGAGAAGTCACTCCCCAGCCCAAGGGAGTTAAGTGGGCAAGCTTGGAGGCCAATGACATAGTTGAGGAGGGCACGTATTGCATGGAGCACTGGGTGTGGTACATGAACAATGACTCTTGTAACACTGAAAAAATAAAATAAAAGTAATTGCAAAAAAAAATAAAATAAAATCTTAAAAAAAAAAAAAAGATAATGGAGACCTGCCTGGTCCCCATCAGGCACTACATGGGTTTGCCCGGTACGGCAGCTGTAATAGGAAGGAATCCTTGGCAGAACCGCGGGGCGGATAATAGATAAGGCAGTACAACATGTAGCACATAGTAGATGCTCCTTCAGAAGGGCAGGCCTTCCACGAGCTGGGTACAGCTCCAGAAGACTTTACAAGCAGAGGTCCTCAAGCAGACCAGACGGTGCTGGGTGATTTCTCTCTCCTGTGGCATTGCATTCACGTGAAATCTCGGACAAACTAGATTTGAGAATCTTGAGGTACAGGAAAGAAGGTAAAGGTCACAGTTTGGCTGTTTTCATTTAACCTCTTGCCCTCATGGGAAGCTTTTCCTGGAGTTAGTATTTCTGGAGGGAGTGATTAGGGCAGTAGTTGATCTTCGAGGTCCCATGCCCTTCTCTTGTCATCTTTCCAGCAGTAATTAATAGTGGGGAGAGCAAGGACTGAGGGGTCACGCAGACATGGGTGTAATACCTAGACCTCTTACTTTGGCCTCTTTGTGCTTGGGAAAGTTATCAAACCTCTCTAAGCTTAGCTATAAAATGGTGGTTTTAATACCTGCTGTTAAACCAATAGGACATACGATAGATAGATGATAGATGATAGATAGATAGATAGATAGATAGATAGATAGATAGAACCAATAGGATGTACGATTGATAGAGAGAGAGATGTCGATTTAGATGGATCTAGATGTAGATCTAGGTATCTATTGATATATATACACACAGGCCCTGCCTTACAATGGTTTGTCTTAGGATTTTTTGACTTTACAATGCAGAAGCGATATGCATTCAGTAGCAACTGTACTTTGAATCTGTTAATGTTACCTTGATGGCGGAGGGAATTTACAGACGTGACTAAGGCAAGGATCTTAAAATGGAGAGATTATCCTGGATTATCTGGGTGGGCTCCATATAATCACAAAAATCCTCATAAGAAAGAGGCAGGGAAGGTCAAAGTCAGAAAAGGAGATGTGACAGCGGAAGCAGAAGGATGTGTTTTGAAGGAGGAGGAGGGGCTCGAGGGCCAAGGAAGGAAGGCGACCTTCAGAATTTGGAAGAGCAAGGAAATGGGGTTTCTTTGGAGCCTCCAGAAGGAACACAGCCTGCGGACATCTTGATTGTAGACTCCTACAATTCATTCTCAGGCACCGGACCTTCAGAACTGTAAGATAATAAATTTGTTTTGTTTTAAATCATCAAGTCTGTGGCAATTTGTTACAGCAGTGATAGGAAGCTTTATGATTGGAGAGGAAAGGTCCTGGACACAATAAAATACGACATAATTATAAACTATTATTTTTATTTCTTTTTTTAAAATTATTTTTTACTATCTATTTGAGAGAGAGAGAGAGTGAGAGAAAGAACATGAGTGGGATGGGGGGTGGGGAGGGTCAAAGGGAGAAGGACAAGCAGGCTCTCTGCTAAGAAGGGAGCTGGACACGGGGCTGGATCCCAGGACCCCGGGATCATGACCTGAGCCCAAGCCAGGTGCTTAACTGACTGAGCCCCCCAGGCACCCTAATTATTTTCATTTCTGCATCTAACTTTGAAATTATGTCAATTCAGTGACCCTGTATAAACGTGTGCACAACACAGGGACATAGAAAACGGAAGCAAATCTCAAGGCGTGCTCTCCTGACACAGCATCAAAATGAAAGGCTCTCTATGCAATTAGCTTCCAATTAAATCCCTCTTCCAAGCATGCCCTGAATGTGGTTTGAGACCACCTTCTGATAAGTTTGCTTACTTGTTAAAAAGACAAATGTATGGGACACATCCCAGATCTACTAAATTATTGTGCAAATCTATTCCAAGCTGAAGATGGTGGCAGGCTGACTAATGGTCCCTGAAGACATCTAGGTCCTAATCGCTGGTACATGTGAATATTACCTTCTAGAGCAAGAGGGATTTGCAGCCAGGATCATCTTAAGGCTTTGGGGGATGGGTAGATTGCCCTGAATGATTAGAGTGGAACTTAAATGTAAATACACGTGTTCTTTATTTTTTTAAATACTTTTGATTTTTATTAAAGAAAGCATAAAGGATTGAATTGTACATTTTTAATCACTATTATTTTAAGAATCGGTCAAGTCTCTTCATTTTGCCAGCATGTTTCCAATACTTCCACATATCCTAAATAATATATCTCTCAAAAAAATCTTGAAATCTCCTGTAAGTAAGTTGTTACCACTTTTCAACGTAGACATTAATGATACGATTTCTTGGGTTTTCCCTAATTTTTTTTTCCATTTATTTTTTCATCTTATTTGCCTTGTATCTCTTGGCCATTGCCACAAGATCCTCTGGGATACTCTGATGTGCTCTTTCCAGAATATTAATTAACTCACTAGTAATCCTCCAGTCATTTCTGGTGATAAGGGTAATTGACACTCCAGTCCTCCCTGCTCTTCCCGTGTGCCCTACTCTATGCACATAGTCTTTGATGTTCCGGGGGAAATCATAATTACAGATGAATACAGGTGTCCTTTGAGAGAGAGGTGAAGGGAGATTTCACTGCAGAAAAGGAGAAGGTGATATGATGCTGGAAGCAAGTTGTGTGCCTAGAAGCTGGAGGAAGGAGACACCTTGCCAGCAGAAGCTGAAACTGGCAAGGAAACAGATTCTTCCCTGAAGCCCCCAGGAGTAGAATAATGCTGCCAACACCTTGATTATAGACTCCAGAGATGTGAGACAATAAATTTGTGTCATTTAAAGCCACCAGTTTTGGTAATTTGTTATGGCAGCTATAGCAAACTAATACAGTGTCCAATTAATGACTTGCTGCCATGATTGCTCTTTATGATAGATAAATAGATAAATAGATAGATAGATAGACAGACACATAGATATAATTTTCTGATGACCTCATTTATTTACTAGTACAGTACTTTTTTCAAAAGAAATTCAGTAAATACAAATAATATAAAGAGTGCTATTTTGATATTACCATTTTAAGCAAAGACAATTTTCTCCACGCAGGTGTCTAGCTGGAGAATATCATACAGAACAACTTTGAATTGCAGGCTACGTCTGCCTCAAAAACATATTCCAAGAAAGAGCAATGACAGGGAGCATCTTCTATACTTCTATACCCCTTCGGCCGGCTGGGCAACTGCACCATTTTTGGGCATTTCAAGGCACTCTGATGTTTTGCCTTTTTTTTTTTTTTTTTTTTGGTCCTTAAAGATTTTTTTCTCTTATATTTTTATTTTAATTGCACTTAAGTGAAAGGTAATCATGACCCCCCAAGAAGGCTGAAAACTTTGTAAAGAAAATGGCTCAAAAGAAGAATGTGCTTTCCCAAAGAAATCCTCTCTCCTGTGCATTTTCCATTAACCTGCATCTGCTGACACCGACCACCACCAGCCACTCTTCGGGGAGAATGATGAATTTTTTTCTACATTATATATATTTTTTACAGATTTTATTTATTTATTTGTCAGAGAGAGAGTGAGAGAGAGATCACAAGTAGGCAGAGAGGCAGGCAGAGGCAGAGGGAGAAGCAGGCCACCCGCCGAGCAAGGAGCCCAATGTGGGACTCAATCCCAGGACCCTGGGATCATGACCTGAGCCAAAGGCAGCCACTTAACCAACTGAGCCACCCGGGCGTCCCTCTACATTATATTTTACATGCAAACTGCAATTTCTTTATCGTCAAGTTGGTATTGATTAGGGAAACTTGCTTACATTATTCAATTAAAGCAGTTCAGCAAGGTAGAGGTGTTTGCAAGCAGGCCCAGGAATCTGCATTGTTACAAGTGCCTCATAGAATTTTCTAAATGAAAATTAATGTTTGAAAACCATGCCTCAGGGAATAAGAGAGGACTATTTACCCAGGTGGTTGGTTCTCTATCATGGTTCCTAGTCTGTTCCCTTTCAGCTGCTAGTGTTTGCAAAGGAAAGACAAATTAATATTATTTTCATGAGCATATTACAATTATAAGGGCAAAAATGAGATTTTTAAAAAAAAACACATAACCAAATTAAAATGATTTTTTTCTCAATTATCCAGTTCCTCATTCCCCTCCAATAAAACAGCTGATTCCAAACAGACTGCAAATCAGACCATTTTTGGATATTCAGATTGAAGGCATTCATCAGAGACATTCCTAAATGGTTGTCAAATTTTGGCAAACCTAGATCAGAGAAGAGAGAAAAGAAATGCATGATTCATCCACATAGACAGGAAATGTGATAACTACTGCAATCACTGTGTGCACACGTGCGCGCGCGCGCACACACACACACACACACACACACTAGCTTGAGTAATCATAACTAGGAAGAGTGGATCCTCAACTTGGAGTAACTTTTATTTTTCTCCCAGCTTGGTAGATAGCTGGGATATCACCATTTTATATTGTTCTCTTTCTCCACCTGCACCACTTCCTCTAGGACAGAAATCCTTACACGGTTTACCCCATATTTCTACTCCCTAAAGGTTACTCATTCATTCACCAACTCTAGAAACACACATTCCAACATGTAAGAGCGGAGGGAACAGATGTTACCCATCTCCTTACTATGAAGTCATAAATGTGCAAAATGCACCTTGCTGATACTAACACATCATCGGTAACACGGGATACCTGTGATGACCTTCATTTGAAAGGAACTCTTGGGCCAATGATGAGCTCTATAGATAGTCCGCAAACTCACAGACTTTAAATTGAACAAGAAGGTGGTTGAATGACAATCTCATTATGGGATGAAAAGAGATGGACTTGAGAAGTATAAAGTGTGAAAGAATAGACCACTAATCTAACCTACTATGTGCAGTGCAGAACAGGCATGGGACGGCTGCACCATTAATGTTTGTGAAGCTGAATTAAGTGCTTGTACTCCACCCCCTTAGATTTTCATCCCTGATTGCTGGGGGAGCCTTATGAGTCATCCTTGCCTCTCGATTTTAATAACCGTGTCTTTGGTTTATTAGCTTCTGGATACGTTTATGTGTGAGGGAGAGGGTTGCAAAATCTTTAATATACAGACACAGAGCTCTTGGCTATAAAGGACGTATTTTAAGAAATGATGCAGCAAATATGTTCAAATTAATGAATATTCATGGCTTATCTACTATTCTCAAGACAGTGAGACGCATACAAGAATAAAGTCAATAGTCCTTGTTTTCATAGGTCTTAAATGCAACAGTGTGTGTACAAGAGGCTGGGGAGAGGACAGCAAATGGGACAAAAATAGAGAGGGAGCAAGAGAAGAACAAAGCTAAGTACGGACACAAATAATCAAAGGAGGGATCTTATTGAGGCTGTAGGTGAGAGTATGTAGGATAGAAATATCATCCTCATCCTGATCTAATTTCTTTTGGGAGAGAACAAACAAGGAGCTCAAAACAGGGGAAAGTGCCCTGAAAGCAACAGGTGACATTATCCCTTACAGGTCAGACTTTGGCATTCCAAGAAGCCTTCCCTTCCCACATGCCCCCATCCCTCCCAGTCTGGCAAAACCACTCTCCTGATGTTCCCCTAGCCTCTGCGCTAACTCTGTACTTGCACTTACCATATTAAACATGACTTCACCTTGCCCTTTACACGTCTCTTTAGACTCTGAAATCTCAAGGCCTTGGCATGGCAACCTTGGCACCCAGAGGCCGTGTCTGACAGTAGGAGAGACTCCATATATTTCTGCTGGGCAGAACTGGACATTCAGCGCAGCACAGAATGTACCATAAGTTCTCAACGAAGATTTAGTAGGCTAAGTGATGTGGCTTTAGAAATCAAGGGGTAAAGATTTTACAAACCATCTTTCCAAGGTTTGCACAGTTAATGTGCAAAGAATTACCTAGAGAGGTTATTAAAAATGAAGGTCCCTTGGAAATTTGGATTCAGAAGAGCTGGAATCATATAGAAGGTCTCCAGCTGGTTCTAGAGCAGATGTCCCCATGCTAGCATTGAGAAACTCTGCTCTCATTACAGAGTTCTTAACCAGATGATACCTATCTTTCTGATCAATTGTACAAGTTCATCTTAAAACCCAGAGAAGGGATTTGAACAATTGGCACCATCTGCCAAGAAATGACAATGTTTTTCCTTCTGAAAGTTGAGTTACAAAATGGCTCTTTGAGTGAATATCTATCGTTTAGACATTGTTGGTCAGTCCAGTCCTGAATAGTGTGACATCTCAGCCCAGAAAGCTGAGTGTGCATGCAAATCTGTCGTTAATGCCGAGTGAGGCGCACTCCTAAGTTCCTGCAGACCTAGAGAGTGACCTGTAGCTGGAGGGAAGGAAGTGAGTATCTTAGAGGAGTTTATGTCATTAATGTACAAGGGCTAAAGAATAAGAATTTCTTGGGTGGCCTCAGGACCCACTTTTCTAACCATGAGGTTAAACAAATCTTAGCTATATCAATGCCTGCCCCCCAGAAACCTGGAATGCCAGGAAATGAAGGGAAACATCAATCAGGGTGCCAGGAAATCAATACTGGGTAGAGTCCTAAACAAAATAAATCTTCACTAAGTCCCATTGTGATTTCAGAATTAACACAATGATTTCCTAAATAGGGCAACATCGTGTCAAGAGCAAAGGCCAGTAAACTAATTTGAATTATAGACATCCATCCATCTCCAGTCTAGGGGAGCTGGCCTCTGGCAGCCATATTGAAGAGAAGATAATGAGCATAATCCATCTTTTGATGGGCTGGCGTTTTGCAGACTGTTTGAAATTCTGTGAGCATCTCACCCACGCCCCTGTAACCCTTTGAAATATGATGAGCCATGGCAGTCAGCACACAGGGGGATCATTAAGTGAGTGAGACATGGCAGAGAAACCACACTTTATAACTGAGACCATTTCGTAGGCGGTTTGCCAGCTATTTGGGAAACTCTAAGATAAAGTCCTCTCAATAGGAGGTATTTATAAAGGAGAGTGCTATGAATCTATAAAAGCATGTTGAAATTATTTAAAATGTCTAAGTTCGTATTATTTATTAAGTCCTACCGCCTTAGCGCTTAATTCTCTATTTTGAGGAATTTGTAAGAATTTAAGAGATGGGATGATAATGCTATTAGATTTTAGCATAAACAGGAAGTATTCTTAAGGACAAATGATCAGGACCTTTCCTGTATGTAGTCATTGCCATCTATTACTCAGCAAGAAGCATTCTCAGAGAGCAGATTATAGTCATTTCTGTCCATACGGTGATAACAGAGTCAACTTACCGACCATAGGTGGAGGCTTTGACATAGCGGGCAAGGCCAAGAAATAATGACTTGACAGTATCTTGGATAAGAAGGAGAAAATATTTAAGAATTATTTTTAAATGACCCAAATTGGAATAAAATACAAGGATCAGAGGAATAATCTGAGAAATGGATACTTACAGGCAAGAATTACCATCAATGAGCATGTGAAGACACTGGCTAATATTCCTCCCAGAAACCATCTAAAACAACAGGATTTCTCAGGTTTAGTAAACTAATTATGCGTTTCCAACACATGAGATGTTCTTTTAGACTAACTAAAGGCTTATGATTTACTTTAAGAATTACAATAACCACAGTAATAAAGGTAGTGTGGCATTGGTGAAGGATAGACATGGAGGTCAATGGCAGAGAATGGAGAGACCGGAAGTGGACCCATATGGATACAGTTAACTGAGTCTTATCAGAAGAGCAAAAGCAGTCTGATGGAGGAGGATAGCCTTCTCAGCAAGGGCATCGAAACAATTGTACATCCACATGCAAAAGAATAAACGTCCATGTGTACATCACACCTCAACACAAAATTTAACTACGTAACTCAAAATGAGTCGTAGCCTGAAATGTAACCACAAAAGTATCAAATGTTTAGAAGAAACAAAGGAAAATCCATATGCCAACTGCTTTACAACCTTGCCCAAAAAGTATGCTAAAATGTTGCGTTTTTACCGATCTGATGGGTATTGTTTCACAGGGTGGAATTTTTTTAGAAGATTTTATTTATTTCTTTGTCAGAGAGATTGAGAGAGCACGCACAAGCACGGGGAATGGCAGGAGGAGTGGCAGACAGTGAGCAGGGAGCCTGACATGGGGCTCGATCCCAGGACTCTAGGATCATGACCTGAGCCAAAGGCAGACGCTTAACCGACTGAGCCACCCAGGTGTCCACTGGGTGGATCTTTTTAAAAGAATAATTTTCTTATTGTTTTTATTTTCAAAACATGAATCACTGAAAGAAATTATAAATAAATACAGAAGGGAAAGGAAAATATCACCAAAAAACTCCATTGGCTTAAACCAGTCATTAATAAATGTTGATGAATACCCTTTTAGACCTCTCTTTGTATGCATTTAATTTTTTTAATTGAGACTTAACAAATGTACAGTAAAGCATTTATTTTTTATTTTTTTATTTTTTATTTTTTTAAAGATTTTATTCATTCATCCGACAGAGAGCTAGAGAGAGAGCACAAGCAGGCAGAGCAGCAGACAGAGGGAGAGAGAGAAGCAGGCTCTCCGCCGAGCAGGGAGCCTGATGCGGGGCTCGAACCCAGGACCCCGGGACCACGACCCAAGCCGAGCCGAAGGCAGCCACTCAACCGACTGAGCCACCCAGGCGCCCCGTACAGTAAAGCATTTAAAGTGCACATCTTGGTTTTTTTTTTTTTAAATCTTGAACTCCTGTATTCCCTACCCAGACCAAGATATAGAATATTTCCAGCAGCCTCTAACATTTCCTTTGCCATCCTTCCTACTCTTTTCCCCAGAATTAACCATTCTTTTTTTTTTTTTTTTTTTTTAAAGAGGGAGAGAGGGTTAGGAGGGGCAGAGGAAGAGGGAGAGACAGAATCTTAAGTAGGCTTCATGCCCAGTGTGGAGCCCCACGCGGGGCTCGATGTCACGACCCCGAGATCATGAACTGAGCTGAGATCGAGAATCAGATGCTTAACGGACTAAGCCACCCAGGCACCCCATTAACTACTTTCTTATAGCTATAGTAGTGGATTCATTTTCCCTTTTCTTGAATTTTACATGCATCTGCAATCATACAGACTCTTGTGTCTGAGATTCATCTATGCTGTTACACATATCAATAATTTTTCTCTTAACCAATCTCTTACTTAAATAATCTTTTAAAAATTTTTGAATAACTTTAGATATAAGAGAAGTTGCAAAAATAGCACATTTACCCTTCACCGAACTTCCCCAAGGATCAGCATCTTACACTCCTATGGCATACTGTCATAATGAAAGAAGCAACATTGGTACTTCATATTCGACTCCAGACAACTTTTGGACTTTACAATTTTCCCCTAATTTATCCACGTTCCATGAAGCCATCCAGGATGCCTCATGACATTCAATCATGTGTCCTTATGTTCCTCTGGGATATGACAATTTCTCAGACTCTCTTTGGTTTTGATGACCTTGAGAGTTTTGAGGAGTCTTGGTCAGATAATATGTAGAATATCCTCAGTTTAAGTTTTTCTCTGGTTAGGCTGAGTTCTGGAAGATCACAGAGATAAAGTGCCCTTCTCATCACATCGTATCAAGGGTATATGTTATCAGTATAACTTATCCCTGTTGATGTTCCCCTTGACTATCTGAGCATCTGAGGTCATGTTTGCCAGGTTTCTTGGCTGTAAATTTCCTTTTTCCCCCCTTTCCATGCTCTGTTTTTTTGCAGGCAAGTTTCTAAATGCAGCACACACTCAATGGATGGTGAGTTAAGCCCCTTCTTGGGGCGGGGGGGGTAGTATCTACAGGAATTAACTTAAGAGGAACATTTCATTAATAGTGCCATGAAATAAAAGAAAAGTTTCCATGATCAGCGACAGTTGGGTAACACTAAGTTAAATGAAGTTAATCATGTTTCTTCACTATGTTATTTCACTGGGTCTATATTATGCTAATGCACATAGGATTCTCTGACTTGGGATATACAATGCAGAATTTTGCAAACTTATTTTTAACCACAGGACCTCCCCCACTTTTTGTTCTTTTGGTCCCATGGTGATCTAAAAATACTTAATACTACTTAAACCTCTTAATTATCTGGGACGCTTGTTTTAAAATGCAGATTTTCACTAGATCTGAATTAGTATCTCAAGGGTTGGAATCCAGAACTTTGTATTTAAAAACACAAGTCTCCCAAGTGATGTGAGGTATCGGACCCTCAAGAGGTGGGACTTGAGAGCGAGCAACACTTGCTTACCAGAGTGCAAGCGCCCAAAGACCCCATTTATCCCCGTTTCATTGATTCAACAAACACTGATGAGCCCCTGGCACGGGGGATACAGAAGTGAAGAAGACACACAATGTCTCCACTCTCACGGAGCTCACATTCCTTCAGGGAGAGGTAGATCATTAACATTTAAACAGGTGAACATATAATAGGTCACATGCTGATAAGTACTCTGAAGAAAAGTAAAGCAAGGCATGTGTGGTAGAGTGGTATGCTATTTATACAGGGTTGTGAGGGAAGGTCTCTCTGATGATGTGACAATTGAATAGATTCTAGAAAGAAGTAAGGACACGTGTTATGGGGCTTTCTAGAGAAGGCTGTACTGGGCAGAATAAATAGCAAGTGCAAAGGCCCTGAGGCATAAGTGCACTTGGCATAGGAGGGATTTGACCACTGCCCCAGAGACTTGGGCAAGAAAAGAACAAGAATGGCATGCCAGACAGAGGGTAGAACAGAAACATGCCTATAATCAGATAAGAGCTTTATGAGATCTGAGATTCTGAGTGGGCTTCCCTGGAACAGATACTTTATGTTAGGATATAAAAATGAATAAGAAAGAGGGAGTCCCAGCAAGGACTCCACACGCCCTTACTGGGACTTCAAGTGCCTTTGAACTCCAAGCGGGGTTACTCAAGTTTTATTTGTAGCAGGGAGCCCCTGAGGATTTAAACGAAGGATCGTACATAAGAAAATCCAATTCCGAGCAAGATCCACTGGCTTTTGTATACTTTGTGTGATAATGAGAGGGGGAAGTGATAGAAAAAGGGGCACTTAAGCGGCACAGGCAAATGAACAGATCTTAACCACGGAGCTACTGAAAATACATTGCGGAATCAGGTGAGGAAATTATCAGTCAATTACAGCTTTATTAATTATGAAACCCTGCTGCATGAAAATAAAATCTGACTTACCTTACACATGCACAGATGATGAAGCACGCAGCCAGCAGAATTGCTGGAAGGGAGACCTCTCGCCACAGACTGGTTTCTAATAGGAAAAATAAAAATAAATGAATTAGAAACCATTGCTGATAATCTTGGAACAACAAAATTGTAATAAAATTTCCTTTTTACACACCAAAAAACCCCACGAAGCATATTTCCAAATGTATGCCAGCTCAAGCAATTTGCCATAAGTAACAAGTTAAAATTATCAAATGTCATATAGATTCATTCATTAGATAATTTTAGCAAATAATAAATTTTTTCTGTTTTTAATAAATGATTATGTTACACAAACAGTTTGGGGCTTGCCTTTTGCTGTAAAGTTTTTACTGGGGAAAAATTTTTTGGAATACATGCTCATGTCAGAAATCTAATTCTGATGATGATGACAATGATGCCTAAAATTTGTGTAGTACCTTGTAATTCACAAAGAGTTTCCATACCTCATTGAATCAACACAACAAACTGTGGAGTAGAAACCACTGTCATTGCTCTTACGTGAGAAGGCCAAGACTGAGAGATGATGAAATTTGCCCAAGGTCACACAGCTCTGAGGTGTCAGAGCCAAGATTTAAAAACCACGTCTAGCCAGAACACAATGTTTTGCCTGAAATGGGGCAGGGAAAGAGAATTGCAACTTTGCATACTGGGAGTCTCTAGAGGGCAAAAAAAGAGAACATATATTATGAACTATTTGTCCTTGCAAAACTCTGCTGTGGGTAAAATATTTCAGTGCTATTGAGCCACATTGGAAATGACAGGAAATCCCCCAGGAATTATAATCGTTGGAGTTAAATCAATCGTGAACCTGAATATTACTCGAGTCATCTAAAAGAAATCAGAGCTGGCTTAGGGAGAATCACATAAAGATCTAAAGAAAAGGATAAAGAGACCTCAACTTAATTTCTGCCAAATGCTTCAAAAGCTCAATTTTGCAACAGTTGTTTAAAATTTGGAATGACTCTGTGCTGTGAATGTATTTATTTCTGCTATTTCTGCTATGAATGAAGATTGAGTCAGCTAACAAAACCTACTTAGTCCATACTGTGGGCAGAGTACTGAAGATTGGCAATGCAAAATATAGCAGTTGTGAATGATGTCACTGCGAATGTACAGTATTTCATGTATAATGTGAATTCAGTAAGTTATTGTGGGTTCAGTTGAATGCTCAACCGTCCTTCTAAAGTATGTTTGTATTCTTAGCTGGCTCTGATTTGATATGGAATTTGGAAAACATTTCTTTACAGAAACAAGTCCAGTGGTTTGTCAAAAACCACTAAAATCATTAGACTTGAACTGTGAACAGAGACTGGTTTAAATTCAAATTCTACAAAGATACCATTGTGTGATTTGATACAAGGTATTCACTAGTTCATTGCATCAGTAGCCATTTACTTAGTATCTAGTTTGGCTTTGTTCAACTGTCACTTCCTTTGAGAAGCACTCCTTGATTCCTTCAACTCCTCTACGGCTTTCAGCTGCTCCTTCTCTGTACCCCCATTATCCCTCATGCATTTGCATCAGCAACCTTAATATACTGAATTAAAATTGCTGTTTGCTTTCCCTAGATTTACCCACTAGCTTGCAAGGTCACTGAGGATAGTCAGCATCTATCTGCTGTTCTTTGGTGGCATGGGATGGTGCCCCTGGGGACCCACCTCTCCCCGCTCTTAGTGCATGGTTCACTTGGAGACTGAGTTCCCTCCCAGCATTCGATCCACTTCCAACCATCTGGAGCTTCACAGACTTAGGGACAAAGTGATTCCTTTTGCCATGTAAAGGGGACCCTTCCAGAACCAGTGAAACTGGGCCTCTTATTATAACTCGAGAAGGCTATAATCTCTTTCCATCAAGAACCATCATAGAGTAATAACAGCCTTTTTAAAGAGTAAAGCTGACACAGAAGACCAGAGATGACAGAAGTAGAGACTGTCAGAAATCTGAAATCTATGCCCAGAATTTTCATTAATGAACCAATAAATTCCATTACTGATTAATCCATCTTGAGTTGGGTTTCCATCCACTGGAACTCAAAACATGCTGACTGACAGAGATGATGTCAGGCATGCCTCTATCCTTAATAGGTAGAGGATTACCTGGATTGCACACTCACGACCTACACGTGAAGGAGACCAAATAGAATCGGAGGGAGACCTTGTCTGCCGGGGGAACTTCCTAGTGGGAGAAGAGGAAAATCTTTTCAATAGAGATAAATAAGTTCAGAGGGCTAGGGAATCAGAGGGAAGTGTTACTCCACCAGCCAGAAGGGGGCAGACAAGGCCCCACAGAGGTGTTCTTAAATCTGGGCCTTGAAGGAGTAGGGGCCTTCCAGGTACAGCAGTCTGGAGACACATTGCAGAGACTACGCAGCCAAGCACATGTACAAAGGCTTACTTGACCTGTCTAAACTTGAGTATCCTTATCTATGCAATGGAGATAGCACACCTAATTGGTCCACCAGTTTTGGAGCACCTGATCGGTACCAGGTGCCACGTGGGCTGGCGGGAATCCACAGATGCCTGAGACATCCTGCCCATCCTCAAGTAGCTCACAGCCTCGTGGACAAGACACGGAAGTAAATATGCAAGAGCAGTGTAGGAAATGGGCATGAGAGAGGGACACCTTGAAAACTAGAGGAGCACCAAAAAGGGTCACTTAATGCCCCCACGCACCCCCCCACCCCCCGAAAACAGGGTGGGATCCCTGGAGGAGGTGACTGTGGATCATCTGGAAACCGTCTAAACAATCAAAGCTGCTTTCTCTGTCATCCCAGCACCTGGAAGGGAACCACAAAAGCCTTGAACGCTTACCTAGTCGCTGACCTGGGGACAAAACCGAGTGGGGGCACAGTGGCCTTTGGGAAAGGAAGAATGGCCAGTGAGATGCATATTCATGGTTTTGCAAAGACAAATAAAGAGAAGACTTTTTTTTCCTGTTCAACCTCAGTCTTATGTAATCATAATCTCACATACATTTTGAGCATTTAGGATACAGGACACGTGATGCTAAGTGCTTTCCACGAATTATTTTAGTCGTGACAAGGTAGGAACTGTGATATCTCCATTTACCGATGAAAATGCTGTTTTAGAGAGTTCGGGGAACCGCTTCTGAGTTACAGCTAACAAGTCGGGGCTGGGCTTTGAACCTTGGCAAGCTGAGGGACAGGGCCTTGATGCTGCGCCATGCGCAGACACGGTTAATCCGATGTTGGCAAACTGGAGGTTGAAGAACATGCTTGTTGAATTTATTTCGGATTTACTCCTGACAGGAAATACCAATACCTTTATATCTTTCGACTTTTCCTTGCCGGAGGCATTGCACTAAAGGGTGCTTCTGCCTTCCTTCCTTCCTTTCTTTTTCTTCTTATAGAATATGTCACAGATAGAGCTAAGTATGAAACCCAAAATCACAGACACCTGCGTACGCATCACCCAGCTTTAGCAAAGCTTCACATTTTGCCAAATGTCTTCGGGCTCTTTAAAAAAAGAAAGAAAACGCTGCAAATCCAGTCCTTCTGGTGCCTCTCAGATGACACCCCGAAAGCAGGGACCTCCTCTGCGCATGCGTCACCTGCCGCTGCAGCGCCCCGGTCCTCCCCTGCTCCCACGGGCGGATCCCGTTCCCAAGTGCACCTTAGTCATCTCTAACTCATTCTTTGGCCCTGAAAGGAGGAATTCTTTGGGTGTGGTAAAGATTAAAAAAAAAAAAAAAACCAAACAACTCACTTGCACGATCCAAAATGTTCGCTGGGAAATGTTCAGAAGCCATTGCATGAGACTGGAGAGCCCCGTTGTGGGAGTTTTGTCGCGGAGTCTGAGACACCGCATGGCCGGAGGAGGAGGCTGCATTCGGCTGTTCCGACTCCCCGGCATCCGTCAGGGAGCAGTCAGAATCCCCTCCTGGAAAAGCTGGCACGTGCGGGGGTGCGGTCAGGGACTCTCCAGGTGCCCTGGCCAACGGTCACCCCCTTGTGGACGCTTCGGGAGTCTGATGGGAGATGGGTCTCCGGCTGGGAGACGTTTCAATTCGCGTTTCAACTCGCCCTCATGTTTGAAGGCCCCAGAGGAAAAGGCTCTTCGGTGCAGAGATGAGCAGAGGCCAGAGGCATGAAAGTGTGGCGAAGGAGGCCCATTCCAATGTGGTTAGAGCAAAGGGACCCACTGGGACATGTGGCTGGAAAGCAAGACTGAGGGCGGGTCCCCCAGGGCACTGACTTCCCAGTGGGGGAGTCTGGAATTTATGCTGCAAGTAGTGGAGTGCTGGAGTGGCTCTGAGGGAGGGGGCCACTGGACACCCGCACTTCTGAGGCACTTTTGGGTAGATAAAGTAATCTGTGGTTTTGGTCTATGGTAGAATCCAGGCGGCCTTGCAAGAAATCATGAACTAGCAGCCTAAGACTCATGTACAAAATATCTCGCCCTGATCCCTGAGTGCACAGGGAATTGTACGGATGGATTTGAGAGATGTGTGATGAGTACATGAACCTCTCTTTTTTAAAGATTTATTTATTTATTTGGGGGGGGCAGGAGGAGAGGGAGAGAGAGAGAGAATCTCAAGCAGACTCCCTGCTGAGCGAGGAGCCTGACTCGGGGCTTGATCTCTGGACCATGAGATCATGACCTGAGCTGAAACCAAGGGTCTGACAGTCAACTGACTGATCCATCCAGGCGCCCCAGCCTCTCATCTTTACTGCACCAAACTATGGCAGAGCCAACTCCTTCTATTTCTCATTCATTCATTCATTCATTCATCCATTCATTCAGCAAACATTTACTGGATGCGATTCTGTCTGAGGAACTGACCCAGCTGCAAGGATACGATGGTGAAGATGATGTCTCTGCCCTCATGTGCCTTATATTCTGGTAGGGGAGAAAGAAAATAGCTGTGAAGGACGTTCTCCCTCTGTAAAACACCTTGAAATGCTGGATAAAATACAATAAACATCTTAACTTTTTTTCATTCAAGGAGGCTGTGGTTTGGAGAGGGACGACATACACACCAACAACGAAGACACAGTGGGGTCATTGCCACCATGGAGGGCAGCGGAAGGCATCCAGTGAGAGTCTAGAAAGCAGTGTCTGAGTGATCAGGGGAAATCCAGGCACGCCTCCCACGTGAGATGGTACTTAAGTGAAAGGTGGATGAGTAGGAGTTCTTCCAGGGAGACAGCAGGAAGAGGGAAGGGCAGAGACAGAATAAACAGGAAGGGAGTTGGGGAAGGAGCAAGGGGAAAAGGGAAAGAGGAGGAAAAGAAGAAAAGACATTAACCCATGAGAGAACATGGGGGAGTGTGTTCCCTGAATAGCGAGTGCTCCTATGAGCCCAGACGGGAGAGCATGTGACTGTGGGCACTCTCGGAAGGTGATCTTGGCTAAGATCTGCCAAGCAGGGGTCCGATCATGAAGGGCCTCATGGGTCACACCCTGTTGCTAAGATATATTCCCAGGCAATTTGGAGCATGAGTGTAACGTGAGGACGGCTCTGTGTTGAAGTGCTCGCTCAGCAATGAGAGCCTCCCATCCCCATTCCAGGAGCTGGGAGCGATTGCAGTCAGTATCCTCTAAGGCACAGGGCAGTCCTCACAATGAAGGATTGTCCAGTCCCAAGTGTCGGTAATGCTGAGGTTGTGAAACCCTGTCACAGAGAGAGCACACCCAAGTGTAGAATGGATCTTGATCATTAGCGCTCTTTCAGCAACTCTGGTAAGCACTTGCGAGCGGAGAACATCTGTATTTTCCTACATTTTCTATATCTTCCTGATTGCCCTTACTCTTGTCAAAACACCCTGCATTCTGCCTTCATAGGGCAAATCATAATTTATGATGTCATAATTATTATATAAACACATACTATATGATACATCATTTGTGTGGGTTTTGTTTAGTATCTGCCTCCCTTACGAGACTAAAAACACCATGAGAAAAAGGCCACTTCACCTGCCCCAGCCCCAGACACCAGCAATAATGCGGAGCATATTGTTAGCACTCAGTAAGGTATGTTAATAAATAGAGAGTTCTGGTGGAGAAGCAGAGAGGATGAGACATGTGAAGCCACTATAACAACCTGGGCCGCTGTAATAGGGCCACAGCAGCCACAGAGACAGAGAGGGGGGTGGTCAGTGCTCAACTCTGTAGAGGCTAAAGCTGATTTGAGTTTGAGGCTTTAAGCAGGGAGAGCGGCCTCCTAGCCCAGGCTGGTGGGCGGACT
This sequence comes from Potos flavus, assembly GCA_028534135.1. Lineage (NCBI taxonomy): Eukaryota > Metazoa > Chordata > Mammalia > Carnivora > Procyonidae > Potos > Potos flavus. The sequence continues at coordinate 4,567,196 of CM052900.1, read as the reverse complement.
CTGCATGTGGCACTCCCCTCCCACTCAGCCTGGATACTGAGCAAATGTGCTGGTGCTTTCGGACCAGGGAATTTCTGCCAACCTTGCAGTCTCCCTCCCACCATCCCACCCACAACCTGTGGCCGCTTGACAAAAAGCGCTCTGCAGAAACATCCCTGCTGGTTGCCATAGAGAAAGGAAACAGCAGAAAGCGAAACGTAGGGCTCATCCGGTAATGACCATGACGCAGAGGAGGTCCTGGACCATTGCAGCACCATTCACAATGACCACACTCCCAAAAGAACCCAAGCATTCATCCATAGATGAATGAAAGGAAATCCTGCCATTTGCAATGCCATGGATAAACCTGGGGGACATTATGCTAAGTGAAATAAGCCAGTCGTAGAAGAACAAATCCTGCGTGGCTCCACTTATAGGAGGTACCTAAAATCGTCAGTCATAGAGGCAGAGAATAGAATGGTGGTTTCCAGGGTCTGGGGTGGGGGGAATGGGAGATTGCAATTATACCAAATTGTTTAATTGGGTATAAAGTTCCAGTTACCTAGATAAATAGGTTCTAGAGATCCACTAAGTAACATAGTAGCTATACTTAACAACTGCATTGTGCTCTGCAACATTTGTTAGGAGGATAGATTCCATGTTGATTGTTCTTACTACAAACACATATACACACACGCACACACACATGCACATGCGCACACACACATATGCACACAGGGACACAGGGAAACTCTGGAGTGGTTGGATATTCCTAATGCCTTGAGTGTGGTAATGGTGCCACAGGTGATTGCACCTGTTCAAACTCATCAAATTTACACGTTAAATATATACAGTTCTTTGTAAATCAGTTATATCTCAATAAAGCTGTTTTAAAAAGAGAGGGAAGCCTATCTGGTCAAATTCACGTGGAAGTGAGAAAGAACAAAGAACTTTCATGGCTCATTATTTCTTGAAGAGTGCCACTTAACTAAAATCTGCGGAGCTGTGGATAGGAGACCTGTGAGAGCAGTCAAGATGTCCCTATACTTTTTACGTTGATGAAGTCCCCAAAGTTCATTTTCGCTTTTGTTTCCTTTGCCTTTGGAGACATGTCTCGAAAGAAGTTGCTGTGGCTGATGTCAAAGAGGTTACTGCCTACGTTCTCCTCTAGGATTTTGATAGATTCCTGACTCACTCCATTTCGAGTTTATCTTCATCAAGATAAAAAGCTTCTGCACAGCAAAGGAAACAGTCAACAAAAGAAACAGGCAACCCATGGAATGGGAGAAGATATTTGCAAATGACACTACAGACAAAGGGCTGATATCTAAGATCTATAAAGAACTCCTCAAACTCAACACTCAAAAAACAGGTAATCACGTTAAAAAATGGGCAGAAGACATGAACAGACACTTCTCCAAAGAAAACATACAAATGGCTAACAGACACATGAAAAAATGTTCATCGTCATTAGCCATCAGGGAGATTAAAATCAAAACCACATTGAGATACCATCTTACACCAGTTAGAATGGCCAAAATCAACAAGACAGTAAACAACAAGTATTGGAGAGGATATTGGGAAAGGGGAACCCTCTTACACTGTTGGTGGGAATGCAAGTCGGTGCAGCCACTTTGGAAAACAGCATGGAGATTCCTGAAGAAATTAAAAATAGAGCTACCTTATGACCCTGCAATTGCTCTACTGGGTATTTACCCCAAAGATGTAAATGCAGTACAAAGAAGGGCCACATGTACCCCAATGTTCATAGCAGCAATGACCACAATCACCAAACTGTGGAAAGAGCGAAGATGCCCTTCAACAGATGAATGGATAAAGAAGATATGGTCCATATATACTGGAATATTACGCCTCTATCAGAAAGGATGAATACGCAACTTTTGTATCAACGTGGACGGGACTGGAGGAGATTACGCTGAGTGAAATAAGTCAAGCAGAGAGAGACAATTATCATATGGCTTCACTTACGTGTGGAGCATAAGGAAAAACATGGAGGACATTGGGAGAAGGAAAGGAAGGGTGAATTGGGGGAAATCAGAGGGGGAGATGAAACATGAGAGACTGTGGACTCTGAGAAACAAACTGAGGGTTTTGGAGGGGAGGGGGGTGTGGGAGATTGGGTGAGCCTGGTGGTGGGTATTGAGGAGGGCACGTATTGCATGGAGCACTGGGTATGGTACATGAACAATGAATCTTGGAACACTGAAAAAATAAATTTAAATGTAAAAAAAGGAAAAAAATGTCCCTGTGCTCGGCTGCCGTGTTGAACTCAGAGCTTTGTACCGGGATCTGCATCCTATGTGGGGTACTGGAATATTATGCAGAATGTTCTAGAAGAGATGGCATTAAAGAAGGAAACTGCAAAAAAAAATCTTAACATTAAAGAATGATCAAAGAATTTTCATCTGTGGGAAGACATGGTTTGTCCCCAATGTACACTTTCCCTAACTGACATTTCATTTTTGTCTCCAACCTCGACAATAAATGAGAGGATCCTAATGCAGATAACGTTTCCACAAACAGCTCTTTTGTATTACATTTGAAGATATTAATTCTATTCTGCTTCTCCTGATTTATTTAAATTCAATCTAGCTTACTTCCATTTTAAAACGGTGTGTTTCTTCTAAGTGTATTTCCATATCCTTGCATATAAAACGGGCATTATTGTTGGCCATGGAGGGAAACACAAAGCCACATATACAAATGCTGCCATCAAAGATATTTATAGGGGAGACATTAGCTCTGGAGAAAACCTCGGACCTCAAGCTGGGAAGCTTTGCCTGAGGTCATCCTCCCTTTCTTTCCTCGGACTGGCAGAGTGAAGCGGGCAGTCCTGATCAGTCCCCCACTGCAAGAATGCTTTATCTTCTTTAAGTATGACTCACAGGCCCTGGGAATGTCTCCCAAACTGCAGTCTCGGGGTCTGGGGAGCTGCAAAATGCCATGGCTAAAAAATGAATTGCAGCTGATGAGGAAGGTGTCTAGACACAGCTGCAGAAGGGGTGAGCTAAGGATAAAATAGGCAACCAATAAAAATCCTTTTTAGTCTGAAAAACGAGGCACGAGAAAGTGAGGGGAAGTAAGTGTTGATTGCATCCCTTGCCCAGGGAGAAAAACAGCAGAACAATTTAATTTTGAATTCTTCTTGAGTCTTCTAACGAGGCAACATTTCCAGAGAAAAATAAATTGCTGATAAAAGTCACAGGGCCTTGGGTAAATCTGGAAAACAAGAAGTCTGGGGAAGACTTGATTACAGTTGACAGCAGAGATGAGGGATTTCAAAGTCCTGCGTGCACCCGGTTTGCCTAATTACTGATTTTGGAGGGAGGTGGTTTGATTTGTTATATTTAGAAGATATTTGGAAACCATGGGAATTTTAGCAAGATATCTCATACTCGTATACCACTCCTGTGGTCCAATTGCTTTACAATTGTTTGGACATGTTTCCAGGAGGCAACTACGGGAAAACTAGAAGTTAATTTCTGAATATGTGAAACATTGCCTTTAGAACATCGAGTCCCAGACTTCTAACATCCAAGCAACATTTTCCTGATTTTTGCTGTATCCCAGAGCCTGCCTACTCTTAGCCTTTTTTAATATTTCCTTTAAATTGTTTCATTAAATCTTTTACTTTGAAGGAAACTTTATGTCAATCACTTAAATGCTGCAAAGAGAAAGTAAATGTAAAACTGAGTACAATGAAAATGAGACTTTATTAATTTGCCCTAAATACTGTTGTACCAGAAAGCTCTAAGCCTATTCTTTGTTAAAAGAATTTGGTGAAAACAAAAGGCTAGCAAGAGTTTGAGCCTTAAAGCTACCAAGATTCTAAACTGAGCCTTTCTCCTTGGTTATGTCAGAAGGACTGAGAGAATTGGAAAAGGGACTGCAGCTTCTTTGTCACTGTGAGATTCGGTGTTCGTGACTTATTTTTTTAAGATTTATTATTTAGGAGTGTCTGGGTGGCTCAGTGGGTTGAAGCCTCTGCCTTCGGGTCCAGTCATGATCTTGGGGTCCTGGGATCGAGCCCCACATAGGGCTCTCTGCTCAGCAGGGAGCCTGCTTCCTCCTCTCTCTCTGCCTGCCTCTCTGCCTACTTGTGATCTCTCTCTCTGTCAAATAAATAAATAAAATCTTTTTAAAAAAGATTTATTATTCATTTTGAGAGAGAGAGAGCAGGAGCAGGGATGGGGAGGAGCAGAGGAAGAGGGAGAAACAGACTCCCCACCCAGCAAGGAGCCTTACATGGGGCTTGATCCCAGGACCTTGAGATCATGACCCTAGCCAAGGGCAGGTGCTTAACCAACTGAGCCACCCAGGCCCCCCGGTGTTCATGACTTCTATGTCCTAGAGGTATCGGCCACCCTAGCCCACACTGGGAAATGTTGCTGTAGAACTGAGAAGAGACTTGCTGCATGTACTCAGGAAACCCAGCCTAGAACCAAGGGATGGAAACTTCCAAAAAGCACCCAATGGGTGAACACAGACAAGCCACGGCTGCAGGAGCATTGCCAGTGAGAGGAAGAGGTTGCCTTAAAAAGTCATGGCAGTCCAAAATGGGAAAATCCACTGAGACAGCAAGCAGACTAATGGTTGTAAGGGGCTGAGGGTGGGAAGGAAGGGTGGGGAATAGGGAGTGACTGGTAACGAGTGTGGGGTTTGTCTTTGCGGTGACGAAAATGTTCCAGAATCAGAAAGGGGTCATGTTTGTGTGGTGCAGTCACTGCGGAAAACAGTATGGAGGTTCCTCAAAAAATTAAAAATAGAGCCACACTATGATCCAGTAATCACTTTACTGGGTATTTACCCAAACAATACAAAAACATGAATTTGAAAAGACATGTGGACCTCTATGTTTATTGCAGCGTTATTTACAATAGCCAAGATATGGAAGCAGCCTAAGTGTACATCAATGCATGAATGGATAAGGAAGATAAAGAAGACATATACACTGGAATATTACTCAGCCATCAAAAAGAATGAAATTTTGCCATTTGCAACAACATGGATGGATTTAGAGGGTATAAGGCTAAGTGAGATCAGTCAGTCAAAGACAAATACCATATGATTTTACTCATATGTGTATTTTAAGAAACGAAACAAATGAACAACACAGCAGAAGAGACAAGCCAAGAAACAGACTCTTAACTATAGAGAATAAACAGATAGCGATCAGAGGGGAGGTGGTGGGGGGATGGGTGAAATAGATGAAGGGCTTAAGAGTACACTTATCAGGGGTGCCTGGGTGGCTCAGTGGGTTAAAGCCTCTGCCTTCGGTTCAGGTCATGATCTCAGGGTCCTGGGATCGAGCCCTGCATCGGGCTCTCTGCTCGGTGGGAAGCCTGCTTCCTCCTCTCTCTCTGCCTGCCTCTCTGCCTACTTGTGATCTCTCGCTCTCTGTCAAATAAATAAATAAAATTAAAAAAAAAAGAGTACACTTATCACGATGAGCACTGAGTAATATAGAGAATTGTTGAATCACCGTATTCTCCGCCTGAAACTAATTTAACACTGTATGTTAACTACACTGGAATTAAAATAATTTTTTAAAAAGTGATCATGGTTGCACAAACTACCATGTGACTATATTATTAAGAATCACTGAATTGTACACATTGAAACGATAGATGTCATGATATGTGAATTATATCTCAATTAAAAGGTAAATTAATGCTCCTGATTATTGTAGGCATTTGTGCCCATCTACCAGGGACGCCAGGAGTAGGTAGAATGATCTCTATGTTGCCTTCTGATTAAGATTCGTTACGTAACTTATTTATCAGAAATCTTTTCAAGGCTACAGGACACCTGAATTGACTTCTATATTAAGCTTATTGCATTAGCCATTTCTTTATATTCTCCTCTTCTATGACATGCTCTTCTGGTTCCCTGCCTGAGAAATTTTCCCCAGAGAACCTTTCCTGGGTATAGCATTGTGAACATAAGCTCAAGACTCTTGACTTAGGCTATGCTACTTACTAGTTTTGTAGCCTCAGGGCACAAAATCTGCCTTGGTTTCTAATCTGCCTTGGTTTCCCTCTCTATAAAAGAGAGAAGGATAATATTCTCTCCATGTTGTTACAAATGATACGTTTCCTTTCTTAATAATGCTGATTAATATTCCATTAATGTATATATCATATTTTCTCTCTCCATTCATCACTGATGGGCACTTGGGTTGTTTCTCTACCTTGGCTCCTATAAATGATGCTGCAATGAACCTGGGAGTGAGGATATCTCTTTGAGATTTTGATTTCAAATCCTTTGGGTATATGCCTAGAAGTGGGATTCCTGGATCATACGGCAGTTCTATTTTTAATTTTTTTTTTTCTGTGAAACCTCTACATGTGGCTGGACCGATTTACATTTCCACCAACAGTGTACAAGGTTTCCGTTTTCTCCACATCCTCGTCAACACGGATGAGCCTAAAGGACATTATGCTAAATGAAATAAGTCATTTATTTGAGGGAGAGCTACTACATGATTCAGCAGTCCATGTTTCATCTGTACGAGATAAATAAATCCTACTAATCTAATGTACAGCACAGAGCCTATAGCTAGCAATGCTGTGTTACCGACAAAAGCTTGCTAAGAGGGTAGGTCTTAGGTTGAGAGTTCTTAACACACGCGCATGCGCGCACGCGCGCACGCACATACACGTAATACTCCTTCACAGACACTGGAGAGAGGGATGTACATAATATGGAGTGGTTGATGGACACCTAGATGGCTCAGTCAGTTAAGTGTCTGTCTTCAGCTCAGGTCAAAATCTTGGGGCCCTGAGATTGAGCCTCATGTGGAGTTCCCTACTCAGCAGATTTTTCCTCTCTGCCTCTTCCCTTACTGGTGCTCTCTCTTTCTCAGATAAATAAATAAAATCTTTAAAAAATACATGGATTGGTTGGTGGAATGCCGGCCCATGACACTCATTATTGTTAGAGGAAATTATGACTGGAGCTTGTGCTCGTCCTCCGCAGTTCCTTTAACTCCCCTTTCTGCTCATTCGCATTTTCCGTAGATAAACCCCCTTATTCCAGAGACCTCTACGACTTCTCCTATTGGCTTCCAAAGCAATATCTTTAGGTCCTTTCTTGTTCTGCAATGCTTTTACTGTGTTTCCAAACCGCGCCTGGCTATCTTTCCACTTCCCATTGGTGCCTCGAATTCAGTTCATGTGAAATAGAATTTGTTGTCTCATTTCTTGACTCAGATCTGTTCCTTTTTTAAAATTTTTTTGCCTCTTTGGAACTAATAAGTCCTGAGCAGAACACCAGCCCCTATGCTAATATGTACTTTTCATGAATTAGTGCATATAATCCTCATAACAAGTCTATGTGCTACTATTATATTCTTTTATATGTGAAGAAATGGAGGTCAGGGGGGTTAATTAACTTGCCTAAGAATACTCAGGTTGGAAAAGATGGCTTCAGGACTTGAATTCAGGCCCATTCAGCTCAAATGCCCATTCTCCTCATCACTCAGCCAGTGCTGTCTTCCAGGCCTTCGTGATGGCTGAACTTTTCCTGTCTTCTCCCAGTGCTCTTTGATTCTTCCCACCCCTCGTTGCTACAGTCAGTTGTCCACCAACCTGTCCATTCTGCCTTGAAGAATATTCTTTAAATCTCTTCCTCTCTATTTCTAGATCCATGTTCCTTTGTCTGCATGTTGGCTTTAATTGCCCCTGAGCTCTCACTTGGCACTCTTCACCCAATCTTCACTTCATGTTACTGTCAAGGTAATCTTTGAAAATTCAAATCTGATTATGTTATCGCCCTGCTCAAGAGCCTTCTGAGATACTTTTGATTGAGTAGGATAAAATCCAAGCTCCTCAACATGGCACAGAAGGTTCTCCAAATATATCTTCAGTCTACTTTCCAGGCCCCACCTCCCTGCCTCCTTCTCTTCACGTTGTCCTGTTTATACATCCTTGTTATTGTGGGAACTAGGATACACTCCGTTTAGTTAATCTTTTGTTTGTATAAGAATTACGTCTTCATTTAACAAGTACTTACTCTGTTTTTAAATTTTTCTAGTAATACATTCTCACACGCGCACAAGTGCATTTAAATACTGGTGAAATTTTAATCATATCGTGTCAATGTTAATTTCCTGGTTTTGATAATGACTGTATATAGTTGAATAAGTTGCAAACAGTGAGGGAATCTGGATGAAGTGTATACAGGCCTTCTCTGTACTATTTTTAGCAACTTCTCATGAATCTATAATTCCCACAACTTAAAAAGGTTTTTTTTTGTTTTGTTTTGTTTTGTTTTTTAAATGAATGTAGCATTGTGTTTTCTGCCCAGGAAGCAGAATGAGAAAAATAGTAAGACATGCAAGCACTATACCTTTAAATTATTATATGGTTGTATTATATGACTCCTCTTGCTTGGTCTTTGAGCCTGGGCTGCGGGGTATATGTTGGATTTCATCTTGGAAAGAAAAGCAAAATCCTTTCTGGCACTAGAGTAAACACTGGGTTTTTGAACCAGAGAGACCCACATTGGATTCCAGTCCTGCTGCTTATAAACGAAATGAACTTGGGCAAGTCACTTAACCCTGAGCCTCACTTTCACCGTAATTATAAAAATTATGATCATATGACCTCCTTCCTAGGGGGTTTGGGGATATTTAAACAAGATAATGTATATAAACAAGATAATATACTTAAACAGGACAGAATGTACTTAGCTTATAAATAAACACGCTTGACTTCTTTCTCTAAGGCCACATCAGCAAATCCCATTGGCTCTTTTTTTTTTCCCTGATGGCACTATCTTTGAAACGTATCCAGAATCCTCCTGCTTCTCACCTCTATCTGCTTAGTTCGAGCTACTATTATCTCCCCACCGAGTCACTCCAACATTGTCTTAACTGATTTCCTTGCTTCTGCCCCAACACCTACCTTACATTTAATCTGAACACAGCAGCCAGACATATCTTGTCTATGTGTAAACAGAACCTTATTCCTCTGATCAAAATCCTCCAATAGGTTCTCCTCTTACTCAGAGTAGAAGGCAAAATTTTGAACCGGCCTCCCATTGTCCTTGTCCTTCCCCACTTGCACCCAGCCACATACCTCTGCGATCCTCTCCTCTTCCCTCCCCTCTCACACTCAGTTCTGGGATGCTCCTAGTCCAGAACCTTTGTGCTGGAATTTCCTTTACCTGGATTGTTCTTCTCCTAGATGCTTTAGTCCCACTTTTAAGTCAATGCTCAGAAGTCATTCTCATGAGGCCATCTTAATCACTCTACTTAAACCTGCAATCCCCATCTCTTCCTCCTCTGTTGTTCCCCACACCGCTTACCACTTTTAACATGCTGTGTAACTTACGTATTGTCGGTCTCCCCCCACAGGGATGCAAATTCCATGAGAACAAGTTCGCTTGCCACTATGTCCCAGTGTGTAAAATGGTGCCTGGTACATAGCTGGCCCTCAGTAAAATCTTCCAAGTGAATGATTGAATGAATGAATGAATGAATGAATGAATGAATGAATTCCAGCAGAGTGAACAACATGAGCACAGCCACAGAAGTGTGGAAGAACATGGTCCATTCAGGAAATTGAAAGAGGATGAGAGTGACCAGAGTGCAATGCATGTGTGAGAGGGACCAAATGTTTCTCCTTCCCTTCTCAGAAGACATCCTGAAGGGTCCTCAACCCCATGCCTCCATTTCCTTACCTCCCACACTCTTCACCCTCTACCCTCTGGTTCTCCTCTCTTTTTAAAAAAAGGTTTTATTTATTTATTTGAGAGAGAGAGAGAGAGAGATAGACAGAAAGAGAACACAAGCAGTGGGGGAGGGGCAAAAGGAGAAGGAGAAGCAGACTCCCCGCTGAGCAGGGAACCCGATGCGGGACTCGATTCCAGGACCCTGGGATCACGACCTGAGCCGAAGGCAGGTGCTTAACTGACTAAGCCATCCATCCTCCTAATTCTCTACCACCAGTAACTTCCAGATCAATGAATCCGATTGTCATCCTGTTTAACCCCTGAGCATGATTTGTCACCGGTGACTGCCCCATCCCTCTTGAAGCCCTATTTTCCTTTGATTCTCATTTCACAACACTTAGTCTTCCTCTCACCTCTCTGGATGCCTCCTCTCAATCCCTTTTGCCGGCTAATCCTGTCCTATTTGCCCATTCAAAATGCTCCCTTCTGGACTCCCTCTTTGCCAACTCTACCCTCTTCCCAATCTCTCTCACCCATTCCAGGGCTTCAGGGGCCACACAGAGTGAAGTGACTCACAAATGTGTAGCTTTAACTCACACTGCCCCTTGCAGCTGCAGATCGACTTGCCCCTTATGTCCCGAAGGAACTTGACCTCAACATGCTCCAAACCGAGCGTGTGGTCTTCCCGCACCCAGCAAACCTACTCCTCAGATTCCTCAGTCCTAGCCATTCTGTCTCTTGAGTCCAGAATGCTCTTACCTTCCTCCTTTGCCCAGAGAAGTCCCTCCTATTTTCTGGAAAACAGCTCAAATGCCACTTCAATGGGGACGACTTTCCTGAGTTTTTGATTGGGTCAAATCTCCCATTACATCATACACTTTTTCTCCATGGCAATTATCACAATTATTTTATATTTGTTTGTGCTATTATTTGATAAAGGTCTGAACCTCACCCCCCTGCCCCAGCAAACTAGAGGCTGGAGTTATGTTATTTGTATTTACTCTTGTGTCTCCAGACCTAGCACACTGCCTAGCAGATGGTAGGTGCTCAATAAATGGCCATTGTTTCCATTCTAGTAATAATAATAATTGTAACTACAAATCACTGAGTACCAGGGATTGAACTATGCTTGACATTCATTGTCCATTTAATCTTTAAGATATACTTTGAGTTCCTATCATTGTGTTCATATACACATGTGTATCTACACACACATATTTACATATAGTAATATTGTATTGTGTGTATTACATAATATGTATACACAATATCATGTATATTTAATATGTATACATGTGTATATATGATATACATGTATATCTAATATATACATATAGCATGTATTTCAATAGAAATATATATGTATATTTTACTCTGCATATGTATCTTGTTTTTAAAATAAGGGAACTGAGACATAGCAAAGTTAAGTAACTATCTCAGTGTGCCCACCCAAGGACTTGGACCCCAATTTCAGTGTCTTTTCTCCATCTATTTCCTGTATAGAGAAGATACATTGAAATGAACAAACACATATTTCAGGTATTATCAGCTTAATAATTTACACATTTAAACTAGGCTATTTTGCATAACACATGACATGAATACATATGTAATTGGATTATATAAGTAGTATGAAGAGAACTTCAGGTGATTTTTTAAAAATGTGGCCGATTCTTTCTATGCAATGATGGTCATCTCTGGAATTTACTTTGGTCCAGGACCACATGTTTGCTACTGCCCATTTGCGAATGATATTTCACTGTGGAAAAGGAGATTCAAACTCACCAATTTCATCGCAATGCTCTAACCAGGCGTCCTCACTTAGGGAAGCGTCAACATCACCAAAGATGTTTCCATGCAGCCAGGATTTAGAGGCACCGAGGCTGAAGAGATTAGAAAAGGAACGGCGGATTCTCTTTTTCTTTCTAAATATTCTGGAGAGAAATGAAAGTAGCATGATGCATAATGAATAGCAGCCACCTTTGGTTCAAAACCAAGAAATTAGTGAAAGCGATTTGATGCATAGAACCCATCTCTGTAAGTCAGATCTGCGAAGCTCATTTCATTTGTTCCCGCTGTTAATCCCACAGAAGTTTCTTAAATTTCTATGTGTTCCAAGTGCCTGGATCAATATCAAAGATACTGAGATACAAAATAAAACCTTCGGTACAGAAAGTTCACAAACCAGTATAGGAGAGAGACAAGAATTATGCAGATGAAGCTAATGACTTCATACAGCTTATCCCACACCAGATGTCTTTCTTTGTGGTTGACATAAAGTAACTCATATTATCGTTGGAACGGCCCCGTGAGGGAAGTACTATTGTGACCCCATTTTTCAGGTCAGGAAACTGAGGCACAAAAGGTTAAGTAACTTGGCTGGGGTCATCTATCTAGTAAGTGTCGTAACTGTGAAGAAAACCCAGGCAGGCTGGCTCCATCCTATGGAGGGGATGTGCGCTCTGACGGAATTAACTGGAGGTTGCTCTGAGAGCACCAGGAAGGGCATTGCTCATCAGGAGTCAAGGGAGGCTTCTGAGGATAGGAGACCGCTGAGCTGCATAGGATGATCGGAACCCGTCATTGAAGAACAAGTAAGTCTCATGTTGGGCCATGCTAGGAAATGAGGCTGGAGAGGTAAAATTAAGGCAGGGAATGAAGAACCTTGAATGGTTCTCCATTATGGTAACATCATGTAACGAGTTGGAATTGGATGTTAGAGCAAAGGGAAACCACTGGGTATGTCAAGGGAGGGGCATGGTGATGACATGCATGTGATTTGCACTTCTGATAGATTTTGACTACTCACCCATCCACACTCCCGGCAACCCATCTTTACATCATAATCAGTGTTAACGTGCCAAGGATAAATCTAGTCATTTGTCATTGCCAATGGCTCCTCTCTACCTTCAGAACAAAAACAAACCCCCTCAGCTGGACTTGAAGCTTCCCTCTTGAGTCCGAGTCGGCTCAGTCTTCTCTCCTGTCCCTTCCACCCCGAGTTGATTTCTGCCAAACCACCTGCCATTTCCCAAATGGTACAGGGGCTCCCAGGACTCCATGCCCATTCCCTCTCTGGAAGTCTCCTTTGCTACTTTTATTTTAGCTACCATCCGACATCTGTCAAGACTCAAATCAATCTTCATTATCTCTAGGAATCTTGTTTTAATCTGTTTCCCCAAATGAAATAGGCTTCCTTTCCTCATCTCCTCCACTGCATTCTGTTCAGACCTCTACCCCAACATGCATATTGCTTCATCACGTTTGTTTGTTTTCATGTCAGCTGTCCTTGCCCCATATTAATCTTTGTGCTTCCAAAGTAATGAGCTCTTAGAAATCATCGTTAAATAAACAAATGAACGAATGACTAACTAGTGGGTGGATTGGACTTCAGATTCTTTCATGTAATATCCCCTACTTACCTAACTAAATTCTCCTTGTAAAGAACACTGGTCTGGGGTGGGCTCAGAGTTATGCTGCCGTCTTTGTCACAGAGGAAACTGTCTTCTGTCCAAGTGTAGTAGCCATTGGAGAGGAGTCTGGGACTTCGGCGACAGGCAGAGTGGGAGGCTGTCAGGAGATCTACAGAGCAGCATTTGAAGGAAGTGTCCCCATCCAGGAAATCACAGGCAAAACTAAAGAGGGAAGAAGGAAAGTCCTTTTCATCCCCATCCACTACATCCAGTCCCACCGAAACCACATTTCTAGCCACTGTGAAGGAAAATACATCTTTGCATTCATGGCTACCAGTTACTTCTGCCACCCTAAGAATGTCACTTTTAATCTGGGCTTCATCTCCTCACTAGTGAGAGCATTAAACGGCAGGGCATTTAGTGCCTCTTTCTGTTTTAAACATGTTGATGAAAACATTACGGCTAATCAGTCTTTTCACCATATGATGCAACTACACCCTTGACATTAATCTATTTTCTTGGATGGAAAAATTGCAAAAAAGCCTGTCTGGGATGTTGGAAACTTATAGTCGCCACCCCCTTTCTTTGAATAGCCTTCCAGTTGCAATATCTTTACATTTTCCCTGTGATTGATAAATTTCAACCTTGTAGCCACCAGACACAGATGAGTTACAGGGTGAACACGTGGTCAAAGAGATCTTTTTGGCCTTTGCCAATTTCCCTCTAGGTCAGCTCCACAAATGGTCATGCAGTTTGTGATTTGGTATCCAGGAAAATCTCCTATTCAGTTGGGAAAATCTCCTTGTGTGTTAGGTTTGAGAAACAACCATATGCCTGTGTGATGGAAAGGCCACCTCAGGCCACAAGCTCTACTGAATTTCTGATAAAGTTTTATCTAATTTTTATTTTTTTAAAGATTTTATTTATTTATTTGGGAGAGAGAGCACGAGAGACAGAGCACAAACGGGGTGGGAGGGAGGGAGAAAGAGAAGCAAACTCCCCGCTGAGCAAGGATCCCTGGATCATGACCCCATCCTAAGGCAGACACTTAACTGACTGAGCCATCTGGTAAAGTTTCAAATGTAGAAACCTGTCCACAATTAATGCATGCACTAAATTTAGTAAAATACTATTTTAAATGGATATTCTTTGTTGAAAACTTACTATGGGCCTGGCTCATATTCGATGCTTTATCTACTTTTCACAAACCTCCCCAAAAGCTAAGTATTGTAATCTTCATTGCACTGTAGGAAAAAACAAAACAAAACAAAACAAAACCATGAGATGCAGAAGGACAAATAACTTGGACATTTTATAATAGCTGGTGAGCGACAGAGCTAGTCCACGGGGCCTTCTTGTTCATCCCTGGCTGATTCATTTGATAGTAGCGATAGGCATAGAATTTACAAATAAGGGCAGGTCCTAACACCAACGCATGATTCCTTTATACCATTGGCACATTTTTAAAAATGCTAGAGAAAACATTAATGAGATCTGCATAAGGAATAAGAGGGAAGAGACAGGAAAAAAAAAAAAAAGAAAGAAAGAAAAAAAAAGGAAGGAAGGAAAAGAAGAGACTTCATTGTAGAACTTGAACAAAATGGTAGACTCTACATGTTTTTGTGGAGAATGGAATCTGGCCAGCTTGGGCATTGGTATAGAATCTTGTTGCTCTTATAAAGCGAGATAGTAAAGCATATTTAGGAGAACATCAGTTTGAGAAAAAGCAACTATTCATCGGCATCCAGCAGTTTCTCCACTCTCCAAAAATTCACATTTGCTCCCACGCTCACAGCTACCCCCTCCAATTCCATTATTAGGTTAGGCAAGTTTTCATTTTGCATGTACATGGGACTAAAGATTTATGCCCATACCGAAACCGGATGAGAGCTAAAACTAATATTTTTAAGGAAGAAACATGATTGATTTGTCTTGAGAAAAGTCCTATAAAATACCTTGGGAAAACACATGTGGGAGACAGCTCTCCAGCATATCTTCTCTCAGAGCCAGAAGAACCTGCATCAGCAAACAGGAGAAAAGCACAAATTGATCCCATCTCCCCAACATGCATGACTGCAAATAATAGAGGCATCAAAGAAGGTATGAATAGTTCCAGGCTCAGCAGAGACTCCAACTGGTGTAGCCATCCAGTGAATCAGGACTAACACAACTTGTCACCAGGCCTTTACGAGGAGCCAGAAATAATCTAAGGGCTTCTAGCTTCTGTTTCTTCTCTCACTCAACGTTCCTTTAGAGGTTTCTGAGTGGAGGATGAGGCAATAATAAACCATTAGCATCAAACTGACTCATCATGAAAAGGAGGAAGAAAGCATCTTGCGTGAAGCTGTAGAAAACCCAAATCAATGAGCCAATGTGCTAGTTATTTTAGCTTACTCAGTAATTTGAGGAATTCAATCATCTGCCTAGACTGTCTCTCACTAGGGCATTTTAAGGCACTTTTATTGTAAAATAATGAGCAGATGACTTTAGTGAAGGAAAAAAATTAAGTTTTGTTTTATATAAATAATTTTCCAATGTATGAAGCCTGTGAATATATTTAATGAAAAAAAAAACCATCCATTCATTCAATCCACTTTAATTTAAGGCATAGCAACAGATTTCAGTTGGGCAAAGTGCAGTTAATTAATATTCTAAACTCTAAGGGTGGATTTTATACAGTAACGTGTGAACACTTCTAATAGGCTCAGTGAAACTTGATTCCACTGAGGACGATTAATATCTAAGACAAAGTTTATTTAGGCTTTCAGATGGGGCTGGTTGATTTCTAAGAAGTAAATTGTAGGTATGTGTGTAGGGGGGGAGGCGTTAGAAGCAGGGCTTTGGGAGAAAATGACAAGAGGAAGGAAGAAACTTGAAACCACTACCATTTTAACAACGCCCTTACTTCCTGCAAGTAGCTGTCAAAATCATTCAGTATTTTTTTGTAGACAGTTTTGCATCTTAATAGTAGCTGATAAACAATCTCCTTTCACATTTATGCACAGGCATCTAAAAAACCAGTGATTTTTTTTTTCTACTAAAAAGACAAATACCACATTTCTCTCAAGGAAAGGAATGAAGTCAAAATCATTGCCAAAGTGAACACTGGCACTTACGAAGCACAAGCTACTGACAGATGGTTAATGGAATGAGTATCAGCAAAATCAAAGCAAGGAAATTGCTAAAAGAAGTCTAATCGTTCAAAAGATAATTGCGCATAGCAGTTCTCCTACATTTACTTGCCACTGGTGTTGACATCAGTTGAGATATTCGGTACATCTTGGGAAGCCTGCTTGCTCAAACTTCACAGATTTTCTGAAAGAGCCATGAAAAAAAGGTGGATTATATCTTAAAAATAGAAAAATGATGCCAAAACAGATGGCATCTACTAATTGCACCAGTCAGACTTGTTTACCAAATGACACAGAGATTTAGGACTGAAGGAGGACACTGGAACCAGTGACCACTGAGATTGTGTCTCCGTCTATGGTTTTGTATTATTTCCCATTGTCTGGCTGAGTGCATCCAAATAATCTTGTTCTGTAAGTAAGAACAACGTTTTATTTGGGAAAGCTAGATTTACGCGGCTGATTTGTCATCAAAATAAATAAGGCAAGTGAATTATTTGATTAAGAAATCAGAAAAAAGATTGGGTTGGAGAGCCCTCTAAATAAGTGTATTTGTAGTTTCGTCACCCAATACACATCGCCCTCGTTATCAAGTTTTAAGCAATGCTTGGGGATTGGCGTCGATCTTTTGTGCAATGCCTCGAACCACTGACAGGTAATCATAGTGAGGGTTGGCTGTCTTTAGTAGACACTGTCAGCCTGGATGGTCTCAAACAGCACAAGAGCGTTGAACTAAAAATAGACTACCACCAGGCAGTTTTCAAAATGCAGCTCTCATGAACATATAAATTTACTTTCTCAATTACAAATTTAAAATATATCCAAGTGTGTAAATTATGTAGACTTTGATCACATACCACTCATCACATAGATCTACCTGCTATAAATTATGACATTTTCTACACATTGCTATCCTAATAGCCTTGCAGGGTAGGACTGAATTCTTTTGTGAATTACCACCTCTTTCCACATTTTTAAACTGTGGTAACTGGTAATGGATTGTTTTTGTAGCTGTCATACATTAAATCAAACCAGGATAATCCTACAGCTCCAAATTGATTCTTTCAATAAATTAGATGCAACACCTTTTAGAAAATATAGATCCTAGCTTTAGAGACCTTTAGAGAAGTCAGGGGAACTTTCTGGCATTCGTTGAAGATCTCTCAATCAAAGCACACATTTACAGACTTTCGTTTGGAATATAAAATAATATTGTTTGCACCATAATATAATAGTTTGCCACCGTCCTTTTGGTTTTTGACCAATACCTTCTGAAGTGTGCAGCCCAAATTATACAACGTTAGCTTTCCCCAAGTGTTATGTTTAATTTTAAACCAACCAGTCCTGTGGCAGAAAGCAAGGTTTTACTGCTATCTCATACAAATACCTGTATCAAGCTACAGGCAGTATATGAACGGTTAATCGAGTATTAGTAACACTGAAAAAGCCTTCAGTAGTAGCTCTAAATCTTTTCAAGAAACAGATTCTGTCTACCAGTCCCATCAAAGTAACCCATTTGTTCATTCTGCAAAATAATCCATCCATACATGTTCCTTCCAAAGGGAGTTCCCGCTCTCTTCTTCCTATTGATAAACAGAAGAATTACTGACGTGCAAAGTTTCCTTGGGTTGACGGCGGAGAAATCCAGGACTTAGCGGTTCTTCAGCTGAAAATCATGTCAGACTGTCAACAGGTGCAGAGAAGTCTTGTAATGAAGAGAAATCCCATCCTCACCTTGCGACCGATGCCTGCACGCACGACCGTGCGCAGGAGTTTGCAGAGAAGGTTTGTCTTCGATTTCCTCTTGTTCTTTCGGCTGTTTCCTGGAATAAAGGGGCATGGAGTTCTTGAGAAAGTCAGCTTATAACTGCTCTTGTTTTCTTTCAAAAACAGCCTGTGTAACAAGAGATCAGGAGGCAGGATGAGGTCACACTTCCTGTTGGGCTCTCATCAGCGGCGTTCACACCCGGGAGTATGGTGAAGACTCAAAATAGTTTCCTGGACCAGCAGCAGGGGCTGCATAGCCCACAAATCAGGCCAGCTGGATATAGCATGGTCACTGGAGGGATGCTTTTCTGAGCTGCCTCGTCACCCTGGCTGTAAGAATATAAGAAGGACTTCCAGAGAAGCAATACTTTTTGCTTGTCATCCTCTGACCCTTTTCAGTACAGTAGTGCAGAGTCGTGCTCTGTCCCAATCAATTACGCTTATTGGGGATAATGCACTGATGCTATTAAATTTAGAATACTATTCAATACCAGGAACTGGATTTTGTGAAATTGTCTGTAGTGGCAATACGTTGATTCACCAAAGGCTGAGATTTACAGGAAACTGTATGGGTGGCATTTTACATTTTATATTTATATTTTAGCTGAACTCAAAGAATTTCCTGCTGTCAGTGGGTTCCTAAAAATCTCTGCTATTGTAAATGATAAAAAAAAAACCACATTCTAGCAACACTAAGGTGCTTTGGATATGAAAAGGGTGTGGGTTTTGGAGATACACAGACTGAGATTCAAACTCTGTCCGCCTACCAGCTGTGTAACCTTGGATTTGTGACTTAACCTCTTTGAGCTGCAATTCTTTCAATTATGAGTAATAATATAGATTTTGCAGAACCCTTTGGGGAATGAAAGGAGACAAAAGAAATGAGAAATAGGTGAATCATCAGCTCGAATGTGCAAGATATATTCCTTATTTGCTTTCTGTAAATCAGTTTTTCTTCTGAAGCCCCAGGTGATCAGCCTGGTAGAAAAGTTAATCTCATTCTTTCTTGAGTGAGGTTCCCTTTCTTTCTGAGGTTATGCCAAAAGCAAGATCTTCTGTAGAACATGCCCCCAGCCGCAGAAGCTGTCGGGGAAGAGTGCATCTAGTCTGTGGGAGGCAGCTTGCAACGATGGCCCTCAAAGATCCTTGTGTGATTCCCTCCCCTTCGGTGTGGGCTGATGCGAATAACTTGCTTCTCCTGTGTAGATGAGACACAAGCGATGGGTTGCACTCCCACAATTAGGTTACAAAAGACTGTGGCTTCTGTCTTGTTGGCCTCTCGATTACCTTCTAGGCTTACACAATTGGATGAAGCAAGTGGCCGTGTTGGAGAAGCACAGAAACAAGAATCTGAGGGGTTGTCTCGAATGCCAGGGAAGGACTGAAGCCCTCAGTGCAATAGCTGGGAAGCCAGCCAACAGCCATGTGAGTGAGCTCAGACGTGGATCTTTCTCCAGTTGAGCCCTGAGATGATGCTAACTCCAGCTAACACTTTGATTGCAGCCTGTGTGAACCCCCTCGAGCAGAGAAGTCAGCTCAGCATTGTCCATATTTCTGACCCATAGAAACTATGTGATAATAAACGGTGTTTCGAGGCACCAAGTTTTGGGGTCACTCTTTACACAACAGTAGAGAACTAATACGTAGTCCGAACACATGTTATTTTCTGGGCCATTTGTTGTTGCAATCTATTTGGTCGGGGTCTTTTGCTGCCTTGGTGCCGTCCTTAGAGTAGAGGCACATGTCTTCCGGACTGTGTCTGGTCACATCTGCCTACGTTTACCAGATAGCCATTCCACTCTACAGCTGTTCTGGGAGTCTGGTACCCTCTTTCTTGTAATCCATAGCTCTCCTCCTTCTCCTCCTTTTCCTGTTTCTCCTATTCTTTCTATTTTCATCCCCTTCCTTCCAGCCCTGGCTCATGTTTTCTAGAGGAGGAAGGAAAAAAATCCTTCTGACTTCTTCAAAACCCTGTGCTCTGCCTATGTCCACAAATCCCCTTTCCCAAAAGGCCGACATCAAAAAGACTAATTTTTGGTCTATTCTTTTACTGATCTGGAACATATTGGGACCTCATTAATGATCATAGTCACCGCTCACTTTATGGAGCCTTTACTATTTATCAGGTGCTGTTCTACTCCCTTTACGTATATTAGGACATTTGATCCTCGTACCCACTCCACGAGGGTGGCTCTGTTATTATCTTCATTTTACAGATGAGAAAACGGAGGCACAGAGAGTTCAATACTTTGCCTACAGTCACACAGCCAGGAAAGTGTGAGCTGGGCAAGCTACAATTCTAATCTTGGATTTTTAACCTGTAAGCAATAGCGATCGCCTCAAACATGTTTGAGCATTCCCTATGAACCGGGCACTGTGCGAATCACCACACTACACGTGCTACACATGTGCGATCTTGTTTAGACCTCATGCAGCCCTAGGAAATATTATCCACGTGCAGGATGGAGTTTACATAATTCTCGCAACACTATGAAGTGTCAGAGCCAGAATTCCAGCCCTGCATTTTCCTCTTTGCTCTCCTCTCCTCAGACCCACTTGTTTCCTTGATATTCCTTAAAAGCCAGACTTGTGTCTGCCCCAGGATCTTTGTGCTCGCTCTTCTCTCTGCCCAGAATATTCCCCTGAGAGTCACAGAGTGTTCTTCCTCACCTTCCTTAGCTCTTGACTCCACTGTTTTGGTCACTCACTAAATTGCCCTCCACACAATCTCCTTATTCTTCCCCCTGCTTTATTCTTCTCCTCAGTACTTTGCACTATGTCGCATACCACATTTATTTTTTTGTAGTGATAAAAATATTCCTCAGCCAGACTGCAAGCTTTATGAAGGCAGATAATTTGGTTACTTTTCTTCATTTCTGTAGACCCAGTGTGAAGAATGCTATCTGCCACATAATAGGTTATCATTAATATCTGTGGAATCAATGAATAACTGAATTAAAAGCTAGGTACAGCTGACTTTTGCACCTTTATTCGGCACGCTAGAAATCAGTGTTTCTAAAAGGATGTCCCACAGAAGGCCCAATTCTCCACTATTAATGTAGGTGATGTGTGCAGAAAGGGAAAGGGTGAGCAGTAAATTTTTTTTTTAAAGATTTTATTTATTTGAGAGACAGGATGAGAGAGGGAGAGAGAGAGAGCATATGAGAGGGGGAAGGGTCAGAGGGAGAAGCAGACTCCTTGCCGAGCAGGGAGCCCAACACGGGACTCGATCCTGGGACTCCAGGATCAGACCTGAGCCGAAGGCAGTCGCTTAACCAACCGAGCCACCCAGGTGCCCGTGAGCAGTAAATTTAAGCCCGCTCTCACTACTGGAAGTCCTACCCAGAGCAACTAGCAAGACAAATAAATAAAAGGTATTCAGATCAGAAAGGAGAAGGAAGAAGTAAAATTATCCATTTGCAGATGACATGATCTTATATATAGAAAACCCTAAAGATTCTTAAAAAAAAACTGTTAGAACTCATAAATGAATTCAGTAATGTGTGGTTTTTTTTTAGGATTTATGTAAGATTTCTTGCAGCTAGAACTCCTGTCTCAAAAATGCTCTAGATATGTCCTTACTGTTTGCTCAGTGTTCTTATTTGGATGACGGTGGGAATAATTTTTTTTTTTTTAAGATTTTATTTATTTATTTGACAGAAAGAGAGAGAGATCACAAGCAGGCAGAGAGGCAGGCAGAGAGAGAGGGGGAAGCGGGCTCCCTACTGAGAAGAGAGCCCGATGCGGGGCTCGATCCCAGGACCCTGAGATCATGACCTGAGCCGAAGTCAGAGGCTTTAACCCACTGAGCCACCCAGGCGCCCCGGGAATAATTTTTTTAAGAGATTGAAATGGAGAGAGACAGACTGAGACATCGGGGGTCAGGCAGAGGAGGGGAATGGAAAGAGACTGATTAGCTTGTGAAAACCCTATCATAAAGTCTAAGTAGGAGCTTGCATTCTTGGTGGCAAGAACGGTGTTCTATTCGTCTCTGTAATCTCCAGCAGCAGATACAGGGCGGATACAAAGTAAGTCCTCAGATGTGTGTTTTCATGGAGTCATAGCAAGTGAAACTGAGACCACCCTCCGAGATTACAATGACTAAAAATGTTCGTCCCTGTGACTGGTGAGAAAGAAGCATCAGGAAACACCTGACATTTGTATATCAGTTGTAATTGGCAAAAGATGTAAGACTTGTTCTATTGCGTTTAATCCTCATTACAACACTGGGAAGTAGATTTCATATTCCCATTTCTGTGTGAGGAAAGGAGAATCAGAGATGTGTCTAGGTCCCAAACATTCCAGTAATAGCGTCAGGATTAATTTACAATTCCTGGTCTTCTTCCAAACCCCTGGCTCTTCATTATTTTAAGGTGCTGTTTAATTAATTAATTAATTTTTAAAAAATATTTTATTTACTTATTTGAGAGAGAAAGAGATAGCAAGAGAGAGAACATGAGCTGGGGGGGAGAAGGAGAAATAGACTCCCCGCTGAGCAGGGAGTCTGGACCCTGGAATCATGACTTGAGCCAAAAACAGACACTTAACCAACTGAGCCACCCAGGGGCCCCTAAGTTGCTATTTAAAAAAAAAATTAGCAAGAAACAAGGTAATGCATTTATTTCCTTTAAATTTATAGTCTTCTATGATCTTCAGAGTTTAAAAGAAAAGAAAGAAAATCAAATGGTGTTTACCCATATCCTGGTGAAACTGGCTATGTTGAATGTTTTGCAAAAATACAAAAGAGGAAGTAATCCAACACCTGACCACAAAGTTGTGTTGATGCAATATTTTTTTACTGAGGCAAAACAGTCAACTGTGGCAATGTTCGTGCAGGCAAGTTCTCTGCCCCTACCCACCCTCCTTCCTTCCCCCAGAAGGGCACTTTTTCATCGAAATGTCAAGCAGTTACCTTGGGGATGTTGGTATTGTGTTTTGGTCCCAACCAAGAGGACAGATGCTTAGACCGATGGCAAGTGACCATTCAGAGCACATATTTGACCTTGTACATTTGTGCATGCTGACACATACATCGTACCCAAAGCACCTTTTTGTGTGTTGGTCTACTTGACTCCCCTGTTAAATGTCTCAAGATCAGGAATTAAGCTCATTTATCACTATGCTCCTTGGGCCTAGCACAGTACTTGGCACGCTACAGATGTTCAATAAATGCTTGTGGGAAGAAAATGGAAGTAGAATGCTATTTTTTATCTGCCAAAGCTTGAATCAAAACTATAAAGAACTATAGGGTAATAATAATTTTAGAATCTAAATTTTAGAATTTAGAACAAAGGTTTAATAGAACCCTTGTTTGAAACTTGCTCATCCTCAAAGCATTTTTCAAATGTTGCTTCCTCTCTGCAGTCTTCCTTGATTTGCTGAGTCAGAATACACACAGGAATATATGTTCATTTCAAATGGATTAATATTGCTATTATACCTGGTTGTTTCTGTATCCATCTCCCCATCATGGCAAGTCACTTTAGAATTGGATACCTAGTTTTATTTTTCTTCCTGTTCTCTCAAGCTCTGTTGCCCAGTTTGTAGCACTCGGGAGAATTCCAGTAATGTCTGTTGAGTGATTAAACAAGCCAATGAATGATGAAAGAATGCATACATGCTGTCTGCCATATCTGAGGATGCCAATGAATTGTGGCTAGCTCCATTGTCAAGGAAAAGAATGATCAGGAAGAGGTTAAGAGTGTATGCTGTTTGGTTACTATTAATCTATATACTTGCTATGTACTATTGTCCACCCTCTCCTCCCCAAGTTTTTTTTTTTTAAAGATTTTATTTATTTATCTATTTGAAAGAGGGGGCGAACACAGTGGGAGGAAGAGGGAGGGGGAAGAATCTCAAGCAGACTGCACTGAGTGCAGAGTGCTAAGCAGGGCTTGACTTCAGGACCCTGAGATCCTGACCCTGAGATCATGACCTGAGCTGACACCAGGAGTAGGTCACTTAACCCACTGAGCCACCCAAGTGCCCTCTCCCCTAGTTTTAACAACCTCCGGCAATGTGTTTCTATGGTGTTGAGACCACCTCTAAAAGCAAACACCCAAGGAATCAGGAACACAAACGTTACATCAATCTCTCACTAGATTTGCCTCTCATTTTGCTTGCGTTTCGAGTTTTGCAAACCAGAAAGAATGTTCTCAGTTCTGCTGCATGGCTGTAAGTTGTAATTTGGAGTTAGTCAGTAGAAGCTAGTTGCGGTGACTATTAGTTACCTTGTTGCCCAGCTTCTGTTCGCTTTCTTTCAAGGAATAGCATCCCAATTGTCTTCAAAGGACCCACTCATTCCCATCTCTCAGTCTATGAGGTTTGGGCCGGTCTCTGCTCCTCCCACTTGCCCGATCGGGGTGGGACCCAGATCCACATCACATCAGTCCAAATAGCCCCCATGGCCATCGAGCTCAGTTTACAGGCAGGCACCTGACTTAATTCAGGCCAATGAGAGAATGACTTCTAGGACTTGTGTTTGTTCATCAAGGTGTTGTGATAACAAGACTGAAGCTGTTGGGGGCCGAGATGTGGATTCTGAGTCAAGCCAACCCACAGGAAACAGAGTAAAAGATGTTATAATTTGATCCCTGACTCCAAATGCCCCAGAAGGCAGACTTATCCCCTCTTGATTCCACAAGCAGAAATTCCCTTTATGCTTATACCTGTTCGCATTACATTTTCTGTCATGTGCAACCATATGAATTATAACACACTACAGTTCTGAAACGTCATGTACATTAAGAATCATTTCAGATGGCTTTTAAAGTGCTGATTACTAATCTCCAAATCTAAGACATAGGTTAGGGCCCAAGGACTTGCAGTTTAACAAAGAGCCCAGGTGGGTCTAATGCAATGATTGGCAGCGCAACGCTTGAAAAGACTGCTTGGTTAATGAAGCGTTAACAAAAACAACAACAAAAATTGGAGGAGGTAAAAAGAATCAACATAGAAGCTGAAAGTTAAAGAAAAGACTATCCTCTGTCCCTGTATTGCAAAGGAGAAAATCCACCGAGGAGTCAAGAGTTGATTCCAGGGGTGCCTGGGTGGCTCAGTGGGTTAAAGCCTCTGCCCTCGGCTCAGGTCCTGATCTCAGGGTCCTGGGATTGAGCCCCACATCGGGCTCTCTGCTCAGCAGGGAGCCTACTTCCCCCGCTCTCTCTCTGCCTGCCTCTCTGCCTACTTGCGATCTCTCTCTCTCTCTGTCAAATAAATAAATAAAATCTTTAAAAAAAAAAGAGTTGATTCCATATTCAATGCTTTTGCAGGTAGGGAATCTTCGCCCTATTTTTCTTTATTATTCCTTCTTGCTTTAGGGAGCATGATTGTATGTCTCAATTTGTCTGGGACTGCCCACGAATCCATTTGTTATTCTGGTGTAATTATAATAGCACTTTTGGTTTTTTTTACTCTCATAAGTGTCCAGGCTTGGATGACAAATTCATGGTCATTTCATTGTTTCGGGACAGTCTGCACCAAAAGGACTTCTTTATCATTCAGATCTCTTGCTGCATTTTTAAGCTTTTGCCGAGTGAAACATATTTTTCCCCTATTGTATGGCCCCTACTAGCAGACAGATATTTCAAAATCACTCCTGCCAAGTAAAAAATTCTCAAAAATCTCGGAAAGCCAGATATTTTCTGAGTAACATACGAACTTCCAGTAAAAGTAAATAAATAAAACAAAGTTGTTTATAACGTCTGATTGTCTTTAGGGTTGACTCATTCTAAGAAAGCAGCATATAAACGCATACCTCACAATGGGAATTACATTGGAAATGCGAGCGGGATACTGTGTGGACATATGGGAGAGATCGTATCTCTCCATTCTGTTCATACGTGGCCTAGAGGTCCAGCGGCAAGAGATTAATTCTGGAATAATTATCACTTCTGGTCAGTTGAAAAAAGGATAGAGAATGCAAGCAGGATCATAGGCAGGGGAAGGAAGTGAGGTTAGTGCCATTTTCAAAGATTTTTAAACACCTAGAATAGAGAGTTGCCACAGGTGTCTATTCCAACAGTTCATGTCTTTATTCAACTAGTATATTAAAAAAATTTCTTTTGAATTGTTTTGATTTTCTTCTTTTGTGCTGATTATAAGATTAGAGAAAAACACACAAAAAATGGCTTTCTTGTGTGTCATATGTAACAAAGAATATGTGATATTTAGTAGTAACTTTTTCCTCCCTTAAAATAGGTATATGGAATTGTCAAACATTCCAGGAGATAGAATGGTTCCATATTTATATTTTTAATGTTGGAGGAATTTAGTTCAGTGATTTCTGCCTAGGGACCGTTGTTTCAAGATAATTTTCTCACTGCTTGTTTGGTTCCACTCAAACACAGCTGTAAGTTCTTTCTTTCTATATTTGGCAATGAAGCGACTGATGGCTAACATTAACCATCTGGATGAGGGGTGCGTTCAGTGGGAGACAGGGGAGGGGACATAGCCATGCATAGCTTCACTGCATGGCTAGGGAGTCATCTGTAGACTTTTCTACATCTTATTTCCCTGCCCCAGTCCTGATCTTTGAATCCATGTGGTCAAAAGAGGCAAAGATAGTCTATATGAGTTTTCTTCAGTTTTATCAAACTTAATGCCCCCTTTGTGAGTTAATATTATGTAATATCCTCCAGACTTTCCTAAAATTAAATTCATAGGTGGTATAATCAAGCTACACACATTTAAAAAATTAACATAATGACATAACAATAACATAAGAACAAACTTTATGGAGATAATTTGTAATAAAGATAACATGTATTTCAATACAGAAGTGTTCAGCCATGACTCACAAAGAGACATAACGAAGTAGTCAAGTGCTTGCATCAAAATTTAGATTTACCTTCAGTGTAACAGCTACGGATACAGAGTGATACAGGTACATTCTATCCGTGCCTCAAATACTATGAGTAGATTTGCCAATGGTGGCATGCTTTTTAAAAATGGAGTAATACACAATGAATTGTGGAACACTACATCAAAAACTATTGATGTACTGTATGGTGACTAACATAACATAATAAAAATGGGATAAACTCTTGGATGTGTTTGTAAAAAAGAACAATCTTCCCTTGTATTGCATGGTTATTTCATTCCTTGAAAAGTTGAGTGTGTATTAAAACCTTGCAGAATAAAAAAAATAAAAAAAAAACCTTGCAAAATACTTTGTGCTTTGGTGCAAAACTGAGTTCTAGGCTTAGACAGTTATGAAAAGGGTTTTGACCTACACGAATGTCTGGAGGGACATTCAAAGTCATGCATGACCTGGGGGCAATTCTTCGAGATATGGGACTGCACTGTGTGCCTTAGGATGTCTAGCAGCCCTCCTCTGTCCCACTAAATTGCAGAGTACCCTACCTCAATCATGTGACAACTAAAAGTGTTCCCCTCCCCATTTCCAAAGTGTCCTTTAGTGGATAGTATTAAGTCCATTGAAAATATCTGTATAATTCACAAGCCGGGAATCATTTACCTAATACCTCATTTCCATTTTTTTCTTTCAAGTTGTATTATTGGCAGGGTCCCTTCTTAAGTCCCAATTAAAATAGGAGAATCATATTTTCAGGGTAGATTGGTGAATTCTTAACAAACGGTGGAGAGTAGATAGAATCTATGTTATCCTTTATGTATACATTTTATTTAAATTACAAGCAATCTCAAATTTTCAGTGATGTTAACACCAGATATTAATTTTTTTCTCTCTCGCTTATGGGTGAGCTTGGGTTCTGCCAGGGCTCAGTTAGCTCTAGGCTAAAGGTCAGAAATTTGGTCCCTCATACTGCCACTGCTGTTGGAGCTGTAAGGAGAAAATTTTCCTTATTTTGAACATCAGCAGCAGCTTCTCATACAGTCTTCAAGGACAGAGTCGAGTAAGTGTAGTTGAAAAGAGCACTTTCACTGGAAGACAGACAGGGAATGGGAGCTTCTGCCATTTTCATCTTATTTAGTGTGAGCTTGACTCTGCCTCTCAGAGTCATAAGGTATATCGGTCAGTTTGTATTAGGTTATGCTGCATAACAACTTCAGACTCTCAAAAGCTTAAAAGAATGAATATTTATTTTTCTCCTTATGTTACATATCAGTTGTAGATCAGCAGTGAGTTCCAGGCTCATCACGATCTGTCTAGAATCTGGGCGACTAGAGTAGCTGCCATCTCAAATATTGCTTATCACTGTGCCAGAGACAGAAATCTGGGTGAATTGCCTTTTAAAACTACCAACTGGCCATGACAAAGTTCATTTTCAATTTCATTTTACTACCCAAAGCAAATTAAAAGGCCACACATAATTCTAAGGAAGGCAGAAAGTATAGTGCTGTCATGTGTCCAGAAGATCCTGGAAATATATGGTGTACTACACTAATGACAACCATGATGGTAAATTTTCCAAACATGGAAAGGGAGTTCAGATGCTGGGCAACTCCAGTAAAAGACAAATGTCCACTACAGACTGTCTTATTTATATCTTTTCTATATATCGCCATGCTCGGTCTAGCTCAGTAGCTATTAGTAACATAGTAAGTGCTGAATGAATGTCTCTGGAATAAAAGGATATGAATATAGTTGTTTAAATTACCAAATCTTACTATAATTAAAGCTTAAAGAGAGATACGTTGCTATTTTAACTCCACACTGTAAAGCACGATAAATATAAGTGTTATTTGTATGCAATGTTGCATTTAGAAAGCTTGGGATCCAGAGTGGTACACTGGAAAGTGAGAGAAAAAAGATTTTCATCTCAACATTGGTTTGAATGTGTTCACTTGTTGGTTTCCCCCACCGTGGGGACACGTTCTCCTGTGCCTAGGACAGAGTTTGGTACATGGTAGATACACAAGAAAAGTAGCTCTGCTATCCTTAGCTGGGTAGTCTTGGGGAAGCCACATCCATTTACCCACAGGTTCTTTAGCTGCACAACACACACACACACACACACACTTGCACGCATATCTTAGTAACATGTGCCTTCTGTACTGTAAGAATCTCATATAATAGAAAGACAATTGTGCGAATGTGGTTGTCATGTAATGTACTAACACCACAGTAACTTCCACACAGCGTCCACTCAATAGCTGTTTGTTGATTATGGCAATAACCATTTGCTCTATTCTTATTGTGGAATGAGGTGGATATCTAAGAAAGAGTGTAGTGCATTTACAAAAGTTTGCCCAAGGTGCTGGGATTGAGGAGTTTTGGGAATCTGTTTCCTATCAAATCGACAATAATAATACTCAATGGGCTCCGTGCTCATCTCTCAAAGGTCAAACACTTCACAACTACTAATGGGCTCCTGGTGCTTGCTTTCTCTCTTTTGCTAATCACGGCCACTCCCGCTAGCCGTCAGCCAACTGCAGCAAAGCTCCGCCTCCCGGCGCGGCTCTCCAATCGGCTGCGCAGCCCGGGCCCAACCCTCGCGAGTCACGTGACGCTACCAGGCCCGCTTCCGGCGCGTCGCGGGCGGCTGACGTCGCTGGGCCCGGCGTCGCGTCAGGGCTGGCCGGCGGCGGTGGCGGCGGCGGCGGTGGCGGCGGCGGCGATGGCAGCGGACGCAGAGCTGGCTTGAGGGCTCGGACCTGCTACCTTCCGCGCGACCTCAGGCCGGACTCAGCGCTGCGGCCCCCGCTCGCTCCCCTCCCGCTTCCTCCCCGGCCGCTGCCTGGGCGGAGGCGGAGGCGGAGGCCCGGGCTGGCCGCCCTGCTCGTGCCCCGGCTCGGCCCCGGACGGCCCGGCTGCTGTGCGGAGAGGAGGCCGAGTCGGTAAGAGGCGGCGGCGGTGGCGGGGCCTGGAGGCCGCCTGGATCCCGTCTGGCCGCCGGGACGCCCCCGCGCTGGTGTCTGTCTCCGGCCCGCTCCTCTCTCGCGTCCCTCCCCTTAACTCGCCGCCTCTATTGTCTGGGCGCCGCCGCTCCCTCTCCTCCTCCCTTCCTTCCCCCCTGCCGAGGCCCGGACGGCTGTCAAACCTGGAGGCTTCTCCCGCTCCCCGCCAGCCTGGTCTGAGCCCTTCCTGTCTGTCTCTGCCAACCCCTCCCGCCTCGCATCAACCCCCTACCTTCTTTGGCCCCGCGGCCATTCTCTGACCTTTGCTTCTTCACTTTCTCGGTGTTGTGTCTTCTTGCTAATTTTCTTTTCCCTCCTAGTTGTCATCTTTTGCAACGTTAACCATCCAGATATATTTTTGCCGTACCTGTTTGCGTTCTTTTCTGTTTATGTTCCTCCGCGTTCTCTCTGTCCCTTTTTCTCTTTTTGCTTCAAGTCTTCCCCTCCCGCCCCCCTCCTCCAGACTGTCTTACTTTGCCTTTTCCTTATTTCAAATCCCTATTCATCCTCCTTTCTCCATCCAGGGAAAAGGAAATTGTGTCTCATCCCAGAATATCACTGGGAGTTTATATGTCTTAGCTCCACATTTATGGGTTCGATGTTTGATTATAGAAAATAGCGTAACTGGTAAACACCTCTTATGTGAAGAACAGTAGAAAAGTTTGGTTAGATTTCTACACAGATATTTAAGTAACTGCCTTATATGTTATATGCTAACCAGACTTTTAAAAAAATGTCATGCATTTGTTCCTTTTACACCAAATACCCTCTGGCCTAGCTTCCTGTTAACTTCAGTGAACTAATCTTTGTTCTTGACATGGATAGTCTCCCCCCGCCCCGCATGAGTATTTAGGTTTGATTTTATATATTTTTATGGGAAATATTGATGTTATTTTTACCTCTTACCTATTAGATTCTTGCAAAGAGGAAAGGACAATTGGTTTTTATTTTTCCTGCTATGTTTTGTCCCTTTTGAATTGTGAGCAAACCATTTAAAAAATGCTATGGTTGCGTATTTTCTTTTTTAACCTGGGAGAGAGCATAGTCCTATTAGTAATTTTAAATATCAAAAAAGTTGTAGGGATCTCTCCTCCCCCCCCCCCCCCCGCAGTAACAGTAGGTTTGCATTCCTGATTACCTGTTGTATTTTGATTTAGACTGTCTCAAAGTGCTTCATATTTCTCAAGTACTAGTCAGTGAAAAAGGCTACCTCAGGTGTTCTGGTGTCCAGTGTGGCCAAAAGGAGAGTAAAGAGTGTGCATGTCAATGATGTAGACAGGGATATTCCTTGTAGTTTTTTGTTTGTTTGAATATTATGACCACTTTTATTGGTCAGTGTGAAATAGAGTGAAATAAATTTGCAGTTAAAAAAAATCCACATCATTATTGCTTATTGAATGTGAAGTATAAGGAAGACATTTCTGTTGCAACTTTATATGTTAAATTAAAATTACTGAATCATTTGCTACCAAAGTAGGAAATCATAGCTAATGAAAAGAATTCACCACAAGAATTACTCACAAGAATTATTGTTGATGTTGTCGCTGGCAGAGGAGTGTCTGCTGCCCCTTCATGTGCTCTTTGGTGTCTTACCTAGTGTTGTATACTATGAGGCACTCAAATATTGGTTGAAAAACTTCATTAATTTGTGCTCTTAAGAATTTCAGTAGTCATATTCCAGAACCACTCGGGCGTCTTGGTTTTTTTAGAGACAGAAAACTGTTTTCAGCTCGTGTGGAGAATTTTCTTGGGAATTTTCAAGTTAAAATTTCAAGCATTTTAGCCATTAGCAAGGTTTAATGTCCATCTATTCTTTTTAAATAGTTCTTTTTCGTGTTCTTTTTCCTTGATTCATGATCAAGATTGCTTGCAAGTTATATAGTAATTTACCTACAGATATTGGTTATCGTCATTCAAATTTCTTTAAAATTTGGCAGTTATTTTAACTTTTCGTGCAATACTTTTAAAATTCTGTTTTGTTCCCTATGCATTTTATGCATTAGAATCTAACTTTTTTTTTTTTTTTTTTTTTTTTCCCTCTTGAGGTAGTGAAAAGAAAATACTGAAGAATAGGATCTCAAGATGAGTAAAAAGCCCCCAAATCGTCCTGGAATCACTTTTGAGATCGGTGCTCGCTTGGAGGCACTGGACTACTTACAAAAATGGTATGGAGAACATGGAGCTCTTGACCAAAAGCACGACATTGGTAGTCTTACACATGTTGGTCAGTTGCTGTTCTTTTGACAGTGGCAGGAACATTCATGTAGTCACATTTTGAATACACATAGACATTGTTTTTTAGTTTTCCTGCTATTTAGCAAACTGTGTAGGTTTAGTATTTCAAAGCTTTTTTTCAGAATCATTTTAAGGTGTTTGAGAACTGAAAATAATTATCTAGAGTATGAGGTAGAGAGAGAGTGTCAGTACTCTTGTGTACTTAATATGAGCTACAGTGCTGGTGGGAGGGAGGGAATTAATTTAGATAACCAGCTTCCCAAGATTGGATAAAACTTGTTATAAATCTGTTTTCTTGGCCTGTGTCAGAGGTGATCTTTCAAAATACAGAGTATGTTGATGGTTAGCACAGTCGTTATTCACTATCCCATCTAAAATAAAAAACCAGTTTACCTCCTCTTTCCCCAGGGGATAGTGAACTAAAAGGCAAGTTGTTACTGTCCCATACTAAGTGGGCAGTATTTTCAGACCTTTTTAAATTTCTTCTGTTCTGGCCATGTGTGATAAGTAGTGAATTTAAGCTCCTAATATACCCTTAATAAATGATATAAGGATAAAACCACTACCTGGAAAGAAGAAAAGAGGAAACAACACTCAGGGGTCACTAGGCCATAGTAGGAATGACAAGGATTCCCTTTTTCTCCTAGAGAATGCTTTCCTCGTTCCCCTTAGCTGCCCTCTAGTTCTTATCCTTGAGAGGAAGTCTCTTGTTGCCATTCTCAGATCCCTACCTGAGAGGGGCATTTGAGAGTTCCTCCCTGGGGAGTGGGGTTGTCTTGGCTCTCTTGAAGCCCATTTATTTTGATGAGGGATCTCGTGGCTTAGCAACTCCAGGATTTCATCCACTAGGCTTTTTGACATTTTCTGTCACTACAACTCCCTTAAAAACACAGTGGGTATTTTGCAAATTTGCTCTTGATTGATTTTCATTAAGTCAACTTCCTGAGTTGGCAATGGCAGGCAGAGAAATCTTGTTTAGTCATGATATTTGACTTTAGACCGGTCTGGGATTTTTGTCTCCTAGTATGTGGCTTTAGAATTCTGCACATGTCTCTGATAGCCAGGTTAATGGGCTCTGTCTTGGGCACTGCTCTGGGACATTTTGAAACTACAGTTTGATGTGGGAAGGCAGTTTTTTTGGCCCCATGCCTGTATGGTGCATCTCAGAGGGTAGTGTTTTTTAGGGGACTTAATTGTTGGTCTCATCAGGTGGAGAGTGTACGTAGTACTTCAGGTGGGGCTTCACCTGGAACCAGGCAGTAGCATCCCTCATAGTCCTGAACCTGAAAATTATTTCTAGACATGGTGGAGTATTCACTGGGGGAGCACACAGGCTCCTGATTCAGAAGCACTGCATTAGGCCATACAACGAAAGATGCCGGTTTAGTCAGTAATTGGCTATCTTTGATTCTCATTTGACTAAAAGAAGCTTTTCACTCAGAAGGCACACTGCTAAATCTCTGTGTGGTATGAGAAATGATACTTCTTCTTTGATGCTAATCTTAATTAATCTTTTTTTAATTACTAGGTTTTGAATCACTAGTTAATTCATATTAACATATTTTCTTAGGCTTCCAAACTGACAAAGTTGCAATTGAAATAGCTTCCAGTGTTGGAGGAGCACACAGTTTACTAGTTTTCTTAGAGGTTTTCAGGGAAATTAACATAATTTCGATATTAGTAAGAAATTGGCTTTTGGGGTGCCTGGGTGGCTCAGTGGGTTAAAGCCTCTGCCTTCAGCTCAGGTCATGATCTCAGGGTCCTGAGATCGAGCCCCGCATCGGGCTCTCTGCTCAGCAGGGAGGCTGCTTCCTCCTCTCTCTCTGTCTCTCTGCCTACTTGTGATCTCTCTCTCTCTGTCAAATAAATAAATAAAATCTTTAAAAAAAAAAAAAAGAAATTGGCTTTCGATGGTGAAATGTTTTCTGATTCAGCAGCTGTCAACCTGGTGATCCAGTGGTTAAAATAAAAAGATTATGAAAGAGAACTACTTTAAAAATCCAGCCTGAATGTGCTTTTAGAGTATTTGGAATTTGAGAGAAAAAAATGATAGTCGTAGCTGAAGTTTTTTCATTGTCTTATGCTTCACACCAAGGAAATTTCTAAGTGCTTAGGTAGGGTGGTAACAGGCGTCTCTACTCATTAATGAAGTTTAGCTTTCATTTTAATGACCCTAGGAGTAATGGTCTCCTTAAAGTAAGTAAACATTAGCCAAAATAATCACATATGGTAATCACTGAAAGTTGTCAGCAACTTGATTTTTATGAGCTTATTTATATGAAGATTTTAGCATTCTGCTACAGTTGGAATTAAGGAATTAAGAGTATTGTATATACATATTCTAGGTAGTTGAAAGAAATAATTTTTTTATTGTGACTTTATTCATGTCGGTAGTTTCAAGAACTAGTTAGTCTTGGGCAAGCCCTTTCATTTAGTATTAAAGTACTTTACTGTAGGACAACTAATTAATTACTAAGATTTATTTCGTTTTATATGGGCACGAGAAGTTTTGTGAGACACTGTACTCTTAACTGGTTTTATTTTTAAATAAGATAATAAACTTTATTCTTCGTATCATTACCTTTGTTAAGGGCCATTCTGTATTTCATATAAATGCTGCAAATTTTTGCTTTAATATCAGGTAAAAGTGTAGAAGGATTATTCAAGTGTTGAGAAACTTTACTTTTGTAAGGAGCAAAATAGTTAATCATTGAAAATATACTGAAATGATTTCCCTCTCTCTTCAACCCCTCCCTCCCTGTTTTCTTTACTATTCCTCTTCTGTTGCATCCATAAAGAATGCTTAACCTTCCCCATTTATTCAGTACAGTTGGAAAAGTATTGAGTTGTTACTTGACGTGAATGTCTTTGAAACTATTACAGGCAGTGAACAGGGAGGGACAAGCAGGAGTGCAGATAGTGCTGTCTGTCTCTGCACACAAGACATTGCCAGTAAGCCATGTATCTGTTGTGAAGGAAACGACATCACATGTTGATTGGTTACCTTTTACAGAGAAGGGCAGAGGGAAAGTTGTGATAGTGGAGAATCCAAAATGTCAACTTGTCCTATATGTAAAAGATGTTTCCTATATAAAAAAAAGGAAAATAATTTTTACTGTGTGCTCTGGAAAGAAAAGGGTAAACTCTAAATTAAATGGGTGGAAACAAACTGAATTTAAGCTTCCACTTCTAAGTTTGGGGTAGATTTGACTTAATAGGAAGGTGCAATCTACTTTTCTTACTGAAAGGACATTATTACTGCTTGAGCAAACCATGTCACATATTCTTCAAAGTTCAGAAAGATATTTCGTCCTCGAAAATACACTCTACATTTTTTAAAGTAGTGATTTATTACTTTTTGTTTTCTAAATCACTTTAAAGCTATATCAGAAAGCTTATTAATGGTTTGATTATTTACCAATAACTAATGAATGCAGGCCTAAGAAGCTACCAGAAGGCCAGTCATCTTCAGGTCCAATATGTGGTTTTGGATTTCCTATACTGACTACACCTGACTCCTGCTAAGTAGTGTAGGTTGCTTAATTTTTATTTTATTTTTTATTTATTTTTTGGGGGGGATTGCTTAATTTTTAAAAGTGTTGTACTTTTATTTAAAACATACTGGCTAATTTCTTCCTCAACAGTCTTTTAAAAGTCTTTCAAAAAACTTTTAATATGCTAATATTTACAGATAACATAATCAGCCATCTTTGGTCTTACCGCCATCATATTTTCTATCACACTCTTGACATTCAAACAATGACATATCAGATTTACAGTCTCTTGAATGCAATGACATCATAAGATTGAAAAAGGATACAGGTTGTTGATACAGGAGTGTATCTGGGGAAAGAGAAAGTTTTGAGTTGAAGTTCTGTTGGAGATACTGTAAGTAGATTCTAAAGACAAAGGCAGGTTCAAAGCCAGACTGTCACTTGCTGGTCCTGTAAATATGGGCAACCTCTTGACCTCAGTTAGCTTATCAATAAAATGGAAGCAGTGTTACTGGCTTTTACTTAAGAGGATTATTTTAAGTATCAAATAATGTATTTAAACTTGCTTCAAATTCTATAAAATAGTACATAATTATTACGCACTGAGGTAAATGCAAGGGAAGAGGGAGAGGTGAAAAAAGAAATCTTTGAGGATCTGAAGACTTAAGTGTGTAAGTTTTTAAATGTGGCTTTAGTATTGACATGAGAATGGCCTGGAATGTAGAAGGAAAATCGTGTCATTGCAACCTGCTATCAACCATCCTTTTGGGTGATGGTAAAATCTTTTTGTGCATAGCTTTATAGTTGATAAAGCACCTTTGCAAGTATTGTATCTAATCACTCTGAATACTGTTCAGTGAGAAAAGTGATCAAATCAGACTGGTTTGGACTACTGATTTAATTTCTTCTTTTGAATGAAATTTAAATAGTTACTCTATAGCAAGTGACTTAGTTATGAAAACAAAACAAATCAAGTTAATATGAAATTTGAAATATAGAGTTAATTTAAAACATTCAGATGAATTAGGCTCTTCTGACTTTTTTTGGTAATATTTCTATTTAATTCTCTTATAGATCTAAAGGAAAGGAAAATGAAAAATTAAAAAAAAAATGCGATGTCTCCAAGTATCAGAGTTTGCTAGAACAGTGTAAAATTTGAATTGACAAATGCTGTTTCCACACATTGGGAGTTTTTTGAACTGTATGGAACATTTGCAAATGTGAGTTTTTAAAATGTTCATGACCAGAATTTTAATAGTGTGGGAAAATTGAGGAAATTTAGATTGTAGCAAGTACAAACGCTTTCTAATTTGAGTAAAAGTACATTATTTTCTGAATAAGAAGGGTTGCTTTTTTCTAATTGAATTTAACTATTCAAAGGCAAACATTAATCGAAATAAGTTGTGTTTTCTATATTTGGAGTAGAAGAGTGCTCCTGAAAAGTAGTATGTGGATTAAATTTAAAAACCAGTCTCATTTTTAAATTACATTAGGTGAGTTTGAAATTTGAAACCTTAGGTGAACACTTTTAAAATAGGAAATCTTTTGCTAATATGAATAAAATTCTTGTATATTGCGTTTTCCTAACTGTATATTTGACAAAGATTCTTATTTTGAGTCATTGCCTACCTTTGAAAACCTAATTAGAGCTGTAGACTCAGAAAAATGTACAATCACATTTATATACCAAAAATAATTGGTATATATTATAGGTGGTCGTAGAAAACTTACCCATGGACTCCAGATTAAGGACTCTTCTAGCAGAGAATTTAAAATTGAAATCTGTGTGATGTGGTGTTTTTTTTTTTTTTTTAATTCTGAGATTTTTACATTCAGAAAGTCACAAATTTTGAATCCTAAGATCTAAGTGAGCTCCGTTTAATCATCAAGCAGCTCTGTATCAGTGCACAAACACTGTAGTTAACATAATTATTTAAACTTTTCACCAATAAGACCCCTCTAAACTTTTAAAGTAAAGATCTCTTTCTCCTTCCTCTCCCCTCAAAAAAGGTTGAAAGCAGGGTTAGACAAGGGTCAAAGTACATGTATTTATTATGAAACACACCTGGTTCTTGTTCTTACTCTGTGTTCTGCCTTTCATTATATTGATTTATTTTCTATAGAGCTTTTTCTTCTCTGCTCAAGTTTTTGCTTATTCTAGTTTTCTTGGAAGATGAGAGAAAAGGAATATTGGAAAAAGTAAATTTAACTGGAAGTCAGAAGATACGGGTTCTAGGTGCTGTTCTGCCGTGAACTATGTGACTCTGGAGAGTTAGTTCTCTGCTTTAACGTCCTTAAAATGAGAGTGTGACATATTAGGTAATCTTTCAGGTCCCTTGAATTAGAAACTCAGATTTCTTTTATCTACTTTCCGCGTATCGAGGGAGGATGGATTTTTTTTAATCTCACTTTTGGATGGGTAAATAACACAGACTTGAGGCAGAAGTAAGATAGACAAAAATAGAAGTCATACATAGTTTGCTCAAAACTGCTGGTCACTGAAAGAACTTTGAGAAAAAATGAGTTGAAAAAGTAGAGAAAGGTAAATCTAGTTTGGAACAAAAATAATAATTTTAAAGGTTGCAATATAGTGGTATTGGGGCACATGGTTATCCTTTCTCCAACCTGCTCTCCCGCTTATTTAAATACTTTGTTTAATTTTGAAATTACTTGGGCATAACTATTGGCTTAGAAAAGTATATTTAACTAGTAGGATCCTTTAACGCCCTAACTTTCCATGTGGTAACAACTCACTAATTGATTCTTTTACAAAGTTCACTGATGCTATAGTTTTGAAAGTGATTCAGGTGAAGTCTATAAGAGTGATTCTCAAACTTTAGCTTCCTGGGATTCACCTAGAAGGTTTGTTAAACATAGATCACTGGGCCAATATCCAAAACTTCTGATTCAGTAGGTGTGAAGTGGGACCCAGAAATTTGCCTTTCTAAAAAGTTTCTGGGTGATGGCTGATGCTGCTGGTCTGGGAACAGCATATGAGAACCACTGGCCTAGAGTATACAAAATTATTAACCCAAAGATAAAGCTTTTGAGTTGGATAGCAATGGAAATATCCAGGATTATCTTTGAATTTATAGTCTGTTTTTACTTATGTTAGTTGGAAGAAGTAAAATGTAAATACTTGGCAAAGTGATGCATGATTCAAAACTTTTTTTTTTGCTGTTTTTCAGTAAAATAGAACATACTGACCTACATGTACTTTCATGTACTTCAGTTTTCTTGCTCTTCCAATTTCTGAATTACCACTGCATAGCTGGATAGTTGGAATTTAGATCCTTGTTGCTAAGGGTGGGAAAAAGACTATCCCTGGTTATAATTAATTATGGATTGCTGTTGTGAGATTGTAACTTCTATAATCATTCAGAATATATAGGAAATACTCAGTATGTCACTTGAATTTTATGAGAAGCCCGTCATGTATGGGATGATCTTTACCAGTTTAGAAATGACAGATCTGAGGTTTGGAGATATTAACTGTTTTATTCCAGTTCATCTGGAGTAAAAGTCAGAAAAAATCATCTTGTAGCCAGGTTCTTTTTTGACTCTAAGTCTGGTGATCTCGTTACTATAACCTGTTGCCTCACTTATGGACTCCCTGAAGTTTGAGCCTCAACTTCAGGGAGTAAATGGGCTCAGTGTTCATAGGCTATCTTAATTCCTGACTTTCTCTAGTGATATGTATCTATCTGGTGTTTAGAAGGGCCCTGAGGGCCAGCATGCCCATGTCATTCTTGTTCCGTGGAATTAGCTTTTGCAAGGCAGGTTAATTTCCGGCCTGTCTGTCCTAGAAACTCCTTCTCAAGCTCACCTTCGAATCAAGCCTTCAAGCTGATCATTTCCTAGCCTCCTTCACAAATGTATAGTAGCGTAAAGTCCAGGAACCTCACACTGTGCTGTGCTGTGTCCGTGTCCGTGTGTGTGTGTGTGTGTGTGTGTGTGTGTGTGTGTATGTATGTGTGTGCGCGTGCACGCTCATATAATGGCAGGGGTTGGACTGAAAGAGAAGATGGTTTTATTTGCTTGTCTGACATTTGGTTGAAGGTCAGCTGTCATATATCACGTGCATCCAACTCTGTTCATGACATAATTCCTGCTAAATTTTATCACTGTGTATCGTGAGATTTCTCACTTGCCACATCAAAGTAGATGATGTTTTATTTTGTGATGGGGAGTTGATAGAGCCACTAGTTGGGAAATAATTTATCTGTGGTGGTCATCAACTCTACTAAAAAAAAATGTTTAGCAATTCTAGTTTTGCTGAGTAGACAGAACTGGTATCTACAGATACTGAAAAGTTTTTAATTTTGTTTTTAACTGATACTTTCAGGGAGGAAGAAAATACTAAGTTTTAAATATCAGTAGTATAATATTTTTAGAAGCAATTAACTTGATATTGAAAAGACAGCTTAGTTTTGCTATTGTTCATAGGGGTCCCAGTTTTTAGTATTTTTATATGACTTTTTATTTTGAAGAACTATTCACCATCTACTGTCACCTTCCATAGATCATTAGTCGGCAAATAGAACTTTTCTTTTTATTAAATTAGAAATTGATATGCCAGTATTTTTTTTTTTTTAAAGAATTTATTTATTTATTTGTCAGAGAGAGAGTGAGAGAGAGATCACAAGTAGGCAGAGAGGCAGGCAGAGGCAGAGGGAGAAGCAGGCTCCCTGCCGAGCAAGGAGCCCGATGTGGGACTCGATCCCAGGACCCTGGGATCATGACCTGAGCCGAAGGCAGCCGCTCAACCAACTGAGCCA
>CM052900.1:4454861-4526786 GCA_028534135.1 Potos flavus | reverse complement strand
AAAGTATAAGCTGCTTACATGAAATGATTTTATTCCTAAAGATACCCAGCAAAGCTTATTGAATTTTGGCAGGTTGGTAAAGAATGAACCCAAAGTTTTGGGGATATCATGAGATGTGGTTACTATAATTTTGGCAAGTAAATTATGACTTACGAGCAGAAACTAAGTATAGGATTATATTTGTCAGACTAGATTAGTAAATATTTTTAAAGTCACTTAGTGTTTTCTTAGTTCTATAGCAAATCATACTCTATAGATTCCTATAGTTGGGGGTTGGGAGGGACAGAGGGAGAGGAGAGAAAGAATCGTAAGCAGGTTCCACACTCAGCATGGCGCCCCACACAGGCCTTGATCTCACAACTGTGAGATCTTGACCTGAGCCAAAACCGAGAGTTGGATGCCTAACCAACTGAGCCACCCAGGTGCCCCCGGATTCCTATCTTAATTTTTAAATTTATATTATAACAATCCATATACACAGTGGAATGTTACTCAGCCATTAGAAAGGATGGATACCCAGCTTTTGCATAAACATGGGTGGGACTGGAGGAGATTATGCTAAGTGAAATAAGTCAGACAGAGAAAGTCAATTGTACGGTCTCATTTATTTGTGGAACATAAGGAATAGCATGGAGGACGTTAGGAGAAGGGAAAAATGAAGGGGGAGAAATTGGAGGGGGAGACGAACCATGAGAGACTATGGACTCTGGGAAACAAACCGAGGGTTTTAGAAGGGAGGGGGGTGAGGATATGGGTGAGCCTGGTGATGGGTATTAAGGAGGGCACAGATTGCATGGAGCACTGGGTGTTATATGCAAACAATGAATCATGGAACACTACATCAAAAACTAATGATGTACTATATAGTGACTAACATAACGCAATTAAAAAAAAAAAAAATCTAAAAAAAAATTCATAGCAATTTTGACATACCCTAAAAGTTAAGCTACTTTCTTTTCTCAGATTCTTACATTTTAATGTGGTGTTTCATTCTTAGGCACAGTTGAGATATAGTCACCTTTTGTTTTGAGAAATTCTAATAATAAAATGAGCCTTTTTATGCATGGGGAGATGTTTGTTTTGTATAATAAAGTGTGTTTTCTGTACTCTTTGGGCTAACAAAAACCAACTTTAGGTATTTTGTATCAAAAACACTTATATAAAATTGAATTTTCAAGAAAAAATAAACATGATATAATCTGACTTTCATCTTATTTTTGTTTTCAGTACCTATTGGTAAGAGCACCCTATATTTGAAACACTGCAGTAAGTGTGGTAGGAACTGAAAATCATCAGTTGGCAAGATGCCGAATATATATTGAATGTAAGCACGGTCTTTAAAGACAGACAAACTGCAGTTCAGAGATCTGCTTAAATACCTGTTTTTACTTGAGCAAGTTACTAAACCGTTCAGAGCCTCTGTGACCTCTCTTTAATAATTGGGAGCAATAATAGTACCTAACTCAGAAAGGTTCTTTGAGGATTAAGCAAGATGGGTGATTATTAAAATCTTATCATAGTTTTTGCCACATCAGAGGTACATAGTAAACATTAGCTTTAATTAACAGCATGAATATTGGTTATTTTAAGTAGAGACAAGTTTACTTGGGAGAGGAGTCAATGTAAATCCTTAAAACTTGAATCCATAGGTATATAAACACCTATAACTACCTGTAGTAGTAAAATAATTTTTAAGTGCTAAATATTAAGAAATAGAAACTAAGTGGACATCAACCTGTTAGAGTTTTGAATTTTGTGACAAAATTAAGTAATGAGGAATTTGGTCCTGTTGATCTCAACAAAGTATATGAAATACACAAACTTCTGGTATGACACTGGTGGCATTTTTTTGGATAGAGTAGGAAAGGAATTCTTGATAGTCTAATTGAGTCTTATGGTAGGAGATGGTAATGACTAGAAAGTAGGTGTAGGCACTTTGATTGGTTAGAACTGACTGTGAATGAGTGTAGGGATGGCAGGAGGTGCTAGGGAGGTAGACAGCCGCAGGAGTTTGAATCCAAGAATCTGAAATGAAACCTTAATTTGAAAGGTGGTGGCATCAAGGTTCTAAAGGAAGACACGTGGCTAACTCGGATCTTACCTGTTCTTTGCTGCAAAGTTTGTGGACAGATAGGCAGCAGGGTGGTCTGGTGGCTTGTATTGGACATGTGTCATGGGGGTGGACGCCTCTGAAAAGAGGACATGAGGGATGTCATGGGACACTTAGAATTCAGTGTGGGAGAAGATGTGATTTTGACATAGAAGCTATTATCTGAATGTTCTGGAAAGTCTAGATTCTTTTGTACTTCCATTTTGGAATGTCAAGTTTGGATTAATCACAAGAGTTTTGTTTTCAGTGTGGTGTTCTTCATTTGTGAAACAAATTAGCATGCAGTACCTAAAAGCACTTCCTCTAAAAATACTGTAATAATACTAGGTGACATTGTTCTTGTAGTTTAATCAGTGAGTTGAATGGGTGAAGAGAACGCTTTTGAAAATTACAAAGTGTAATATAAATTGAAATTGCTTTCAGGAAGCTAAAATTTGAAAAGGTTACTATAAGAATATTATGTTTGCTTTGGATTACATTCTACAGTAATTTTTATTATTTGGCAAATAATCCTCCTCCTGACATTCGTATGTGAGGGAGTTCTGTATTTCTAGTTCTTCTAATGTGTTTTAGTCATTTTTTATGACACACATGAGTTTCTTGCTTGTGAAGTCCTTATCCACAGAACTGTTTATGAGTTTCTTGCTTGTGAAGTCCTTATCCACAGAACTGTTTCGAGTTGTTAATCTTAACTCCCTAAATTTCTCTAACATTTGGATTATGTATAAATCAGAGTCAAGTGTGTTTCACGTTTTACAAATTAGAGACCTACTTTAACTAGGACAACATCTAATTTAGGTATTCTTTGTAGTATAATATATCTTTACTCTTTGACTATATTTTTACTATTTGACTATAACATTGTATTGTAATTGTGTTCATTTATTTGATTCTCTTTTTCCCTCCCCTCCTTCCTCAATTTGAGTTTATTCATTGGAATAATATTTTTATTTGTAGCTTTATTCCTACTTCAGTGTTTGGCACATAGCAAATTAGAGACTCAGTGTTTATTGGGTTAAATGAAACGAATGAGGAACTTTCAATTTTTAAATTTATGTATCTTAGAAATTTTATTCTATCAATATAGAGAAATGACTATTATTTAAAATACATAATTTGAATAACTGTTGGGGCATGTTTTTAAAATACTTTGCTTTTTTGTTGGGGTTGGGGGCTCCAGCATGGCCCAGTTGGTTAAGCGTCAGACTCTTGATTTTGGCTTAGGTCATGATGCCAGGATCATGAGATTGAGCCCTGCATCAGGCTCTGTGCTCAGTGGGGAGTCTGCTTAGAATTCTCTCTCTCCCTCTTCCCCCCTACCCCTGCTTGTTCTCTCCCTCTCTCAAATAAATAAATAAATCTTAAAAAAAAAAGTAAAATACTTTGCCCTTTTGATTAAATGTGGCACTTATTTCTCAGAGTGAATTCCAGTAGTGTTTAGGACATTATGTTTGGCCTTGTTCAGTGAATTGTTACCTATCAATGAGTAGTTAACAACTCCGTCGGGTGGCTTAAGTGCAGGAGGTCCTAGGACATAAGTGTGTTAAGGAATTTCTGTTGTTATTTCCTCATGGTCGACTTTCTTTATCAATACAGGTAAAGATCTGGATATATCAAACTAGATGACAAATCAGGATGAGTTCAAATAATGTTCAATCGCTTTACTGTTAATATATTGGATATAATTTTTTTGATAGCTGCATGCCCG
The DNA here is from genome assembly GCA_028534135.1 of Potos flavus. Taxonomy (NCBI): domain Eukaryota; kingdom Metazoa; phylum Chordata; class Mammalia; order Carnivora; family Procyonidae; genus Potos; species Potos flavus. The sequence goes on along the minus strand of CM052900.1, from coordinate 4,522,968 downwards.
TTATTTTTTTCCTTCCAAGGATAATGGAGCACCTGTATTATGAGTGTTAATAGATAATTTTGCCTTCCAGAAAGATTTTTGTTTTTAATCATGGACCCCTTTGAAAATCTGATTAAAATTGGGAACTCCCCCTTTAAGAGAATACTGGTTCGCAGCTACATGAAATATAGCATTTTGCATACAGCCTCAGAGCATTGCGGTCTCCTGACATAGTCAGTGAATCAGGACCTGCCCATGTAAAACAGGTGAACTAGTACAGCAATTCATCTGTAATGGTAATTCCCACCTTAGATTTCTCATATTTTCTTTGTGTTTTGACAACACTCAAGAGTTGATACTGTAGGGAGCTAATGTAGCATATTCAGCGTATAACCAACCTCTTTGGTCAGTGTTTGGTTCTTAATGGGTTGTGGATTTGGTCCAGAATCCATAGATATTGCTACTCTGAATAGTCTTTTACAAGTGGGAGATAACCAGTAACAGTGTTAAAATGCTGGTATTCTCAGATGAGGCAATAAAGCATTATTAAGAGTTCAGAGAAGGTGAAAATAATTTTTGTTCTTGGTAATGGATTTGTTCAACTCAGTAATTATAGCCACAGTTAAACTTGACATTACAGGACTTTGACCACACTAATTCAGAAAGGATCATGAGGAATCAATTGACAGATCATGATAGTAGAATTGCATATATGAAAATTCTGTGAAATTCAGCAAAGATCATTGTAAAATCTTCTCAATATTTCTGAATTCTATTTGTTTCCATTAAGTCTAATAACCAGTTTTAGGGTGGATCATATTTCTTGTTAAGTTTGCTTGTTAAACTTGCTCGGAATCAAGTGTAAAAGACACTAGACCGAGGCAGACCTAGAGCAATGAAGGCAATCCCTTGTTTTCTACACAAGTTTCTACACAAGTAAGTATCAGTTAAGCAATGCATGCGTTTCAGACCAGGAATGGTAGGGAAGGTCGATAGTGAACATATTACAATATTTTGCAGTAACAGGTGATAAGAGGTAAGAGAGCTCTGTGCGGAATTCTCACACTGAGGAATCATACTTTCCATCTCTTTCTTTTGAACCCTTAAGAAATGCCAAGCATGGTGTTTCCTTTTCTTCTTATCCCTCATTGTTTTAACTCTGAAACCTCAGTCTCCCACTTCTCAGATCTTTTCCCAAATCAGTCATAATGTCTGGGACTCAGCCTAATCACTCTTCATTACTTTAACAGTTTTCCGTGATTTAGCCTTTAAAAAGATGACAAGGGGCGCCTGGGTGGCTCAGTGGGTTAAAGCCTCTGCCTTCGGCTCAGGTCATGATCTCTGGGTCCTGAGATCAAGCCCCGCATCTGGCTCTCTGCTCAGCAGGGAGCCTGCTTCCTCCTCTCTCTCTGCCTGCCTCGATGCCTACTTGTGATCTCTCTTTCCCTGTCAAATAAATAAATAAAATCTTTAAAAAAATAAAATAAAAAATAAAAAGGTGACAAAAACATTATCACTACATCTTTGAAATTCAGTAAGATAAATTTTACATTCCATTCATACTCATTTATAATAAAACATAAATTGTGCATCAAAATAATGTTGCTGTAGGTCAAGATAGGCATTTGTGAATACATTTATTCAACAGTATTTTTCATTCACTGTGTGTGTCAAGGCATTATTACTATGGGCCATTTGCTAGAACAGGGAAATTCTTTCACTATATAGGACTATATGTTAAGTTGCCATTTTGTGCATATTACATATATAGCAAAGATTTTGATGTTAGGTTTTTTTTTTCCTTGAGGTGTCAGTGATGACCAAAGTAAGGGATTTCCTATTGTTCATAGAATGACAGGGCATTTCATTAGTTTGCTATTACAAAGCCCTTCAGTTTGAACCTAGCTAATGAGTCCAGTCTGATGTCCCACTATTCTCCTTTATTCACCCTACGGCTGATTGTATAGTCTAGCCAGAGGGAATGGTTTCCTTGAACTGCCCCTCCAATCTTTGATCAAGAGGTTCTTGAGGACAGAAACCTCATTCTGCTTCTCTCTGAATCCTCATTATATGGCTGATGGCCTAACCTTGGTTTTAAGCAAATGAATGTTGATTGACTAACTGAAAATGTGTACACTTTACCTTTTTTTGTACCTTGTTCATTAAGTCTAAACCCAAGAAACCCCTAACCAAGACTAACATAGATAATGTCTCCCAAGAACATTCAGTGAATTCTCCAATTTTCTCTGAACTATTATTAATAGCATCTTATGTAAAATTTTTGTATATACTTACCAGTTTACCATATATAATACAATTACTTTGATATAGGCATTATCCTATTTCTCCTATAGGCTTTTGTGCCAGTTGGTTTTGGCTGTGAATACCCTACCATGTGTGTTCTTGAACTGTTATCTATACCTTGGATGGTTACCAGGATCCAAGGAGATAAGGTATATAAAGAGCAGTTGACACTCAGTAAGGAAAGAACATAGAGCCTAACTAACATACATGTAAATATTCTGAATCTTTTCTCTCCTTATCTGACTCTAAGCTAAACTCCTTGAAGGTAGGAGTTAATTATGTTTCCTTTTTCGGTACCAGCAATGTCTAGCAAGTGCCTTAATCTTATTAGTTGCCCAAATATATATGGAATGAATGAACAGAAAGTCATTCTTGATAATGGTAATATTTATGGCACTTTTATTTAAGATTCAAAATTTGATTAGTAAATGTTATAAGAAAAGAGGTAATCTTGGGTATTTGTGTTACTTACTTAATCCTGGCCTTCATCCGAAGTTTACCTATCAATCTCTACATATTTATGTAAAGAGTACATAATATGCTATAAATTATCCTGAAGCACTTCCCCAAAATATAATTTTTAGTCTGGTTGTTATATCAGGCATCCTGTCAGTGAACGGAATTTGAAATATTTTAGGAAAACTCTAAGTCACTTAAAAATGCAACCCAGATTTAAATAATTTGAACTTACTTGGATTCTGCCTCTTTGCCAAATTCAGTCAAGTTCTGAAAATAAAGTTGTGTTTAACTCTGTTACTGTGGACCATTCTTATTTGGAGAAATGTTTTAAATGTGCGGAATTGTTTACATTTAGAATTTGAAGGAACCGGGGCACCTGGGTGGCTCAGTTGGCTAAACGAGCCTTCAGCTTGGGTCATGATCCTGGAGTCCCGGGATCAAGGCCCGCATCTGCTTCTCTCTCTGACCCTCCCCCCACCATGCTCTCTCTCTCGTTCTCTCTCTCTCTCTCAAATAAATAAGAACGAAAGAAAGAATTTGAAGGAACCTAGAGAATAAACACCTAATGTTTTGTTCAAAAATAAAAAGATGTGATAATAAACATGTGGAATTAGAAATTTGTCCATTTTTATAATTGATAGAAAATCTTATAATGGTGAAGTGGCCGATGCATACTGGAAAATAAACTAAAGGGCGTTCTTATCTCTAGGCTTCCCTCAGTGCTAGTGACAGTTTTTATGTTTTAAGAACTGGAGGAGCAAAAACATACAATCAAAGCGACATTGCAAAAGACAGTCCTTCAAGCATTGATTCTCAGTGGATGAAGTCAGCATGTTCACCTGGGGGAGTATGTTAATTCCCTGGGTTTTCTTGTGTTTATGCTTTTCTTTAACAAAATGTTTCTTCATCCATACCCATTCCCCAAAAAAGACGAAGAAGAGTAAGCTCTAATTAAGATTATAACATTGACAGCCTTCTTAGTTCTGAAGATGTGTACAGATTGTCTTTAACATCACTTCTTGTTCGTCCTGAGTAATTCCCGAGTGGCTGGTTTGTCTCTGTCATTGGACTAGTTGTTGGGGGATACAAGGATGGACATGACTCTGTTATTCCTTGAAGCTCATAGGCAAGAGGGTATCTTCTAAAATCATGTCCCTTAGATCTCTGCTATCATGAGAAATGTTAATAAAAGTTTTGTGATAAAAGGATTAGCTATTTCTTTTACTTTGGTAATAGTATCTCCCTGTTGACAGGATCAGGAAGACTTTAAGGAAAACAGTGTAACTTGTTATCCAGTATTTTCCCAAGCTATTTAACCACCAGACCTTTTTGTGGTTCATGGGTATTAACATTGCAAGGGCTAGAAATGCTATGTAGCACACAGTTTAGGAACCTGCACTTGAAATGGTTATTGGCCAGGTGGGTGCAGTGAGAGCAGCTGCGGCAGGGAGCTGGGAGGTCTTTACACACCGGATTACACATTAAACCAAGCCTGGAAGGAGGAGTAGAAAAGGAAGAGTGGGGGAGGCAGCTTAGGGCTAGGCAGAAAGAACAGAGTGTACAAATGCACAAATGTTTGACAGAACTTTGTGTTTTTGAGGAAGTCCCAAGTAGTTAGTATTTTTAAACCAAAGTGGGGAAAGAAGCTACACCAAAGAAGGATTCGGGGCCCTTGAAATGTTTAAGAAGCCTTGAATAGCATGAGTGATGTAAAGCCTGTAGTAATCAGTTCCCAAATTTCAAAGTTAGGTAAGGTCTGTCATACTTTATAGTGAAAACCAGTTTTCTATAAGGGGAAGAAAAATTCCTGATGTATCGAAAACTAGCAAAGATATGAAACTATTATGGCTGGATCATCTACCATGTGCTGCTATTGAATTCTTAAGGTTATTTAATGATACTTTTTAAAAATTTTTGAGTCATCTGTGAACATTTAATACAGTACATTAGGAATGATGAGGCAATTTTCCTTGTTGAAAGTTTCAAGTTAACTAATTTCTATTTTAGAATTTATTGTAGGAGAATCATCACACATAAAGACAGAAAAATGTAATGTTATTTTTATATTTTAGGATTTAAAGTTTAACTGAGCTTTCCCTACTATCATTGATGTGCATTATAAAATATCAGAAGATATAGAGAAATAGAAAAAACAAAGTGGTTTTGTGCCATAAAGAGACAAATGTGCGTGTTGGTATATTTTGCTAGACCAATTTGTTTTACGTACTTAGAATTCTGCTGAACACAGTGCTGCTACTTTTTTACATTTTCCCATGTAAATTTTTTGTAAATACCACATTTAAAGACTATATAACATTATCATTCAAAGGATATACCAATGTTTGTGTAGCTGTAGATAGTCTTCAGTTTTTCTAACTATATTTTTAGATGGTTTCTATTTTCTTTGTTATTATAAATATTTTGTATATATAGTTCCAGAATTGTAATGCTCGAGTCAAAAAGTAGGAATATGTTTAAGGCTCTTGAAGCATGTTTTCAAATTACTTACCAAAACAATGCAAGTAATTTATATTTCCACTGGGAGTATATTGAAATATTTATTTCACTAAGTATTGAGAATGATCATTTAAAAAAAACAACAACAAAAGTAGAAAGCAAACTTTGTTGGTTCAGTAGTTTAAATATCCAGACCCATATTGTTTTGTTTATGGTTTTAATGGTAAGCAATATTTCAGTTAAATTATCCTTTGTTTTTTAATACTTTATGTAAACAAACATAAGAATTTTCTCTTGATATGAAGCTGCTTTTTATTTTGGAGGTATCCATCACGAATTGAAAAAATCGACTATGAGGAGGGCAAGATGTTGGTCCATTTTGAGCGTTGGAGTCATCGTTATGATGAATGGATTTACTGGGATAGCAATAGGTTGCGACCACTGGAGAGACCTGCATTAAGAAAAGAAGGGCTAAAAGATGAGGAAGATTTCTTTGTAAGTAGCAAGCTTTTTCCATTTGCTAGCCATGTAATGATACATTTCAAAAGGAATTCTGTTAAATATTACAGAAGCTTATTTTTATAAAGGAAATGCTTATTTATTATACATGGTATTGATCTTAAAAGTTGTTTAAAATAGGATTTTAAAGCTGGAGAAGAAGTTCTGGCTCGCTGGACAGACTGTCGCTATTACCCTGCCAAGATTGAAGCAATTAACAAAGAAGGTATGTATTTGAGGTGATCTGAGATTTACAGTGGGACTAATAGTAAAATTTAACTGGATTTCTAATTTTAATTAATGTATGTAATTGTTACAAATGGTTGTTACTATTCTTTGTTTCAGACTTAATAAATTTCCTGCTGATATTCTTTTTTGGGAGTATTTTATTTGTAATATATAGAATAACACGACACCTGATCTACTTACTGCCGAAATAAACTTTAAATTAGGAACGGTAGATAGTTGGTTAAAGTTGTGCAGCATTCAGTTCACAGGTTTACATTATATGCATTTTATTTCTTATTCCCTGTTTCTATTTGTTGGCCAAGTTATTTTTATGAGCACCTCAACCAGAGTGTGAGAGAAGGTTAAAGATAAAAGGAAGTTCAAATCAGGTCAACTTGGAAGTAAAATACAGTACAGTGTTTTCTGAGGAAGAGTGTGAAAATTTATCAGTTTGAGGATTTCCTTTATTGGATCTTTCTCCTGCCTGTTTTCCTTATTTCTATAAATAAAATTGAGATTGTTAAGTTCCTAATAGCTTTGCGGTATCTAATACTGATATTGAGCAAATATTACTGAAATGATCAGAAATGTTGAAAATAACACAAAAGTCAGGTATGTTAGTGTGGCCGAAGATGAATACTTCTGTTGGGCAGATACTGTATTGAAAAAAACAGAACTTCTAGACTGATTAATTTGGAAAGACTTGAGAATTAGTATTTAAATTAGTATTAGGAATATATTTAAATATTTTACTTTTTAAATTTCTTATTTAAAATCTCACTTTAAAAAGTTGTAAAGTGGTTTACAAGTATATTTTTCAAGTCAGTAATACATTAGTTTTCTATAATGATTATTTTTTAAACTTGACCAGTCATTCATTCTTTTCACTGAAGAAACACACATTGAGTGGCAGCTTCTTTGCAAGAGGAGCATTTAATCTAAGTAAGGGGGTGCTTTCTTTAAACCTGAAAGACAGACAAGTCAGCTAGATAAAGAAGGAATGAAAGGCTTTTTAAGACAGAAGAAATGGTATATTGCAGAAGAGAGGCCGGTCACTTTTTAGGAATTGCAAGACTTTGATGTGACTGGAGTGAAGGAGCCCTTTAAAGGGAACAGAATATCAGAAGAGGTGGGAGGGAGAAGCAATGATCTGTGTATGCAATGTCTTGTTACAGAATTTGAATTTTATTTAGAGGTGATGGGAACGAACTGTGGAAGGGATTTAATTTTTTTTTTTTTTTTTTTTTTTTTTTTTTATTTACTTGACAAAGAGAGAGAGATCACAAGTAGGCAGAGAGGCAGGCAGAGAGAGGGGGAAGCAGGCTCCCTGTTGAGCAGAGAGCCCGATGTGGGGCTCGATCCCAGGACCCTGAGATCATGACCTGAGCCGAAGGCAGAGGCTTTAACCCACTGAGCCACCCAGGCGCCCCAGTGTGGAAGGGATTTAAGCTGAGGAGATTTAAAGTAACAAACTTGAGAAAAAATGGGAGGTAACAGGAGATAAAAGGGGAAAACATTTAAAAATAAATATATTAAAGAATGTTAGGTGTGGAAAAGTAGATCATTGTTGTCTAGCTAGAAATTATGATACAACTTTACAAAGGCCTATTCCAATGTATTGTTTTAAGGAATTGAAATAACAAATATGGCTATGATTTTACTACCTACCACTAGTCCCCTTAGTCCAGGAAGAGTTGAGGGAATCTCCATTGTTAGGTTTGCAGGTTACTTGCTTCCATGCTTAAAGCTCCTTGGGAGTGTAGCATATTACAAGTCCGTGTGTACATACACATGCAGTGCACTCAGAAGCAAAGCCCCCATATTTTATCCTATCCCATTTGTCCGTGGGCATAGAAAACAAAATTAAAATTACACTAGTGGAAGAGTGAAGACACTTATTGCAATCTCTGCCATGTCAGGAAGAGTTTGAGCCTTTAGTGAAATATTGACAGATGTAATTTCTTTTTAAAACGTCTTCATTGGAGGTATTTGATTTGTGATTTCCATATGCCCCACATGGTGGATGAACCTGCTTACCACGCCCATGTCCCCCCCCCAAAAAACAAGGCAAAGAATGCCTTCAAGAGGCCTTCTGTTCACCGTAGAAGCTAAACAAAATGAACAGAAATGAACATTTAGGTGTTTGAAATATGCCTTAGAGAAGTCGAAGAGGAGGGACAAATGTGCAAACTGGAGGGCATAGGGAAGTGTTCGTATTATGGGTGGGATTTGAAGAGCTGGTCCTTGAAGAATAGATTGGCGAGAGGAAAGGAGAAAGGCATCACAAGAGCAGAACCAGTGTGATCAACAGTGGGGAGGGATGAATGCCTGGGGCATAGTGTGGCACCTGCTCTCCTCTGGAAGGCTCTCCTCTTGAAGAAGGAAGAGGACAGTTGCAGGAATGATGGTAGTATAAGGTGTATGTATGGTTTGGTATTCTCAAAATTTTCCCACTGTTTTTATATTTTTGCTACTCAATGGGTCAGTTTTTTTCCGTAACTTGGGTCTAGATCTTTATATCTGCGATATTGTGTATTATGTTAATTATAGAAAAGATGAAATCCAGTGATGTTCAAATTGCAAAATAAAGGAAAATCTTTGTACATCTATATCTGGCTTTGGTGCCAACTTCTAAGCCAATCATAATCATCATACTTATTGTTTATACTTCTTTTGTAAAGGTCAAGTATCTGTTTACTTAAAGTGGCTCTCAGCCCTCATTCGTACAGAAATAATAGAAAAATATTGAAATTTCTTAAGTATAAAATCTGTAATTTATATGTTTTGTGGTAGTACTGACTTTTGTTGACTTGAAAACATGGCCTCTGTAACCAAAAGTGAATATACTTTGTGATTGTCCTGCAAACAGGGTCTCAAGCCCTAAAAGCAGAATGAGCGAGTGGGAAAGGCATGGGGATGGGGATGTAGTTATGGCTGTGCCGCTGCTTAGTGTACTGCTGTGGACAGAGCCTTCAGGCTCCTTGGAATTCAGCGTTCTGATCTGCACAGCAACAATGTCATCTAGATGGTCTATAAAGTATTTTCTAGCTTAGAAGCCTGTGGATCTGATTCTTAATTGCCAGTTCATTAATACTGTGAACAGAATAATCTTTCCTTGAGTAAATGACTTTTTGTCTATCAGTTCTTTCTCTCTAAAAAGAAACTTTCAAAGAGAGCAAAGGATAATTCCTATAGGAAGATAATTCCTTGTGATTTCTTTGTAAATAATGATTTTATTAGAGGGAAAGGGAAAATAAACTTTAACCAATTTGATGGAGTTCTTAACGGGTGTGTGTTTGCAGTTACTGCAGTTACAGTGTATATACTTCTGTCAGGGCATTATTTGTTAGATTTCAAGCGTTGCTGTAAAATTCAGTTGTATTTTCTAATGATTATGACTTGCTCCTGTTTCAGGAACATTCACAGTTCAGTTTTATGATGGAGTAATTCGTTGTTTAAAAAGAATGCACATTAAGGCCATGCCCGAGGATGCTAAGGGGCAGGTAAGGGTGTTCAGCATTCCTAGCTACCCAAAGGGATGTCTTCTTGAATGGTGACCAATCAAAAAAAATTATATATATATTTTAAAGTGAACTAATTGTAGGATTATGTGCTGATAGCCCCAAATAGCAGCAAGAAAAAGAAGCTTAGAATGTAAGATAAATTTATACACTTGATTTTTGCTGCTTTGGCTTTAGACCTGCTAAAGTTATAGGTCACTAGTTTCTGTTCCAGGTGAAATCCCAGCATCCACTAAGCTGGTGTTGTCCTATCGACCCAGCTGGATCGTGTAACCAGTCTATGGGAAGTGAGGTAAGTGCCTTTTTTTAATTTCATTTTGTTTTTCCTGGTATATAGTATCATTTAGAAAGTTAATTTTTAATATAAAATTTTATATTGAGTTTCTTATCTTCTTCTTTCCTTTAATAAATCATAGTCATTAATCTTCTTTTAAAAGGCGCTTACCTGACACTCTGTAGGCTGTTTCAGGTAGGGCTTTCTGAGTCATGGGACGTAAGCAGTCTATTACATGCTTTGTCACTGCTCAAAGCAAGAAAGAACGGTAAGCATTTAAAGGAGAATCTGGGATGCAGTTAAAACCATGATTCCATTGGTTGAATATGTTTCCTGAAAGACTGGAAAGAAAAGGTGCCAGTAGAAATTTAAGATATTTTCTTTTACGTTCTGCTGTTATTTGGGATTTTCAGCACCTGGACCTACAATTAATTTTAAGAATTGAAAGTAATCTATAAAAATGTCTAATATGGATATATGCTACATATTTGTTCCATACTGTGTAGTAAAAAGTATCATTCTGAAATGTGTTGAAATCATCTGGTCAGCTCCAGCCAAATGTATACATTTAGTAATCTAGAAATGTACATCACCGCATTAAAAAAAAAATGATTCCTTATATCTTCTGAGAAGTGTGATTGTTTTAAATCACCTGGTTTTCAAAAATTTAGTTTTGCAGTCATCAGCAAGCAGATTTTTTTCCCCAGTTAATATGGAAATGCAATTTAAAATGGAAGTGCTTTTGATCAGGAAATTGCTCTGTGTCTTCCTACTTGTACGTATAAATAAAACGTTCCTTTGAGCATTCAGTGGTGTGATTTCTTGGTTACTGCATAGATTGATTAAAACATTGGAAACTTAATTTAGTATATATCTTTAAACAAAATTCTCTTTTTTTTTATTTTGCTTTAAAGCTTCTATTTTATTCTGATTATTCAAATGTTGGTGAGATGTCACTAAGCCTAAAACTTCATTTTTTTCCAAAGTGAAATAATAAGCAAATTTTGGTAAAATTACAAAAATTATAAAAATTTATGGGATGTATTGGGTGTTTACTTTTAGTAGTTACATTAACATTAAAATCAATGCCAAAATATAAACTACTGAAAGAAAACAGGAGTGACACTGTATTTTTTTTTTTTTTTTTTTTTAGGACGAGAGAGAGAGAGCTTGAGAGTGTGCACAGGCCAGATTGGCAGGGGAGGGGTGAGGGAGGTCGGTGGGTAGTGGCAGAGGACGCAGGGCTCGATTTCACAGCCCTGAGATCATGACCTGGGCTGAAATCAGGAGTTGGAAGCTTAACCGACTGAACCACTCAGGCACCCTGAGTAACACTATTATTTCTTTTAATTTACATTTTTCTTCATAATTTTTAATTACTAGCACACTAAAATATTGGTAGAATTGTTTTTTATAAAATGGCCTCATTTTAGAAGTGTCTTTTCTTTCCCAAAAAGTTTTTGACTTGTTTTCATGTAGGAAATATACTAAGTCAGGTGTTGTGTGGGCAGTGCTGAGAGAATCCAACTTTGCATGTATCTTAGAAATTTTGAGTACTTTGAGAATTCCTTTGTAAAGATAAACAGTAAATTTCTTTTGGTAAATTAGCAAAGTATAAATTGATGCAGTATGGAAATATATTCTTCTCTAAACTTTCTGTAGCTTTTTCTAACCTATTTTTTCTTTTTGCAAGTGTGCTGATGTAAAACTCACTAATACTAAAGATTTGCTCTTAAGGTCCTCTACTATTTATAAAACTTTTTTTGCATACATTATTTAATTGGGTTCTCAGAGCAAATCCTTTGACATAGCTATGACTGATACTTCTATTTCACAGTTGAGGAATTCAGAACTTAGAGAACTGAGTGACTGACTTAGAATTTTGCATAACCATAATGCACAGAGTGACTCTGAACTCAATCTGATTTCTTTATTGTGTACTGCTCTGTTGTCTACAGGGAGCTTTGAAGCAGATCATTAGTTCTAATTCATGGAATGAACACACCAGTTATTTTTAATAGCGAATCTTACCTGTTTAAAAATAGAAGGGCAATATAATGGGAGAATTCTTTAATGACACAACTTCAGTGATTCCCTGATTAACAAGTCGTATGATCAGGAACTTTAAAAAAATTATCTGATTGCCCTTTTAAGAGCTACAGTATAAATCTCTCCCAGTTTTCTGTTGATTGGAGAGAGAAAAGAGGTGGGGATGCAATTTACCCCTGGCATTTTTCAGCATTTCTCTAACAACTTAAAAATTTCCTCACAATGTGGAACAGAGAATTAAGCACTCACTCTTCATAAGACCGTACAGGTATGATCTCTCTGAATTTGGCACTTTGCTAGTCTGGCTGTACTTTTGTTTCTCTTTCTGCTTCATTGCTTACCCTCTGTCAATTTCATCAGTTTTGCTTTTTTTCTCTAATACTTAGTGTCATTCTCAAGGCTCAACTTAGCTGTAGCCCTTTGACTTACTCAGAGTGCTCCTTGCCCCTTGTGCCCATTCTCATACACTCTGATTGCCATGGCTTTGTCTAATGGTTTTCCTCTCCCTGGTGGTGCCCATTGACTCCTTTCCTTCTGCCATTGGCTGTGAAGATTTCTGCTGCAGTGCTCACCTCATGTGTTCTGTTTCCTGAAGCCTTCCAGTAGCCTTTCTCTTAAATCAAGGTTAATCTTTTGTTTTGTTTTCTTCCATGGTATTTTGTGTATTCCTCCACTGCCTCTTCTATCACACTGTCTTATAGTTAATTTTATTTGCCTTTCAGTTCCTTATAGGTAACAACAAAAAACATGGCTCTAAGTAAACCTGGAATTGGACAGTACTGGTTTATCTGGTTTGTTTTGTTTTGTTTTTTTACAAACTAGAGACATAAATCTGTATTTCACAACTGTTTTTGTTTATTTTTTTAAGATTTTTTTTATTTATTTGAGAGAGATCATAAGCAGGGGGGAGGGGATGGAGGAGCAAACTCCCTGTTGAGCAGGGAGCCAAATGCTGGGCTGGATCCCAGGATGCGGGGCTGGATCCCACCGAAGGCAGACACTTATCCGACTGAGCCACCCAGGCACCCTGTGTCTTAATTCACTTTCTAATAAGATATGTACTGGGGACACAGTTTAAATACTGAAAAAGCTAGATGCTGGTCATCTTCCAGGCAGGAGCAAAGGTGTGGTCACTCCAGGGCCGATGTGTTTTTGGGGTCTTTCAGGCAGCATCTCTTATGAATTGTCTCATGAATGCTTAGCATGCTTCTTGGCACATGTAGCAAGATATTCAGTAGAAAATTGGGTGAATGAATGTGTTAGATGTAATCACATGATAGTTTTAGTTCATTTAATCATGGGGGAGAGAATAAAACAGATTTTGTTTGTTGGTTTATTTTTAATGGCTTAGTGTCTTCACCATATTTTTTCAAGACTGAGCAGCCATCAACCTGTATCACCTAATGATTGACTTTTGTTAATGTAACCTGTGAAGTAAATGCATGTGATGTTGTGAAGTGGTTTTTAGTTATGTGGACTAAGAATTTAATGTATTACCCATTTTGTTTGAATTTGAATTGGTCTCTTTGAAGCTTAGTGGTCTCAGTGGAAGATTAACTGTAGAGATACTATAAATACTTGTTTTAAAAAAATCTTTTTGATTGTGAAAATTTAAATGTTAGCACCACTTTTTTCATATCTTTCCATTTTTTTACAATAAGCATTTTTAGTTAAAAATAAAATAGTAATAGTAAAAATTACTTAGCAACAAACCGAAAATATAAACACAGGAAGAGTAAGTATTTGCATCTCAGAAGAATGGTAATCAACACAAATCCTAGGAAGTCGAAGAGAGAGGGAAAATAATCTGGAGCCTGACCGCATATATTTCACCGTCGTCAAATCAAGTGGCTCTTTTTCTTTCATTAGTAATACTAAGCTGTTGTGATAAATTGATGTCCAAACTTTCAAAGCTTTAAGAATTAATAAAATCATACCTTGAATTCTGTGAAATTGACCATACTGTGAGTGGTACATTCTTCCTAACAAGGAAGAGTAATTTGTTCAGTGGAAATACATTTCTTTTAATCTTTACAGAATTGCAACGAAAGCATTTTTCTCTTATTTCTTTTAAGGTTTGTTGTATTCAGAAAAGAAATGCAATTTGCCACTTGAATCTAAAGTACAAAGAGCATCATGCAGTGTTCCATATTTGTTAAAGAGTGGCCTCTATTGTTAGGTTTTTTCCCTATGAAAATATATCAAAGGAATATTTGTTACTGAATATTTTCTGAATTTATGTAAGGTTATACAATCCAAGTAACCCACTAGATCATTAAATCTGATAATCACCATGTTGATGATTTATCTTGTAAATATAATTAATTCGATTTTTATATTTGTGTTCATGTGAGGGTAGCTTTGAAAATGTGAGACATGTTTTTATTCATTAATGTAATTAAATTTTGATTAATTTTTTAATACTTCACATGTTTTGTGTTTTTCCTTTGGAGGATTGGATAGCTTTAGTCAAAGCAGCTGCTGCAGCTGCAGCCAAGAATAAAACAGGGACCAGGCCTCGCACCAGCGCCAACAGCAATAAAGAGAAAGAGAAAGATGAGAGGAAATGGTTTAAAGTACCTTCAAAGAAGGAAGAGACTTCAACTTCTATAGCTCCTGCAGAAGTTGAGAAGAAGGAAGATCTGCCCACATCTAGTGAAACATTTGGTACAAAATATGTTCTTACGTTCATTCTTCGTGGCAGGGTAAACTTGCTTAGACAGTAAGCCAGACCCCTTCGTTACCTGCAATTTGAGGGTATGGTCGAATGATTGGGCTCTTCCCTCGCATGAATGGTTAACTTCTGTAGCAGGTTACAGAGCTGAAGATTACTGGTCTAATATGGGTACTGGATAATGGATGACCTTAGTATTCTTGAATAGAAATGAGTTCAGATTTTGACTTATAAGTTCTTGTTAGTAGGCTTTGGGGTTTTTGTTTGTTTTGTGGTTTTTTTTCCTTTAACTTTTTAAGTGCTTCTGCATGTATTTTAGTATGTAATATGGAAAGAGCAGTAAGTCATTTTCTTCCTGCTTTTCTTTACTAAAGAATAACTGCTTAATAGTTCTTTATTTCTAATATATCAGTCTGGAGAAATTTGTGTTTTTTAAAGTTCTATGTTAAGCACTAGGTTAAAAAAAATTAAGTGCAAAGCATTTTTACTATTTTGCTATTTAAAAAAAAAAATCATGTGTTTTAACCTTGGATTCTAGATAAACTCTCATATATGTATTCTATTAAAAGTAGGACTTCATGTAGAGAACGTTCCAAAGATGGTCTTTCCACAGCCAGAGAGCACATTATCAAACAAGAGGAAAAATAATCAAGGCAACTCATTTCAGGCAAAGAGAGCTCGACTTAACAAGATTACTGGTAAACTACAATGATTCTTTTGGGGTGGGGGGGAAGGATTGGAGGGTTTGATTTTAGAGTAGTCTGTTTTTAATAAAGTAAAATGTATCTTGTGGCTTAGTGTAACAAGCTGGTTAACAAGAAAGACAGTTACTTTATGGTTCTTCAAGGTCAGCATCCTCCAACACTGTCAGCTTTTTCTATTGTGAAATGTGAAAACTATCACAGACTGTCTACCTACCTCACAGGGATGTTGTGAGGATTGATAGGATCAAATGTGATAAAATTCCATAGTTTTAAAATCACCTGGTAGGAGTAGTTTCTATAAATATTGAATTATCTGCTTTTGTAAATCTGTGGTGACATAATCTCTGTGGTTCTAAATATTATTATATAAACATTTCTTACTCTTGCCCTGTCTCATTAAGATTGGTAGCCAATAAGGGGTGCCTGGCTGGCTCAGTCCATGGAGCATGCAACTCTTAATCTCGGGATTGTGTGTTCAAGCCCCGTGTTGGGTGTAGACATTACTCGAAAAAATAAAATCTTAAAAACAAAAAAGACGGTAGCAATACAGTTGGAAAGATGAATACTAAATTAAATTTAGTTCCTGAATGTGTTAATTCCAAAGTAAAAGTACTTTTATAAGTTTCTCAAATTTATCTTTAGGTTGGTCCTTAGAAGCTCGTCTTATTTTTCTGTGCTTTGTTGTAATTTAGGAAGTAGGATGTTAGGATGGTGAAAACTCTGGAAATCTAGCCTGGTTAGTGTTCACAGGAGAAGAGATTTAAGTATCTGAAGCAGAGCCAGTCATACTAGGCCTGTCACTTCCAAGATCTGTTCAGCCTAATGACTCTTGTCTTTCAAAAAATTGTAAACCTACTTAATTTTTCTGGTTATATGCCAAAAGGGAAATTAAAATACTTCTAAGTATTTAGTCATATGTTTTTATTTTAAGGACACAGTGGTTTTTAGTGCCTAATAAAGCTATATAAACCTTCGTTGGCATTCTTTTAAATAATATGAAGAAGCTTTGGTTTCATTGTCAGATCAAAGAATAAATGGAAATTAGACATGTTGACCATTTTCTGAAGAATAGAAGGCCATTGAAAAATGACTGCAGCTGAGAGTTCTTTAGAACCACTGTTTTATCATAGTAGTGTTCATCTTAAGTGATTAGAATTGGTTTCAGCAGGTGAGAATATTTAGTTTTTCCATTTGTTAATACTGTTTTT
The DNA here is from genome assembly GCA_028534135.1 of Potos flavus. Lineage (NCBI taxonomy): Eukaryota > Metazoa > Chordata > Mammalia > Carnivora > Procyonidae > Potos > Potos flavus. The sequence continues at coordinate 4,506,613 of CM052900.1, read as the reverse complement.
GTGCCTTTTTCTGATAAAGGATATTTTTGACCCCAGGACAGGAAATATTTCAAATGAATTTACCCATTCCACCTTTTCCTTAGAAACTGTTAGCTTCGTAGAAAGTCAAAGTGTTGTCCAAGTAATTGTTATGATGGCAGCTTAAGACTTCGTTTGGCCCTGGCAGAATGGAAACTAGGGTTGCATACTGTGGCAGAAGAGGAAGAGCACTTCCAGCTCCTGTGAGACCAAGACTGAAAGAGCACTGCCGGAGGGGCCAAGACCAAGGGAGATGGACCTGACACTGACGCGGTGTGACTGCCAGCTTACCAGCCTCAAGGGTTGTCCTGCAGTCTGGATAATCTGCTTTTAGTTTCCGGCAGTCTGTTCTCACAGATGCCTTACTGAGAAGTTCAAGCCCAACATTTATTTAAAGAAATGAAAGAAGAAAACAGCTCAGTGCACAACAATGTATTATTTACGTATGGCCTTGAAAGACAATAGAGTGGGGAAAACCATTTTGCCCTGTGCCTCAAGGAAATTCTAATACTGGTTGCTTAGTAACACCCTGCACCTTGTATGGAGGGACTCTGTCCTTACTTCCCTTTGGGAGTCTCAAAAGAACAAGTGATAGTTTGGCAGCAGTAGAAAAATGTAAGATTTTATAGATGTGAAGCCATTATGATTTTTCCCTTCATTTACTCAGAAGATTTGAATGTATGATAATCCTTTTAATAGTTATCTTTCTGCATTTATTCCTGTTTTCACCTTGCAACTATATCATGCAAAAAGATTAATAGATCTTGCAAGATTGTCTTCACTGGTTGAAACTCAGGGTTATTTCTGTGCAGTAAGTTTCATTTGTTACCATAAAAAGAGATGAGAACTACTATAAAATAGTGATTTTGTTATGGAGTTATGGTATATTTTAAATTTATCAAGCTCACCTACGGTCTCTTTTTGCCCCTTTAGTACTGAGAGGAATAGGGCTATGATCATGGCAGCATCTTAGCCTGCTCTGATGTATTCCACCCCCCCACTCCATTTTATTTATTTTGGAAATCATTCTAGTTGGAAATAATGTAGACCAGCCACTGGATAAGTTTAATTGATATATTCACTCTCCTTGTTTCCTCCCCCATATACACACCCTGTAGAGATACTAAACCTGAATTCTCTTTAGAGAATGATATAAGGTGGCTTTTTTGAAGTTTCTGAATCAGTACATATTGAAATGATAGTTGCACAGCACATATGTGTTCTTCCAGAGACTTTTCTTTGATACACGTTATCGATAGTTATATACTTTACACATACTGACTTAGAATTGACAATTTTACAGAGATTTGAGAGTCCATACTTCGGGACAAAGTTGCAAGCAAACTTCAAGCGAAATTGAGTAGATTTTAAAATACACATTGTCAAGGGGAGCAAAAGAAGAAACATCAGCAACTGGTGCATGGTCTGTTTCTACTAGTTCTAGGAGTTGCTAGAATTTCAGCCAGCTTAGATATGTGTGTGCAGCTTAAGGAATTTTAAAAATAATTTGAAAAAAACCCAGAGGTTTGGATGGGCCAGTACATGTTACTGATGATAATTTTAAGAATATTTGATTCTTATTCCCAGCAAGAACGTTGTGTTTTGGAATCCCTGGTTGAAAAGTGGAGCACAAATTTAACTACTTTTTCTTTCCTCCCTTTTGCCATTCCAGGGTACTCTGGCCTCTGTTCTATTTATTCCTATTAGCAGAGAGTGACAACTATGTATTTTGTAGCTAAAGTACAGTATTGAGAAACTGTGACTTTGTGGTGTGACTCATGAATATTTGATATTCTATTTTTGCCTGATATTTACCTAATAATCTTGAAATTGCATAATGCATTCTGTTAAGATAATTACAGATGCATTCCTCTGGAGGAGGACCTGTTAGTGATGTATTGATAATAAGTATTTACAGATAACTAAAATTCATTTGTATCTCTTTCCTTTCACTTACTCTCTTCTCATTTTCTGAGGATATTGCATTTCTCCCCAGCATCTTCACAGGCCAAGAAAACAGATTTTGGACACTCTTTTAAGGCAGCAGTAATCAGAGACTTGTCAAAGACTTTTATTCTTGTCCCCTTTTGTTGTTCGTATCTGGTACCTCTTCTGTAAAATAGCATGGATATAAAGTATGAAAAGGGTTTATCGATTGTATTGGATGCATTCGAATTCTCAGGATGCCAAGTATTGTATTTTCTAACCTCATTTTGAGTAGTTTTTTTATTAAATGCCCCTTTACTTTTTATAAGAACATTACAAACCATTATTTTTCATTCACAAATCGTTAGGCGGGAATCGCTTTTAATAGATTGGGTCTGTAATATCCTAATTTAAATTCATGAGTATGTCTGAATTATTTTGTTTATTTTCAAGCTTGTGGTACCTTATTTTTAATTTTGTAATTTGAGATCTCTTCTGTGCATTGATGAGATTTAAAAGTATTTCTACTACCTATGTGAAAGGAAGCAAAAGTAAGATATATTTAATAGACTGAATAGCAAAATATTTGTCTTGTTTGAGTAAACCTTAAAAGTGGAACCTCTCCTCAGTTTCCTGCAAAAGAACTTGATTCCCTAATTGTTTTCCTTTTTATTTCAATAGTATTGATTCTCAAAAATATTAGCTAGAAAAGAAAAACCTAGTGAATGTGGTTTTAAATGTTAAGGAAATACACCATGCTGTATCTCTTTCAGCCATCTAAAAATATGTTCCGAAGTGATATCAATATAATTAGGATTGAATTTATGGTTTACAAGTTTTTGTGAAATTATTTCTATATTGAATTTTTCCCCTATTTAAATCTATACTTAATATTGTGTGAGCAAACTATATAGATTGTTACATCAACTAGACCAAATATCCTTTTAATACCAGTAATGTAGCAAAATCATTGTTTTATACTCTGCCTTTTCTATCGTAAATTACAATTCTGGGTGCTGGATATTCAACTTCCCAATAAAGGAAAGATGTTTTTTGCCTAATTTAACACTTGGTTCTAATACTGCTTTAAGGGTATGATTTTAATATTTGAATTCATACTGAGATTACTTAACATCTATCAGATTGTTACCTGAAAAAGTCAAGAGATGGTGCCACGTGGATAGCTTGATGTTACTAACGTGGCATTCGTGGGCACTTTTTCCTTCTATTAGGTGTGCTATACACTGCTTCAGTGTAGTGTGGGTAATATAATTGCTGTAGGAAGTTTACTGTTATGTCATCAGTTGTTAAATTAACTTTCTTTGAAGCAGAGGTTTTGTGTAACCAACTTCAAAATGACAGAAGTGATTTTTGGTGACTTTTTATGTGCCAGTGGTCATCAGCAAAGACATACTTATTATCCAAGTAAATGCCTTTTAATTTATAAATTAAGGCAGAGTTTTAATGTCTTGCAAAGTTATTTTATATACTCTAGGTGAAATATTTTGTCTTCTAAAATTGAGTTAGTGATATACATTGGAGAAAACTAGAATTCCTAAATTATTTCATCATTTGTGGGATGAGGCTATAATATTAAGCTCAAATGTAGGAAGGGTCCTCACTTTGTTCCTGTTAGCATAAAACAGACCCATCAGTGTTTTGGCACTTTTGTAGGAAGATAAAGTACAGTGAGGTATAGGGATAAACCCATAAAGCTTAGGTCAGAGGATCCAAGTGGAATTAAAAATCAGGAGTAGGTTGTTATTTTGTTTTTTTGTTTTTTAGCTAATAATGAGAACAACAAAACCTTAAATTCTAGATGTTTGGAAGGATTTCTCAGATCTTAGTATTAACTCTGTATTTTACTTGTATAGACAAAGCTCGTATTATGAGTATTAATCTAAGCAATCTTAGGTTTCTAGACATTAAGTCGTAGAATTTAAAATTTTTAGACTAAATGTGTGTGTGTGTGTGTGTGTGTGTGTTTTAAGGATAACTTTAGGAGTAATATTTTTACAGAAAACTAATTGTATAAGCATCTGTCAAGTTCTGATTTAGTCCTTTAAGGGTGTTTGTATTTTTGACAAGTGAATTTTTGAGAATGGGGGATTTCAGCTGCTAAAATTTGGGGGAAGTTAGAGTGAAAGTCACTAATTTTTCTAATAAGCAATTTCTGTACAATTTTTCTCAAGGTTTGTTGGCATCCAAAGCTGTTGGGGTGGATGGTGCTGACAGAAAGGAAGACTGCACTGAAACAGCTCCAATGCTGGAGCAGGTATGAAACGGTAGCATTTGATTGTTTTCAAGGTTCCCAACTGGAATGGTCACGGAGCTATAGTATCCACGTAATTGAAATTGCCCTTGTGATCAGATGTGGGAATAGGAAGCTAATTAATGGATGATATATTTTTAACTCTGCCTTCTCCCAGGTATACAGATAAACTACAGACTTTGTTAGTGTTTGTTTTCAGTAGACTGGCATTAAAGCCTCTGTCTCCCAACATTTGAAGGCCCAGAGACAGGCATCCCAGGGTATAAGCTTCCAGCTGGACCACCTTTAACTAGCTTACAAAAAGACCCTTACACAAATACTTTTCATTTGTGAGTTAAAACAGGGTTTTTGACATCTAATAAAGCTTCTTTTGTAAGAAGTTTCTTTTATATTGTAACAGTTGGTGTTGTTAGACTGACTATGTGTTTTATGAATTGATCAATGAGCCATACATTTTTGCTAGGATGTATATTTTAATAACTACAAAAAAAAAGAATTTTAAAAAACTATGAAGGGTCTGTCTTTAAACCACCTAATAGAGGAATTTAAAAGCGAAGGTTGCAGTTGCTAGATTTTGCCTTGGCTACCTTCAGATTCCCATAGTACCTGTACATAATGAACTGTGCATGCTTTTACATTCTCTAAGGGCTTAACTTCTTGGGCACTGTAAGACTATAAGAACACAGTAATAGCCATAACTGGATTTCCTTGGTTCTCCTGTTTTAAAATCTGAGCCTTAATGTAGTTTTAATATATCTTTTTGTATTAATTTAATTTTCTTTATTAGTAGCCTAATAAAGAAGACTTTAAAATGAGTATCTTTTGCTCTTCTCTATATGCATTTTAAAAAATAGTCCAAATTTAATTGATATTGTATTGAGTTTTTCAGGGTTATTTTAGGCCTGATTTGATAACAGTGCATTGTTTTGGTGCCTCCATTTAATGTTGTATTAAACCAATGGTCTTTTAAATTGATAAATATGTCAGCGAATCATACCTTCTGATTTTCTGTGATCATTAAGCGGTTAAGTCTTTGCCGTTACTGTCAGTATATCAACCAAATTTTAAGTGATTTTTTTTACTCTGTATTACTATATTCAACGTCCCAGATATAACAATATTTTGTATTTTCACCACTGTTTATGGTATTCTCAGAATGCAATAAATCAGGGACTTGGGTAATAAAATGTTTCTGGAAAATTCATTACAATGTCAATCTTTCATTATGCACAATCCCGATGCGGTGAATGTGATTGTGAAAATTACTTATTACATGTGGAAGTTAGCGTAAAGGGCAGTGCCCATTTCAGAGAGAAGTACAGACAACATTCTGAAATTGAGTTTAGAAAAAAGAAAGAAAAATTGAGTAACTCGGCTGTTTCTATTTGCATAAGTAAGACATTTTTCAGAGTCCTTGCCAGTTTTGTAACAAAGAGACCAATAATCATTACTGAAAACTTTGTAAATTATTTGAGATTTTGAAGGAACATAAGTGCTGTTCCCTTATTTTTTGTCATTCAGGTCGATATCATTGTGAAAATGTTTTGTAACCAAACTCTTAATTTTTATGCTGTTTGCCCTGCTTCAAAGTTAAAAAGCCGAGTTATAAAACTCTCAATTACAAGTATTGGTATCAACTCTAGACTTAAAGGAGAGGTATTGATTGTCACTAACCTCTGTTGTCTTCATGAGTAAAATAATGTCTCTCCTGACATAGATCGATAACAGGCCTGTAGCCAGAACTTACTGTGCTAATGGATTTCCTTTATTTACACTTTAAAAAAATTCAAACTGTGGTTTTGAACCCCAATTCTCAGATATTAATATAGGTTATTTAATTGTATTAGGGAATTGTCATGTTATATTTACTTTTGGATAAACCTGCATTAGATGCATAATTCAGTAAGTTTTTACAAATGTTAATTTGTCCTTGTTTAGAAGTTAAGCACCTTATCAAGATACTAATTTAAGTTTTAAAATCTTGTTTTATAACTTTGTAACTTGAGAGTACTGGATGCTGTAGTGATGTCTCTCACATATGTGAAGATGAACAATAAAATTGTTTATTTACAAGTAATGGCTCTAATTACTTTTCTGGCAACACCTTTTATGATAAGTCTAGGAATCCTTTCAATTTATGGAGTACTACTTTTTTCAAATGATTAATCCGCACTTATACACATGTGTAATGAGTAAATTCAAGAATAGAAATGATGACAGCTGAATGAATGGGACACTTGACACCAGCCCTTTTATGTGGTATGTCTGACATGCCATCTGCAGGGCATCCAAAGGTGCCCTACTTAATACCAACTATACACCAAAATTTGAGTGCCTTGTATTTTAGTGGGAGCAGAAGGCTGTTTGGTCCCCAGACAATGATCTTTCATATTCGAGAGAACTGCAGACTGCTGACCTGATGGTCATCCCTCACAAAAGATTAGGAAGTAAAAAGGTTTCCTGTGGACAAGCATGTTATTCATAGTACTGGCAATTTGATTCTATTTTATGGAGGCCTATCTTACTATGGATTTTTTAAAAAGTGTATCTCCTCTTTTGCTCTCAGATAAGTGTGTCAGAAAGAGATACAGCATAGGCATTCCCACACCATAGATTATAAATCCATACAATGTGGCTATTCTCTATTGTCTTTGGACACATTCACATCTATTTCTACATAGGTAGGAAATTTTACTGCCAAATGAATAAAGATATCCTTTATGAAAGAACTGACAAAGTTCTAATTTTTTTTTAAAAGTATCAGTTGGCAGGAGGAAGGTAAAAATTCTCATCTAAGAATGCGACGTATTTTGTTTTTAAATCCAATGTTTTTAACTTACACTTGGTTTTATTCCTTGGTTTTTTTTTTTCTGTTGTTGTTGTTGCTTGTTTTGTATTGTTTTTTAGTCTTTTAACTCTGTATTGCTGGTGGCTTTGATTTCATGATGCACTATGCTTATGAAACTCTAGCTTTCAGCACTAAAATGAGTTAAAGATAATGTTCCGTTAATTTGGTCATTGTTTTCCTGTTGAGATCTTTCTTTAAAGGGAAACTGTCTACTTTGACCCTGCATTCAACTTAATAAAGGAGATTGTTTTATTAGAAAACATCGAAAAGTCAGAAGCTTAAAAGTATTCCTCTACTGACCTAAAAAATGAAAATGCTTATGTACTTAATTGTTATTAAGGTAGTTGGTAATTAATTAAGGTAATTACGGTTTCAAGTGAGATATGTTTCAGTTTAATACTGTGAAAATCTTTGTCCATCAAGATAACATTTTATATTCTGAGAATATTATGAACAATATGTTTTTAAAAAGTCAAACTTGGACTAAAAGTTGACAGCATCCCTTTAAAGATAGCCTATTCAACTTTTAGTTAATAATTTGTGGGGTTCTTTTTGGTTTTTCATTTGTAATAGAAATGTTATATGTTGCTTAACAATGTTTTTGGATACTAAAGTTGCTTAACAATCAAAATAGAATACAAGAACAAAAATGAAGAAACCAAAATAAAAATATCAATTTTTTATTATTTATTCAGGCGATTTCACCTAAACCTCAAAGTCAGAAAAAAAATGAAGCTGACATTAGCAGTTCTGCCAACACTCAGAAACCTGCACTGTTATCCTCAACTTTGTCTTCAGGGAAGGCTCGCAGCAAGAAATGCAAACATGAATCTGGAGATTCTTCTGGGTGTATAAAACCCCCTAAATCACCACTTTCCCCAGAATTAATACAAGTCGAGGATTTGACGCTTGTATCTCAGCTTTCTTCTTCAGTGATAAATAAAACTAGTGAGCACAGATTTTTAAAAAATAGTTACTTATCCTATAAGATACATTAAAAACAGTTTGATTGTAGTTATATTGTATTTTTATGAAGTTGCTTTTTACAAATTCAAACTTAAGTGGATATGATAGGGAAGGCTTAAAACTATTTCAGGGGCAAAAAGCATATACATTTCTGACTGATTTATTGTACAGAGACTGTACTGATTGAGAAACCATACCATTTAATAACGCAAATTTTTACTGTAGTTTGACTATCCTCAATTACTAATAATCCAAGCACAATGAGAGGCCTGATTCATTACAAAAAACCAAACCAAAACAAAAGAAAAAGAGTTAAAGACTCACACTGGATATTTTTTTATCAACTCCTAAGGCTATTCTTATGGATAGATCTACTCCTTGTCCCCATTTGTCTGCATCCCCCTGCAGTACATTTTATTCATTCTTGTTCTGGGATTTGGAGTACAAATTTCAATTTATTTTTACTAATGAAGGAAAGAATGCTTCCTTGGTCTTATTTTTAAAGATCTTACTGTTTCAATACCACTAATCTCAGGGTGGTTAACTTACTAGTCTTTTTAAAAATAGCCTACCATCATGGGTCTGGATATATAAAAGAAGAAGACCCTGCGTTTCTCTTGTTAGTTTAGTATTCTAAGTTAGATAAGACATATGAAAAACTGTTCTGTGGGAAGGCGTTGGATAAAGAAATACTTCCTTTTGGCAATATATACATCAAGTGAATTAGTATCCTGATTAGTAAATGAATGTGACACATTTTCTTATGAGCTCTTCCATATCATATCTTCCACAATGAGAAATGTCGGCATTGAGAAGACTTTTATCAGTCAAATATAGTTGCCTCTGCTTCCTTCATTTGCCATATTTTCTACCAAACCATATTTTTGAATTTTTGAGCAAGCTTTGGTACTTTTTTGGTTTGGTTTTGTTCTTTTTAATAAATGGGTAGAAAGGATGGGAACAGAAAAACTCAGTTTCCTCATAAAGCTTCATTTCATTTTGGCATTTATCATATGAAATGATGTCATTAGTAGTCACCACAATGTCATGTGACATTGATAAGTATTTTATTTTGAAATTGTTTTGTATTTTGGTATTATAGCCACGATGTTACAGCAATTGAATTTTATTCTTTCATTTTTTTTCAATTATCACCATGTCTTTTTTTATTTTGATTTTTGTAAAATTACTTTTAAATACCCAAAGCATCAAGCTCTTTAGACCACTCTTATTTCCTCCTTCTAAGTTAACATGAGTGTATTGGCCTGTGTAATCCTGCCTATTCTAAATTCTTCCAACATGTTTACATGCCACATAGAAAGAAGAAAACTAAAGGTTAAAAAAAAAGCAAAAACAAGTGGAAATTTTGCGTTACATAGCTAGAAGATGTTTAATTGACCCACCAAGTTAGTTTATTAAAAAAAAAAAAAGAGGATCAGAATAGTGTTCTGTTCTTTTAAAGTCCTCATTATTTGCCTATAATAAGTACTTAAAGTTGTTTATGTTCAATTTTTTTTAATGAATCAGGCCCAAACTTATGTTTATAAAAATCCATTTGTGGGAATGAGGGTGGGATAAACTTATTTACGTTTTATTTTGGCAAGTGAAGCACTAACTCTACAATGCATGTCAGATTTTTGTCACTTATGCCCCCTGCCTTTTTTTTCCCTTCGAGTTTCTAGATTTGTAATGTAGCAAAAGGAATATATATATTTTTTTAATTTTTAAAAAATCTCAGCTACGCAGAGACTATTTTCCCAAAGGAAGAATGACAACTAACACAATGATTTGCAATTAGAGAATTAACTGTAGTCTGTCTCTTGGGAAACTACCTGAAATCAATGTTCCATGTTTTTTTCTTTTTGGTTCTAGTAGGCTTTAGATTTTAGAAGTTTTGATTAACTTTTTGTGAATGAGGGCACAGTTTTTGCCTTTGATTACCTTTGGAACATGCCGTTCCTTGTGGATACCTTACATCATCAGAGGGCAGAATTTGAATCATTTTTCCCATTTATCTCCTTAAATATTATAAGATGATCCTGGCATATGTCTGCTTCGTGAACATTGAAGATCTTTTTCTAGGTTCTCCACAGCCCGTGAACCCCTCTAGACCTTTCAAGCATAGTGAACGGAGAAGAAGATCTCAGCGCTTAGCCACCTTGCCCATGCCTGATGATTCCATAGAAAAGGTTTCTCCTCCCTCTCCAGCCACTGATGGGAAAGTATTCTCCATCAGTTCTCAAAATCAGCAAGAGTCTTCAGTACCAGAGGGTAATGTATATTGAATTTCCTATAGAACCAAACATAAAAGAGATAAAGATTATGAAAACATTAAGAAGTTTCTTCTTTTTCCTTCTTACATCTTTTGGACTTAACAAGCACTTCGTTTACTCTGCAGATATTTATTGAGTGCCTTCTGTCGTGCCAGGCACTGTTTAACTTAGATAACATTTTAATCCACATGGATATTAACGGAGCCAGTTTATCTGTGTTAATATTCTGTTACATTCTTTATTTTGTATAGTGCCTGATGTTGCACATTTGTCACTTGAGAAGCTGGGACCCTGTCTTCCTCTTGACTTAAGTCGTGGTTCAGAAGTTTCAGCACCGCTAGCCCCAGATCCCGCTTACCATAATGAATGTCCCAGGGCAGAAAAGGAAGACACACAGATGCTTACAAATTCTGCTTCCAAATCAACAGCTGATGGAAGAGGAGCTCCAACAGCATCAGGTAAAAAAAGATTCATTTTACGAGTAGCTAGTCTTGCAGTTAAAGGGTACAGGCATTTTGATGTCCAATTACATTATTTTAATATGTAATTCCTCTTTATAGATACTTTTATGTAACCTCAATGGGAGATAGGGTTTCTCTGTCAAAAGTTCTTCTGGGAGACCATTTAGCATCACCTTCCTTGGATTGACTTCCTGTTTTGTCACTTTAATCGACTTCCTTCTCCTTGCTTCTTTCTTATATCCTATTTCTACTAAAAATAGGAATTGTTAGAGCTAAAAATAATTAGAGGGGTTCTTGGTTTTGAAGCCAGAAAATACTTAGTGGAATCAGAACTTAGGCTTAAGGATTTAATAGAATGTAGCATTTAAGAAACACAAGGCTTATGTTTTACTGTATACCTTAAATGTACTCCTGTATTTGGGGGCAGAATCTCCCTAATTTAAATGTCATTTGTTATAATGTTATTTTGGGAGTCTAATGTGTAAAATCAGCCAATAACACACTTGGCTGGTGGATGATTTTATGATGCTGTAACATATGATATGGTTACATTGTTTAATTTGGAAGTTTTATAGAATTTTAACCTCAGCCAAAGAGTATACATGATTTATAGGAAAGGGGAATACTAATTTCAGATGTTCTTCTAGTAAATTACTAATTTGGAGTTAGATAGATGAGAGAAGTCTGAATTAAGCCAGAAATGAGGAAAAATGTAAGACGGTTTCTTGAGCTGCAGTCTAGAGCATTAGGAGTGATTGTTTTAATAGCACCTTCCCTAGAGTCACTTTATGTACCAACTCATCAGATAAAATGGAAAATAGAGCTTGCTCTTTTCTGGTGGTGGCACATACTAAAATAAAATGATTGAAGTAACTTACTTTTTATAGATTACTGCCTTTACCTTCTTTCAGAATAAAAATGTAATATTAAATACACAGTTTTCTACAGTTTAATTTAACCAAAAAGATTGAAGTTACTTTGTTTCTATATTTTGTTTTAAAAAATCAGTATATATAAATCTGAAGATTTATAGGTTTTGAAACATTTTTCATTTCCCAAATCTGATCCATTGCCTTTTGACTCTTTTTCCAAGCCCCTTCTATCCATAGGGTAGTTAATTTTTCTTTTCCCTTTCCCCACAAGATTTCTGAATTACCATTGACTTTTTGAGATACTTTTCCTAATGAAAGTCTTCTCCAGTTCTTTAATAATCTGTAGTTTTTTGGTACGGATATATGAAAAATATATTAAAGTTATAATGATTTATATCTTTTGGGGAAATTATTTTTAGATGTGCATTTGAAAATATTTGTATTTTCTTTATATTGTATTTTGTAGATTGTAAAGAAAATACTATATTCTCTTTGAATATTTAGGTAGATATGTATATATTTTAATAGTAATGCGACTGAAACGTAGGCCAATATAAGCAGCTATATAATAACGAAGAATGATATTAGATTGTATATCTTGAAATGTCAAAGTAGTGATTGCATACGGAATGGAAATCCTTGAAATTCAAATGATTTTGCTTCTAATCAGAGTATTAGCCTAGTCTTTTTCAGAATTCTACCGTCTTTGTGGACATACTGCTAATTATGAGTGGGGTGTGGTTCTTGGTTCTCATAATAGTTAAAATGTTTTTGGGGAGAGGGAAGGCACACACCTTTTTAAGCCTTGGAAATAATTTTGATAAAGTCACAGTAGTAAGACGGTTTTCTGGAAAAGTGAATGGTAGAGAGTAGTTTAGATTTGCAAGACGATGAATTTGTAGATGCGCTGAAGAGTGAGGATCCTCTGCTTATGATAATAGCTGGCAACTTTAATTGCTTAAATCTAGGAAATGCATGGTTTAAATGTTAATTACTGAAAGTCCATTTATTAGAGAGTTGAACACCGCCACAGTGTTTGAATGTGGTGTGATAGGGATTCTAATTTATTTCTTTTACCCTTTTTAATTTTTTATTTTTGGAGAAAGCAATGGAATTCAGGTCATATTATAATTGGACACTTTTTTATTAAAATTTTGTGAGCCTTTCTGACTTGCATTGAAATTCTGAGTGGTTTGCATACTTTTTTCTCCTAACATTTTTGTTACCTGCCTTTTCTCCACGGCTTTGCAGTCTTTGTTGGACTTCTGTCTGCTTCCCAAGGAGTCTTTCATGTACAAAGTTACCAAGTGTTTTTGTTTGTTTGTTTGTTTTCTATAATGTGTGTTTGCTTTGCTGGTTGGTTGGTTTCCATCTTCATTTTAAAAGTAAATTTTGTTACCTTTGAATTTTAAAACGTCTGTAGAAAGCCTTATTTACCTGAACTTGTATTAGAGGCATTTTCTGTCAAATTGAAATTTGACAGAAATTATGTTGTATTTGACAAAAATACAACAAAAAATGCAATTTGTATTTTTGTCAAATAGAAACTCTTGGGGTGTTTAGAATGATGAGGTTATTAGTCATGAGCTGTAAAATAGTTTAACAGAATTAGATTTTCATTGTGTGTTGAAGAGATGTGCACATTGCTGAGTTTAAAAATCGTGGTAAAGGATTGATGCAATTATGTAAATTATCGTATACACCTGTTCCTTAACAGGTTAAAATTTTATTTTTTAATTGTGGAGATAATGAGCTCATACTAATCCTTCTACATTCTTTTACTGGGAACCATGCCAACATGATGGTAATCGAGGTGAAGAATACTGTTGCTGCCCCCATTCCCCAAAGAAATCATTGGTACCCTTGTAAAAATTCATTTTATTATTGGAGTGCTTTATCTAACAGAGCCAAGCAGTTTTAGGTGAGGATAGAACCTTAGTTTTGGTACTATCTGGAAATGTTAGCTCATTTTCTCATTTATCTGCTGAACAAACACTGAATTGCTCTTACCTCTTTAAGGAGTTAAATAGATCAGGAAGCTCAGTGTAGGGAAGGGTGAGCCAGCAGTACATCCAGAAGCTCTGACTTGTGGACCGCTTGCCTGGGCCGCGGCACCGTGCTAGGACTTTAAATAGATGGATTTTAGTCCAGTGTCTTACCTCAACTTGGCATTTACTTTTTAAAAGGCTTTTTGTTTTTAAGTGTTTTTCAATTTTTTTCTTTTTTTCCAGAATTGTGCAGAACCAAACTACAACCAGGGACTCTGTAATCCACTTCCACCCCCACACCAAATGTTGATAGCTCCTACAGAGCCTGGGGTTTCCATGGAGAGTCTCAGGGAATAGCCTCATTTTTAGCCAGAGGAATTACAGATAGTTAGCATACTGGAAGGGGCTTGAGAAATCCCCTGCATTGCTGGGTTTTATGTTGTGGGCAAGCAGATGCAGTTCAGAGATCTCTCTCTTTTTATATAGCTTTGTTTGTTTTTAGTGTTCATTTTTTTGGTTTTTGTATTATGTATCGGACTATCCTGTAATATTTTGTTTGAAGAAGATGTTCTGTTGATAAAATTTAGTTTAAAAATCACTATTCAATAAACTGATATCCTTGTTCTTTGGTTCCCACGTTCCAGCACATGGTGAAATAAGCGTAAGGTAGTGAACTTTTCATAAAACTAAATTTTTTCTCTTGTTGAATTCTTGGAATAGGTCTATTTTACTGTTCTATTTAGGTGTGTTTTTTAGAAGTCCTGCCATTATTGCAGAGGTGAACATTTAATATTCTTATATAAAATGTTTACAGCCCTTTGTCAGTCCCTCAGTTTTCTGAAATTTGTCAGTTAAGAAATCTAAAGGTTTGGGGACCACTGGAACACATGAAAACTATATCTAGACCTAGTTCTTTCTGGAAGCACTCTGAGAGTGAGTCTCTCTGTTCTGCTGCGCTGGCCTGTGTTCTGGAGCAGCGAGCAGTTCCTAGACCTTGTGTTTGTCCTCTAAGTACCTGAGGGATCCCACACGGTACAGTGAGTGCAGGCAGCCCAGTAAGGCAGTTTGCATTTGGATCGCCTTGGATTCAGTGTTCCAGACGGTTGGGGACCTGCAAGCCAATAATCATGATCAAGGGCTGCTTCTGAGCATGTCTGCTACCACTGCGACTCAGAAGTTCCTTTCTCATTGTTTGTCTTGTAAATGCCTCATTATTTTCAGGAAAAACACATCAAATATGTGGAATATTCATGGTGTGGTAATTAGTAGTTAATAAATAGTAATTATTAAAGGAAGTGTTGTGGGGCGCCTGGGTGGCTCAGTTGGTTAAGTGTCTGCCTTCAGCTTAGGTCATGGTCTCGATGTCCTGGGATTGAGCCCTTAGTTGGGGGTTCCTGCTTGGTAGGGAGTCTGCTTCTTCCTCTCCCTGCCTCCCACTCATGCGCACCCTTTCTCACTCTTTCTCTCTCAAATAAATAAATAAAATCTTTTAAAAAAATAGAAATAAAAATAAAGGAAGTGTTCCATTTGTTCAGTAGTCTTGATAATATGGAAATTTAATTGTATTTCTCTTTGTGCTGATGTTCCTTTCATTTTTTTGTTGTGAGAGATTTGTTAAGGCGACTATCAATATTCTTACTTAATTTGAAACTTATTAGGGCCTTATTAACATTTAATACAAGTTGAGTGGTATTTTTATATTTTTATTAAGTTTAAATTATATAAAATATTTGAAGTAAGATGAATAAAATGCTAACTTTTTGATTCTGTATTGGAGTGACTTAAAAATCAACAAGCCTGGGGCGCCTGGGTGGCTCAGTGGGTTACGCCACTGCCTTCGGTTCAGGTCATGGTCTCAGGGTCCTGGGATCGAGCCCCGCATCGGGCTCTCTGCTCAGCGGGGAGCCTGCTTCCTCCTCTCTCTCTGCCTGCCTCTCTGCCTACTTGTGATCTCTCTCTGTCAAATAAATCAATAAATCTTAAAAAAAAAAAAATCAACAAGCCTTGTGAATGGCAATATGAAACCATAATAGATTGAAATTGTGTTTTAAATGCACTGTAATATTTTTCTTAGATTAACCTTAGATACACATAAGATATTAGCATTGGAAACGGTTGAATATGAGTTGAGAAGCTTGGTTAAATATATGTGTGTAGCTACACCGTTACTGAGGTGTATTGGTTTAAAAATATATTTTGGACTGGGACGCCTGGGTGACTCAGTTGGTTAAGCAGCTGCCTTCAGCTCAGGTCATGATCCCAGGGTCCTGGGATCGAGTCCCACATCGGGCTCCTTGCTCGGCGGGGAGCCTGCTTCTCCCTCTGCCTCTGCCTGCCTCTCTGCCTGCTTGTGCTTTCTCTCTGACAAATAAATAAATAAAATCTTTCAAAAAAAAAAAATATATATATATATATATATTTTGGACTATTAGTTAATAGTACCCAAATGTCATGAGGGTTGAATATTTGTAATGTGTAAAATGAGCTTTTGTATTTTACATTTAGATAAAGACCAAAAATGATTTATAAAATAATTATATTTTGGCTTTTATCATTACCTAACAACACGTTCGTGATGGAGTTCAAAGGTACAGTTTATTTTAGGCAACAGAAATTGTTAGTTTAAAAACTGTATGCACATTGTTGAAAACCAGTGTACTTTAATATGAAGTTTAATATTTCATATAGATGACCTGAATAGCATTCACGTCACAGAAGTGGACACCTTACGTCAGACCTACCACTAGGGTGCATTTCAGCATTTGGATTGCCAAAGGCTATGATGCCAGAATAGATCTTTATGGATTGCCCAGTACATTTATCTAACTTTTTAAATGTTGTTTATGCTGTTTCTAGAAATGGTGTAGTCTTCAGTTATTACCACGTCACAGAAGAGAAAGTGAAAACATTTATTATTACTCTGACACTAGTCTAAACATTTTATGTATTTTGACTCACATAATACTAATAACGTGAGGTAGAGAGTCATTCCCAATAGGCAGATGAGGAAACTGAAACACAGAGGGATTAAATGATTTGCTCAAGGCCGAATAGCTAACAAACGGTGGAACCAGGATTTTAATGTGGGTAGTCTGAAGGAACAAAAATCATCCTTAATTTATCAGTCTTTTGAAGTAAAAAATCTCACTTCTTTGTCACTAGTTCAGGAAATAAAATAATGTAGACCTTTAGGAGAAAAGAGTCTTAAAGTAAGGTTTTGTGAGCACTTGTAATGTAAAACATTGTCCCATACTTTTAAACCTTTTCTGACCAAACTTACCTATTTTCCCCCTAACCTGCAGGAATATCGAAAACAGAAAAAAAAGTGAAATTGGAAGAAAAAAGCTCAACAGCATTTGGTATGAACAGAAAGTAATCTTTAAGCAAAAGACTATTGGCTTGACAGTGGGAGGACATAGTCTGTCCCTTACTTTTTACCTGTTAGTGCTCCTTTAGGTGTAAGCGACCATCTGTTTCTTTTTTTATTTATTAGTGTTTATTAGTGTTTTTATTAGTGTTTTTATTTATTAATATTTATTAGTGTTCTTCAGCTCCAGATACGTGATTTCTTAAACACATATCTTGTATTTTTTTGTCGAGGGAATCTAAGGCTCTCTCTGAGAATTTTGTGTTTTTGAACATCGTTAGAGTTGTGGCTGTTTAAAAATAAGCCACCATTTAATATTGTTGAGACTTACGGAATGGATGATGAATTAAAATAGTCATTTTTTTTCAGACTTTCTTCTTTAACCGAACATATAAAAAAGTTACCGAGTTTTCTGGGGGTTTTTTCTGTCTTCTGTGCTATAATGATGAAAAGTTTTGCAATAATTGATGATAGTCTTAAATATTCTGTAGATTAACTCACTGGAGCTTGTGTTCCTGAAGTTGTTTAAGTATGTTTGATAAATTGTAGCCTACATCATTGAGTTGGAGTAATAGTTGAATATATGTGATGAACCAATTTTAAGTAAAGTACCCTAGGACACTGCTTTAACATCCATTTGTGTTCTTTAAAGTACATATGATTGGGGGGGAAAAGGATATTTTAAAATTTGAGGAAAAATCAGTTTAATGAAGTACGTTTTTTGCTTTGTGTTCTTAGCCTTCATTGTTGTACATACTGGGAAGTATTGGAAGACTGAAGGAATTACTTATGGATTGATTGTATTTTTCCAAAGGAAAAAATTTCATTAAGTTTTTTTTATATCTAATATATTTTCTGATTAAATTCTATGTGGAAATACTGAGTCTTCTCAGTCAGGTCTTTCTTAAATTGAGGAGTTTATTTCTTGCCACATCAGGGAACTGAGTATATTACTCATTTAAGATTTTAACTACTGTCTGTGTTAACTTCAAGGTGTCAGGAGTTGGGATTTCTCAACACTGCTAATGAAGACCCCCTCTTAGAGCCCAATAAGCTAATCAGGAGTTCCAGACTCATGACAGGAACAGTTTAATTGAATCCATCCACTGGGCAGGTGACTGGAATAGCTGATTAAAACATAAATGCTGCTTTTAGGTTAAGCACAGAACAACAACTCAGGATCAGTCATGATTGCTAACTTTATCACTTGTGTCATTTAGGTAAGAGAAAAGAGAAGGATAAAGAGAGAAAAGAGAAGAAAGACAAAGATCACTACAAACCAAAACAGAAGAAGAAAAAGAAAAAGAAAAAGAAATCCAAGCAGCATGGTAAGTATGCTAAAATGGTGATTCCTGTTTTTTAAAATTCTCAGATTCTTTCAATTTTTCTGTGTCCTTCTACCAAAGTGAAGATAGGGCAAGATCCCCATGTTGTTGAGAACATGAGAAGTCCTTGTAGCTTTTCCTTGTCTTGTTGATTTAGAAACTATGCAACTTTGTTTACTATAGTCTGTAAATTAATCCATCGATACACTAATTGTTGCAGCCAATTAGAGACTTTCATTTCTAGCATTATGGTGGATTGAATACCTTTGTCAGGTGGGCTTCAGCTACTGAAGGAATTCTTTTCAGTCTAGAGTTACAGTCCCTTGAAGTAGCTTTCAAAAGCGAGGATGAAATAAAGATATATTTAGAAAAACTTGAAAAAAAAAAGATTTTTCTATCAATACCTTATCTAAAGGATGTCCTAGTCCTGTACTTGAAGGCTGAAGGAGAATGATGACAAAGGAAGGTTTGAGATGCCAGAAGAAAGGATGAGCAAAGAAAATGTAAATATGTGGATAAGTCTGAACATTGATTATATAAATCATTTTGATTTGTGGGGAAAAACAAAATGGCAGAGAACAAAAATATGTTACAATAATAATAGCTTGTAAATTGAGAGAGGCATGCTTGTATTTCAGTGTTTTTCAGGTCTTCTATTGTTGTGGAAGAGCAAAAGAAATGCATTGCTTTTAGGTTCTAACAAGTTAAATCTGCACTGTAGAATTTCTAACATGAATACTAAAAGAATGGAAGCATGGGGTATAATTTCCAAAGTAGACAGTAAGAAAATGTAATGAAAAAAATCATCCAAAAGAAGGTGATACAAAGAGAAAAACATAGAAAAGAAGAGAAATACAAATTAAAAAATAAGATGGTAGAAATAAATCCAAATATATCTGTAATCATAGTAAGAGATTATCATAATTGATTTAAAAAATCCATGTTATAGGTTTTTTTTAAGAGATAATTTAAGGAAGGAGAGGACAGAGCAATGTTGAAAATAAAAGCATGGAAAAAAAATGTGAACAAATACAAACGAAAAGGAAAGTTGGAGTAGATATATGTATATCAAATGAAATAGTCATTAAGGGAAAAATCATTCCCAGAGATAGGCTACCATATAATGATAAAGGTTCAATTCACTTTATATGTTCCTAGATACAAAATTTAAAAAAAAATTTTTTTTGAGAGAATGTGCATGAGTGGGTAAGGGGAGAGACAGAGGGAGAGGGTAAGGGAGAGAAAGAATCCTAAGCAGGCTCGCCATGGAGGTGAATCTCATGACCCTGAGATCATGACCTGAGCTGAAATCAAGAGTTGGACGCTTAACTGACTGAGCCACCGGGGACCCCTAAAATTTTTAAATTTTATAACTGAATGAAATCATAATGTATTTCTTAGTAATTAGTAAATTAATAAACCTCAAAAATATTCTGTAAGGATAAGAACGGTGGCAGCAGCACAGGTGACCTCACAGACCTCTCTAGGACACTGAACTCAGCAGTCTCAGAGCAGTTTGTTCAGATGCTTACGTGTTAAAATTGCGTGATGCAGCTCTAAGCACATCTCAACACATTGTAAAGATTGGGATAATGCAGACTATAGTTTCTGACTACAGTATAGTTAAATCAATATTAAAAAGATGAGTAGAAAAACCCCATATGTTTGGAAATCATTCCACACATTTTTAAATAATTCATGGGTCAAAGAACAGTACCAAAGGGGAGGTAAAGATTGATTTGAGAGAGAGAGAGAGAGAGAGAGAGAGAGAGAAAGAAAGAGAGAGTGCACACATGAGCCAGGAGGGAAGGGCCAGAGGGAGAGGGAGAGAGACAAACAGACTACACACTTATGATCTCAGGGTCATGATCTCAGGGTTATGAGATTCAATTCTACAAATTACAGTGGAAGAGTAAGAAGCCAAAAATAATACAGTCAATCTTTAAAAGAATAAAGAGAAGAATTACTATTCAACTGAAGTTTAAGGCAGTGAAGCATTTGGAAGAATAGAAGTATTGATTAAGGACAGAATAGTCCAAAGCATATACATATATCAGAACTTGGCTTATACACAGCCGGCATTCTTAGATTAGCAGATAAAAGATAAACCTTTCAGTAAATGGTATAAGAAATGTATAATCCATGTGGTGAAGAAAAAAAAACAAAATTGGATTTTTACTTCATACCATACACAGCCGTCAATTTCAGATTGATTAATGATGAAATGTGTGAAAGACAAAAATTGTAAAACTTTGAAAGACAGTATAGGAAAACATCTTTATGATCTTGGGGCAGGGAAGGATTTCTAAACAAAAAGTGTTAATCTAAAGGAAGAGGTTGAAAATTTGACTAGACTAAATTAGAGAATTACACTAGAGAGGGGTTCAGTGGCAACTAGATGAAGCAGAAGAAAGGATCCGTGAACTCAAAGACAAGGCAACTGAATTCACCCAATCAGAGCAGCAAAAAAGAAAACAGAATGAAAAAAAGTTAGGATAGATTAAGGGGCTGATGGGACATCAAAAGTTCTAATTTTCACATTGTAGGGGTCCCAGAAGGTGAAAAGATTCCATGCAGGTGGAAAACAGGAAAAAGCTGAAGTAGCTTTATTTCTATCACAAAATAAACTTTAAAATAGACAGTAATAAGAGGCAAAGATAGGTGCCCCATGGTGATAAAGGGGTCAGTCCAACAAGAGGATATAACATTCATAAATATTTATGCACCCTATATATAGGAGCCCCTAAATATAAAAATTAAATATTGGCAGATCTAAAGGGAGATGTACCCAGCAATACAATAATAGTAGGGAATTTTAACATCCCACTTACATCAATGGGTAGACCATCCAACTAGAAAATCAACAAAGAAACCACCTTACACAACATGTTAGACCAGATGGGCTTAACAGATATGTTAGAACATTCCATCCAAAAGTAGAAGAATACCCATTCTTGTGAAATGTAGATAGAACATTTTCCATGTTAGATCGTATGTTAGGCCACAAAACAAATCTTAATAAATTTAAGGGGATTCAAATCCTCTTAAACATCTTTTCTGACCACAATAAATAATACGAAATTAGAAATTACATGGAGAAAACTGGGAACTTTACGAATATGTGGAGATTAAACCACATGCTACTGAACAATCAGTGGGTCAAAGAAGAAATCAGAAGAGAAGCAAAATGCCTTGAGACAAATGAAAATGGAAATATACCAAAATTCGTGGAATACAGCAAAAACAGTCAAGAGAGGAGTTCCTAGGGATAAATGCCTACCTCAAGAAACAAGAAAAGTCTCCACTATTCATCTCAAGAAAATAGAAATAGAAGAAACAAAGCTCAAAGTTAGTAGAAGAAAGGAAATAATAAAGATTAGAGCAGAAATAGAGAAGATCAATGAAACTAAGAACCGGTTCTTTGAAAAAGCGAACAAAATTGATTTGTAAAAGTAGATTGGATAAATAGAAGTCATTACCTGTGTTTCTATTTTATGTAGGGAAGTTAGTATATGTTCAGCTAAAACATTCTTTTTTGGGGGGTATCTTTTTGGGGATTTGGGGATTTCTTGATGAAAGATGATAATAGAAAAAAAATGATAAGCCTTTAGCTAGACTTATCGAGAAAACAGAATCAAATAAGTAGAATGAGACAGGAGCTGTTACAGCTGATATCACAGAAATGCAAAGAACCCAAAGGCACTACTATGAGCAGTTATATGCCAACAAATTGGACAATCTAGAAAAAATGGATAAATTTCTAGAAACATACAAATTACGAAAGCTAAATCATGAAAATAGAGTTAAATAAATAGAAAATCTAAACTGACTGATGACTAGTAAGGAGATTGAATCAGTAATCAGAAACCTCCGAACAAAAAAAAGTCCAGAGTGGACGGCCTCACTGGTGAATTCTGCTAGATATTCAAAGAATAGTACCAAACTCTTCTCTTAAACTCTTGCAAACTCTCAAACTCTTCCAAAAAATAGAAGAGGAGGAAGCTCTTCCAAACTCATTTTATGAGGCCAGCATTACCCTGATAATACTAAAACTGGACAAGGGCTCTGTAAGAAAAGAAAATTCCAGGCCAGTATCCCTGATGAACATTGATGCAAAAATCCTCAACAAAATATTAGCAAACCAAACTCAGTAATATACTAAAAGGATCATACACCATGATGAAGTGGGATTTATTCCTGGGGTTACAAAGATGGTTCAACATCTGCAAATAAGTTAGTGTGTTATACCACATTAACAAAATAAAGGATAAAAACTATGTCATCTCAATAGATTCAGAAAAAGCATTTGACAGAATTTAACATTTATTTATGATAAAAACTCTGAACAAAGCAGGTATAGAGAGAATGTAACTCAACATAATAAAGGCCTATAGAAGACAAACCCACAGCTAACATCATATTCAGTGGTGGGAAGATGAAAGCCTTTCCTTTAAGATCAGGCACAAGAAAAAGATGCCCATTCTTGCTACTTTTATTCAACATAGTTTTGGAAGTCCTAGCCAGAGCAATTAGGCAAGGGGAAAAAAAAGATTTCCAAATTGGAAAGGAAGAAATAAAACTGTCACTATTTGCACACGACATGATACTATATAACAGAAAACTCTAAAGACTCCATCAAAAAACTCCTAAACAAATTTAGTGAAGTTGCGGGATACAAAATCAATACAGAAAAATCTCGCATTTCTATACACTAATAACAAACTACCAGAAAGAGAAATCCCAAAACAATTCCCTTTACGATTGTATCAAAAAGAATAAAATACCTAGGAATAAACTTAACCAAGGAAGTGAAAGACCCCTGTATATTAAAAAACTATGAGATGTTAAAGAAATTGAAGAAGATGCAAATAAATGGAAGGATATTCTATGCTCAAGGCTTGGGAGAATCAGTATTGTTAAAATGCCCTTACTACCACTAAACAATCTACAGATTCATTGCAATCCCAATCCAAATTCCAAGGACATTTTTCAAAGAAATGGAAGAAATATTCCTAAAATTCGTATGGAAACACCAAAAACCCCAAATAGCCAAAGCAACCCTGAGAGGAGCAAAGCTGGAGGCATTGCACTTTGGGATTTCAAACTATACTATAAAGCTACAGTAATTAAAATATCATGGTATTAGCATAAAAACAGACACCTAGATCAATGGAAGATAATAGCCCAGAAATAAACTCTCATATATATGGTGAATTACTTTATGAGAGTGGAGCCAAGAATATGCAATGGAGAAAGGAGAGTTTCTTCAATAAGTAGTGCTGAAGACTGGCCAGCCATATGCAAGAGAATGAAACTTGACCACTATCTTATACCAAACAAAAAATTAACTCAAAGTGAACTAAAGACTTGAACAGAAGACCCCAAACCATAAAACTCCTAGAAGAAAACGTGGTTAGTAATCTCCTTGCCATAGTCTTGGTGATGATTTTTTAAATGTGATACAAAAACAAAAATAAATAAGCAGAAATACATCATCCTGAAAAGTTACTGCACTGCAAAGGAAACTGTCAACAAAATGAAAAGACAGTCTCTGGGAGAAAATATTTGCAAATCATCTGTATGATAAGGGGCAAATAACCAAAATATATTAAAACAACTCTTCCAACTCAATAGCAAAAACACAGTTTAATTAAAAAGTGGGCAGAAGGTCAAAACAGACATTTCTCCAGAGAAGACATACAGATGGCGAAAAGGTACATAAAAAGATGCTCAACATCACCTATCATCAGGAAGGTGCAAATCAAAGCCCCAAGGAGGTAATACCTCACACCTGTTAGAATGGCAGATGTCAAAAGACAACAAGTGTTGGTGAGGATGTGGAGAAAAGGGAACCCTTCTGCACTATTGGAGGGAATGCTAATTCATGCAGCCACTGGAAAACAGTGTGGAGGTTCCTCAAAACACTAAAAATAGAAATACCATATTCAGCAATTCTACCATGTGGTATTTGTCCAAAGAAAACAAAAACACTAATTTGAAGAGATAAATGCACCCTCATATTCATTGTAGCATTATTCACAATAGCCAAGTTAGGGAAACAACCTAAGTGTCCACTGATGGATGAATGGATAAAGAAATTGTGGTGTACACAGACACACACACACAATGGGGTATTAGTCACAATAAAGAATGAAATCTTGCCATTTGTGACGTGGGTGGACCTTGAGGTTATCATGCTATGTGAAATAAGACGAAAAGACAAATACCGTTTCGTCTCATTTATATGTGGAATCTTAAGGGAGGAAAAAAAAAAAGCTCATAGATACAGAGAACAGACTATTGATTGCCAAAAGCAGGGGATGGGGGTAGGAGAAGTAAGTGAAGGAGATCGAAAGATAAAAAGAAAAAAAAAATAAATTCCCTTACAGGGGGAAAAAAAGAAAAGTTATACAGAGGGTGAAAAGACAGCACAGATCATCAGAAAATACTGCAACAGGTGTATCTGACAAAGGATTAGTATTCAGACTGTTTTGAACTTAAAAGTCAAGAATAGAAAGAAAAATATCCTAATGTGAAAATGGGCAAAAGATTTTAACAGGTATTTTCACAGAATTGGAGATCTCTTTGATAAAGTGGTAAGATGAATATATAATTTTTTTGGAAAGTGGTAAGGTGAATATATAACATGATGTCCAATCTTATGAGAAGCAGCATTAATGTAACTTTTAAGACCTAGTGGGATCTATTACTTCGCTGCTTTCTGCGCAGAAGGTACAAGGTAGATGGTATCAGATGTTGCTGAGGCGGTGGAGACACGGTACTGACTACTGTGGAAAATGACCATTGGCAAGTTGTGCTCGCCATGTGACTTAAAATTCCTAACTAAGCTCGAATGACCCATCTGGAGGCATTTATGAGACTGTCCCTAGCAGCACTGGCCGCCCAGATGTCCATCAGAAGTCACACATTCATTCCGTGGAATCTGTATCGCTGTGTAAATAAATGAGCCATATCCACAGGAATCTCAGGAACAAAATGATAAGCTAAAAATCACTGAAGAAAACATGTAATATGATTTTATATATGTAAAGATCAAAAAGTTGTAATATGAAACTATATGCGGACATAGCAACAGCATAAGGTAGCAAAAAGTAGCAGAAGCATAAAGAACAGCAGGAGAATGGTGAGCAGAATTTCAGGACAAGGTAACCTCTGAGGTGGGGAATTTATCCGTTCAAATTGGAAAATGGTTCAACAGGACCTTCAAAAGTGATGACAGTGTTCTCTTAAACTCTGCGACAGTCATGTAAGTATTTTGTGGTATTGACTGATATGCTTTATGTCATACCAGAATTTTTTTCATATTCATTAAACACTTGTAAAAACTATTTTTTAAAAAAAATTTGTAAAAAGATTTATCTGTCAGAGCACAAGCAAGGGGAGGGGCAGGGAGAGAGGGAGAAGCAGACTCCCTGCTGAGCAAGGAGCCCAACATGGGGCTCCATCCCAGGACGCTGGGATCATGACCTGAGCCGAAGGCAGACGCTTAACCAACTAAGCCACCCAGGCGCCCCTAAAAGCCAGTTTTAAAAACTATAAAGCCAACTGGGAAATTTCAGAGTCAGTAATTGATGGTAAATTCTTCAGATTTTTAATTCTCTCACTACGCCCAAAATCATATCTAATTGTTTCTACATTCTCTCACTCTAAATCTGCCAGCGTACATTTGACATAGGGTCAAACAGAGGCTTGAAAAGCTTGAAACTACTTTCCAGAGAATGTCTTGAACCTATCTGTGTGCTCGTGTGCCTACACTGCCCCTCGTCTGTTCTCCCCGCACCCCGTCCTTTCACATACAGCCCCTGGCGCCCAGACTCCAGAGAACCTAAAGTCAGGAAATTCTGGAGCTTCATAAACAAAAAACACTAATCACAAACGCATTTGATTTGTGAATACCCTCCTGTAAGGGTATGTAATGCAGACTTGAGAAGCTTCAAACCCCTGGTCAGACTGCCAGGTGAACTCCCGAGTGACCGGAGGGCGAGGGGATTTGGTGGACTCGGGTACTGCAGCGGGGACAGCCAGGGCTCAGGGCAGGAAGGGTGAGCTGTTCCAAGTCCCCTTCTGCCGCGTCCACAAACAGGCCTACTCCAGGACTCACCAGCAGACATAGAATCTTAGTGTGCTAAGATCCCGTGAAAGCGGGATGGGGGGGGGGATATAACAGGGAGGAGCCAACCATGGACAGATGAGGAGGGGTCACACTTTGGGGGCACAGTGAGAGAGCGTTGAGGAGAATGCAGGAGGTGGTGGTGACTTGGAAGAAAGAGGGTGATCTGGATTAGTAAGACTAAGAGGAAAAGTTGCAAAGAAAATTGGCACCTCAGAGTTGTGTTCCGCAATTACACTACCCCTGCTTTTAAAGAGCCGTTAATCCTTAAAAATGTGTTAAATGTATTTTTTAATTTTTTAATTGAAAAGAGCGTTATATCGTTTACATTTTAAAATCAGACCTATAAATGAAAATTTTAACTTTGTAAATAGAATCCTAGCAAATAATTAAAGATTCACAGAAGCATTGCTTTTTATACACAGCAGGTGTGGAGTTGGGTAATCACAGGCATCTGTGCAATTAATTATTACATTTGAGAATTTATTCTGGGTTATTTACATTCATCTTGGAAGTGACTCTTCTCCAGATTAAATTAGAAGAGGGGTCTTTAAGCTAGAAATAGGGGATTTTAACTAACTTTAAAATTTTAAAGACACCTTAATTTTAAAGCATTCACATTATTCCTGCTTGAGGTTCCTGATATAATATGCATTTTATTCTCAGTTACTACAACCAGGGAGTTTTAAAAATTCTTTCTTAACACCGAATGTTATTTTGCATATCCTGCTGGTGCTTATGTACCAGATGTGCTGTAGGCATTTTATATACAGTGGTTTATTTAATCCTCACATTAACTAATGCTTTTTACAGTGGAGCCTCTTATACCCATTTTAGAAACCATGAATTGAAACAAATAGAGTTGTCCAAGCTCACATGGCTATTGAGCGGTGAAAAGCAGATTCAAACCCAGGCAGTCTGGCTTCAGTCTTAATTTTTACTTGAACCATCATGCTCTGTTGTTCTGTTACTTCCTGGGCCTTAGAGAGTGTTTGCTAGCCTCTGCATTCTTCCTTCTAGCAGGTTTTACTTGTCTTTGCTGGCGTAGGAAGTTCTTAACGGTTGTCCGTAGGAGAAATCGCCATGTCGGTATTTAAGAGTGACATCTTTACCAGTTTTTATCTTTGTCACTTTGAGCTAGTCACTTTATCTCCTTGTCTTTCCTGTATCTGTAAATATGAAAAGACCAAAGGCATACAGATACTTAAAAGAACTAGAATGAGAAATGCAAGGAGAATCTAGAACATTGTGTTGTGAAAACAGAGACTCCCTTCTAGGAGCTTGTAGGCAAGCCTGATCAGCATATTAACAGTGAGAAGCATGCTTAGATATCTCCTGGGAAGGTAACGGTGATACAAAGTAAGTTCTGTCTATAGTGTAGAGAAGCTGGAATGATCAAGGAAGGGGCTTTATGTGGAGGATTACAGTTGATCTGACCCTAAAGCTAGCAGTGGACCTTTATTTGCAGTAGCCAGAGAGGACTGGCATGGGGAATGCAGGTGTGGTGTAGAGTGCTAACTTTTGTTTAGTTGCTAATACCACGTGGAAAGATTATTTATCAGCCTGTTTTATTTGTAACACCAAATTGAGATTTCTGTCATTATTCTTACACTCGGGCTGTACTTGTGCATTTACTTTGCTGAGAGAGCAGTGTAACATGTCATCCACAAAAGGGCAGCTTTCAAAGCTGAGCGTTGGGTTCAAATTTTTCTTGCAAAGTGGAGCTTGGATGACCTTTGGCGAGTTATTTAAATTGTATCAATGTCAGTTTCCTCAGTCTAAAATGGTAGTAATAGTTTCTGCTATGTAGCTTTCCTTTTAGGATTCAGTCAGGTAATTTCTGTCAAGTACTTAACACAGTGCCAGCTAGCATTCAGCAAATGCCCTTTCCTCGCCTGTGCCCAAGCAACAGGGCATGGGGCAAGCTGTGTAGAGACTGGGGCCAGGAGAGGCCCAGTAGCCCCGTGCTACCCCAGGGTCGCTCTGCAGTCTTAGCGTCTGCAGCATCCAGGAGGGTGCCCACTGCTGACCTGCTGGCGGCAAGGCCCGGGAATCTACCTTAACAAGCTTTCCAGTTTGTGTATACGTGAAACATTGAAATCCACTGGTCACACTTTTTGGTTAAGAGTAAGGCTCTGTAGGGCACCTGAGTGGCTCAGTGGGTTAAGCCTCTGCCTTCGGCTCAGGTCATGATCTCAGGGTCCTGGGATCGAGCCCTGCATTGGGCTCTCTGCTCAGCAGGGAGCCTGCTTCCCCCTCTCTCTCCACCTGCCTCTCTGCCTACTTGTGATCTCTCTCTCTCTCTGTCAAATAAATAAATAAAATCTTTTAAAAAAAAGTAAGGCTCTGTAGTCAGGCTCTCTGGGTTTGAAGGCTGGCTTTGCAAAGGTAACTGCGTCTTCTTGGGCAATTTAACCTTTTCAGTCTCTGTTCTTCCACTTGTGAAATGGCACTAGCAGTTGTATCTTCCTTACTGTGTTCACTGTGAGGATTAGGAGTTAATACACATAAAACAACCACGGACTTTAGATGGATACTCCATGCACACCAACATTGGTACTGCTCTTCTGGAAACTTGCTTTCCTACTCTTGACCTTTCCTCCACCTCTTCCAGTCTGTTCCATCTCTGTTCCCTAAGCTGCCTCAGGTGTCCTTTGCCTCATACTCCATTGAGGAAATAGAAGCTGCTAGTTGAGAACTTGCTCATGTGTCCACAACTGTGTGCTTAGCTATGTATATGCATCTTCTCCTGCTTTGCCTCTACGATAGCAGAGGCTGTTGTCCATCTTTCCGTTCTTAAAATCCTGGCATTTGTCACCCCACCTTCCCTCTTTTTCAGATTTTTGTAGACGATGTGTAGGATCTCCTATCTTTAAAAAGCCTTCCTCTGGGAGTGCCTAGGTGACTCAGTCCATTGAGTGTCCTCCTGCTGGTTTCAGGTCAGGTCATGATCTCAGGGTCCTGGGACTGAGCCCGGAGTGGGGCCCTGCGCTCAGCAGGGACTCTCCCTCTTCCTCTCCCAACTCCTCTGCACCTCCCCCCACTGTGCTCGCTCGCTCTCTAAAATAAATAAAATCTTTAAAATAATAAATAAATATCCTCCTCTGGACTTGCATTCCTTCTCTGGTTTCTCCTCCTCCCTCTTACTCTTCAGCCCCAACTCAGAGGCCCTCTTTCCGCCTCCTGGTAGTTAAAGCAGAAGCCTGGAAACCGACCTTCTGACGCCAGGCCAGCCCCGCACCCGCAGTCTGCGGACCTGCAGATCTGCCGCATCTGCCCGTCAGTCTTCACACCAGCTGCCCTCCTCCCAGGCCAGGCCGTGGGGTCTCCTGCTTGCGCCTCCCTGTGCCCTTCCTCATTCTGTAGCTCCAGTAGGCTTTGAAAACCGGAAGCAGACTTGCGTCACACCCTTTTTGCCGCATTTAGGATAAAACTCAAAAATAAGAACGTGTTTGACCGGACTTGCCCCTGCCACTCTAGCCTCATTTCTTCTCTCTCCCTCACTGTGCTGTAGCCCCACCCTCAGATTTTCAGATGCGCCAGGCTCTCCTCTGCCCCAGAGCCTTCCCAGGGCCCTGAACCCTGCCCTCTCATGTCTCTCCCTGTCATCACACCGAGCTCTCCTGGCAGCTATAGGTGGCTGCTCCCTGACCTCTGTCTGCATGACTCATGCTGAGCTGAGGGAGACAGGACTCGGATTAATTTCTTTCAGGACCACTTAATTTCATTCAGATGTTTTTTGCTGGAAAATGTATCAATTACCAGTGTAATAATTGACATGCTACACATTATGAGCACCTCTTTACAACTTGCAAAAAGAAAAAAGTTAATTTCCATCTTGCGTATCTTACTGTGAACATAGCTATGATTCTAATTGAGAGAAACTGTAGAAATAAGCCTTTTTCACTTCTGGACTCGCTAGCAAGACTTTATCGATACCAGCTGGAACGTGGTGCTCCCTGTTGGTGTGTGGTACTGCCCGGGGGACAGTCCCCAGGCCTTCTTCCCCAGCCCACTTTATCGGATACACCGCGATCTGGCTGCTCGTGGATAAGGAAGGAGGTGGCATGGTTATTTTATGTCTTATAACACATAACTTTCTTGTTAATTTTTATAATGACTCTTCCTGATGACCTGACGCTTTATTAATATTTCTTTATGTATCTTATGTTACAGACTATTCAGACTATGAAGACAGTTCTCTAGAATTTCTGGAAAGGTGCTCTTCTCCACTAACTCGATCTTCTGGGAGTTCTCTGGCTCTGCGAAGCATGTTTACGGAGAAAAATACAACATATCAGTACCCAAGGGCAATTTTGTCAGTTGATCTTAGTGGTGAAAGTATGTGTAATCATGTAATGCTTAAACAAGTCTTAAGATTATTGAATGGGGAACTGAGCTGGAAACACTGAGTGAGGGCTTATCTGAACACCCTGTTGAAGAAGTTATCCCAGAAACTAATATGAACATCTCAACATTAGAAAGTTGAGCTACTTCTTAAAATTTCTATAAAGTGAAATTGGCTCTTATCATTAACTGTAGGACACCTGGTGAGGAAGCTTCTAGTGTCTACTGCGTACTGGTTATGGGTGTCTGACATGCGGATTCAGAATCTGTCAGGTTGCCCTGCAAGCCGTCCTGGCGGCTGGGGGTTGAGCATGCTCGCCTTCGGGGCCCTCAGCAGTGGGAGGGAGACTCCCCGCGCAGACCCTGATGGCAGTGGCTGGGGACTAGAATGAGGGATCGGGTCTTCATCTTCTGTAAAACCCCAGGGATACTGACGGCTGAGCTCACTTCCGCCCTTCTCCTTTCTTCTGAGGGCCCGACATGGTAGGTCCTAGGTGATGTGTTTTCGTTTGCATGGTTACCACTTGCTTTCTTCCAGACCTAACTCCTCTGTCTAGCCTGTGGAGAGAAGCGTCGTCTTCCCTTCCCCCTAAAATAAGCACACGGCACTTCTGAGATTTATCATATTCAAACATTGAGGAGAGGGAGGAAAAAGTCCCTCTTCCTTTTCTAACAAGCACAAGTCCCCTCTTCCCTTTTGGGCCAGTGGCTCTTCACCACAGGTGTCTGTGACAGCCGTCGCTGTGCTGCTTTGAAATGACCAGTCCAGAGATGCACCACAGAGCACAGATGAGAATTCTGGGAGGGTAGATGGAGTTTCCGAGTCATTCTTTGGGTTGACAGTCACGTAAGGACACTCCTGTTGGAGCCATCGAGGTCCGCAACTCCTCACTTTACGCAGAGTGCTGGAGAATGGAGAGGGTATCTGGCTGGCAGTGCTGCCGGAAGTAGGCGCGTGAGAAGGGGCGGCAGGTGTGCGCCCCCAATCCTGCCCCATGTGTGACCGAGCCCTGAGCTGGGAGGAAGGACGGGTACTGATAGAGGGTGCAGGTCTTCGGCCAGAGTTTCTCAAGTGTTAGCATGTATCAGAACCGCCTGGAAAGCTTGCTCAAACACCTTTCTGGGCCTCCTCCTCACAATGTCTGACGCCTAATGAGTTCCCAGGTGATGTTGATCTGGAATCCACACTTAGAGAATGTGTCTGGGAAAATAGCAATGATAGTTCAAGGGGTAGCAATTGGAAGAGAATGGTGTTCTTGTGGCCACTCGGTTGGAGCCATTGTCCATGCGGTATTTCAGTAGGAGAGGGAACTTTTATTTGCTTTTCATTTTAATTTAGAATCCATGGAGCCATTTACTCAGCCTCTAGAATTCAACCAGATGTTTGTTTGATGCTTGGGAGTTACTCAAACTAGGTTTTCTGGCTAATATGTTAAATTTATATTCTAACACCATAAAACCTGGTTATTTGGCTATGAACGCATATGTGAGACACATGCTAATTCCTTTCAATGTTGATAGTTTTAAATTTATTCTGTTATGATTGCCATCCGTATAAGGCCACATATATATGCTGCAACCATGTTTGGAACTGTTTATTCATGTTCTAGTCTGCCATTTTGAAACATGGACTTGCATTCAGGAAGGCCCAAGAGATAATACTAGTTTTGGATTTAAGATAGTAAGATGATGAATGAATGAAATTTCCCCTCTAGGTTCTCAAGACTACTCATGTTATTATTAGAAGGATTTTATAATGCCTAATTGATTTATTCTTCTTGAAAATTTTCCCGTGTTTCTCTAATATCATTTCTACTGACTTCATTTTCTCCAAGATGTCCTAAGACCCTAAAGAAAAGAAAATGTTTATTTTTTTGTAAAACATTAACTGTTGATAAGTCAAAAAGAATGCATTCAAAAACAGGGCTCTGGAGTCAGGTAGTCCTGCTGTGCAGTCAGCTTTACCGTTAGCTGGCCACACTATTCAAGCAAGTAATAGATCTTCTATTTGAAGTGCTTAGTATAGTACCTACTGCACAGTCAGTGCACTGGTGGTTGAGGATTCTGACACCGTTAAGAATAGTAGTATTGATATTAGACCCCAGGCATACTCCTTCTCTTCACTGAAGTGCCTTGACTATGGTACAAAGAACAAAATCCTTTCTTTTTACAATCCCTGATTCTGGAGAGGATGAAAAGGACTAATGTTTGTGAAAGCATTTGAAAACTATGCAAATTTGAATTATTACCAACCTTAGCCATAACCTCTGTAAGCACCAAGACTAGGGGATACTTTCCAAGTTACTTGTAATAGTGTAGATGTTAAGATGTAAAGTCAATCATAACTACCTCTGCTTCAAAAATCGTTTGTTTCTTTGTTCAGAGACATATTCTAATCCCATTTGTTTGGCCTTTCTTTCTATATACTTAATAGCTTTTTAATCACTTCCTTTAGCTCCTCTCTATCTGGAAAAATGACACAAGAATAGGAAAATATATGCTGAGTATACTTTTGTGTATATTCTAGACTTATCCGATGTGGAATTCCTAGATGATTCTTCAACAGAGAGTTTGCTTCTCAGTGGGGATGAGTACAATCAGGACTTTGATTCAACCAATTTTGAGGAATCTCAGGATGAAGACGATGCTCTTAATGAGATTGTGCGGTGTATTTGTGAAATGGATGAGGAAAACGGCTTCATGATCCAGGTAACTGGTCTTTTCTGTCGTAGCAAATAATTAATTCAGGTGCTCAGCAAGCACATCTGGGCTTCTGTGTTCTTTTGTCACTGTGGTCTTACTAAAGACCGGTCTCTCGCCTGTCGCGTTTAAAATCCCAGTAGTAATGATGGGAAAATCTCTTCAAATGAAGTACACTGCTCTCTCACTTAAGGATCACCCTCCCTTTACGAGAGTGTTGAGTTTGAGGTCTTCAAGCTGAAATTCTGGAAGCCATTTTTTGAAGCCATTAGAGTGGGCGAGCATCTACACTGAAGGGTAGAATGTAGCAGCCATTCAGGCCCAGATCCCTGTTGTTTGTAGCCCTTCAACGGGCAGATATGGAAATAAACGTTTCCTCTATTGTCAAAAATTGTTGCAGGGATTAAGCATTACCAACCACCTCTCCCTGTAGAAAGGGTATCTTTTTTAAAAAATTTTATTTTTTTTAACATCTTTATTTTATTTTTTTCAGTGTTCCAAGATTCATTGTTCATGCACCACACCCAGTGCTCCATGCAATACGTGCCCTTCTTAATACCCACCACCAGGCTCACCCAACCCCCCACCCCCCTTCCTTCTAAAATCCTCAGTTTGTTTCTCAGAGTTCACAGTCTCTCATGCTTCGTCTCCCCCTCCGATTTCCCCCAATTCACTTTTCCTTTCCTTCTCCTGGTGTCCTCCATGTTATTCCTTATGCCCCACAAATAAGTGAACCATATGATAATTGACTCTCTCTGCTTGACTTATTTCACTCAGCATAATCTCTTCCAGTCCTGTCCATGTTGATACAAAAGTTGGGTATTCATCCTTTCTGATGGAGGCGTAATATTCCATTGTATATATAAACCAGATCTTCTTTATCTATTCGTCTGTTGAAGGGCGTCTCCACCCTTTCCATAGTTTGGCAATTGTGGCCATTGCTGCTATGAACATTGGGGTACCTATGGCCCTTCTTTTCACTACATCTGTATCTTTGGGGTAAATACCCAGTAATGCAATCTTTAAGGAAAAAGAAGCATAACCTACGTTTTGTGATGACATTTGGAAGATTTGGAAATATTAGTTGCAGGAATGAAGAAAGAGTAATGTTTTCTCCCCCTTTTCAAAGATTTTCTCAAATAAGGGAACTACAAATGTGTAGGGTCACCACACAGGTAATACTTTAAGAAGTCACTGCTACAGGCACTCCTCAGAACTTGTCTTTTTTTTTTAAGAAAAATGTCCACACTTTAATAAGCTATCTTAAGGATGTATATCCCTAAAAATTAGTGGGAAATAAATGAGAGCAATAGTTGTGTGTGTGTTATGTGATTTAAGTAATCAAGGCACATTTTAATAGCTGCAACAAGAGGGAGTTTTTGAAGTAGCCGACTCTTTCAAATATAAAATTCATCCTCTATCGGCACTTGGATCATTGTGTGGAATAAGAATTGAACTCTGGGGGCAGCGAGAGACGGCCTCGGCTAGCTGAAAGGAAGGGGACTTGTCTTTATCTCTGGTGAGCAGACCTGTGACTGTAAGCCCTCCTGTGTTTTCGGCAGTGTGAAGAGTGCCTCTGCTGGCAGCACAGCGTGTGCATGGGGCTGCTGGAGGAGAGCATCCCCGAGCAGTACATCTGCTACGTCTGCAGGGACCCTCCTGGTAAGCCTCCTCCCCGTGCTTGCGGCAAGGCGCCTAAAGATCTGGTTCCTGATTCTGTAGGGTACCTGCTACATAAGATACTGTTACTTCTTCATCAGCTAAATTCTCCTTCCATGGAGAAATTTTAAAATATTTTTCATTGTTTGTGACAGTTTGATTTTCCGTGTTAATTACCGAGGCCAGAACATGAGCCTTGTTTCATTAACGTAACTGCTCCATTACTGGAAGGACAGAGTTACGTAGGTCTTTTTCCTGGAGAAGAATTAGCCCTGTAGTATGTTCCTGTGTATTGATTTCTGAATAGGTTTATGTGTGGCTGTTTGAATGGAACTACGTTCTGAATGTAACTCCTCATGATGTGGTTTTAAGAAAGTTCCTGACTGTGCTGCATATCCGGCTCATTTTAGGTAGATGGGATCTCCGATGATCATGGTCTGTCCCTTTATTTTACCGAAGAGACAACTGGGGCGCGGAGAGTTAAATGCCTTGTGCACAAGGATAATGCTAGACATGGCCGAACTGAGATGAAAACCTGTCCCTTTTGACTTCCTGTCCAGTGCCTTCCTCCATGCGAGGGTCTTTGAGTAGCAAAGTTTTGCATATTGCGTACAGTTTCAGCTGCCCAGGTAGAAAATAACTAGATATTCTCAAATAAAAGCCTACCAGTTCTCCTCTTGTCTGTCTTTCAAAAAAAAAAAAAAGTAACATTAAGAAGCAGGAGAATGATTCAGATCTGTATGAATGTAGACATCTGTTTATTCATTCAGCAGCCTTTATTGGATGCCTTCTATTTGCCAAATGCTGGTAAGAGGTAGGACGATTGATTCTAAGCATGCCTTTCCACTATCTCATAGTGTAGGAGGGGTCACAGACACATAAGCAACTAATTTAATAGACATTGACATTGAAGACGTTGGATTACACAGGACCCTGTGAGATCTTGAAGAGGGGTCCTTATTCACTGAAGTAGGACTCTATTTCATCCAGTTCAAAACAAATGTTAGTGAGAGAACGGGTACCCTGTCTAGTTTCTGTCCAGCCCCCTCAGCCTTTCTACAGGACAGACGACAGACACATCAAAAGTAGAAAGCTGTACACTCAAGGTTCCTCTGCAAGTGTCCTCTGCCTCTGAGCACATCCTTAAAGGAGTGTGTCGTCTGTAGCGGACAGGGGACCCGGAGGTTGGGGGAGCTCTCACCAGCTCCACAGAATGCTGTCTTGCTCTTCTTTTGAATTTATTCTTAGTACCAGAGCTTACGTTGCTTACTGAATAGTGTTAATAAGATGGCAGTGGAAGGGAAATCTGAATAAGTGGAATCCTTTGTCATTTTAATGTCACCTTCATCTACAGGTCAGCGGTGGAGTGCCAAATATCGGTATGATAAGGATTGGTTGGAGAACGGGAGAATGTGTGGGTTATCGTTTTTAAAAGAAAATTACTCTCATCTCAATGCCAAAAAGATAGTTTCCACACATCACCTGCTTGCTGACGTCTACGGTGTCACGGAAGTCCTGCACGGGCTCCAGCTGAAGATCGGCATACTGAAGTAAGTGACGAGCCGCGGGTCGCGGGCGGCGTCATCGGGCGGCGGACGGGTCAGATGAGCAGTTCCGAAGACAGAGGAGATAATCTGAACGCATTTTAACTTTTAAAAATAGACAGGATTAGTAAACTTTTCGGATGAACAGCTGCTTCCTTCCTGTTGTCCTGGAATGAATAAGCATGGTTGAAGGTCACGACCACCTCTGCTATCCTGACAAGTGTTAGTCCCTGCCCTGCTCTTCTGTGTGCTTGCCGTAGGCACAGAATTAAGTGCAGTTGCTTGGTGAGCCGGTATCTTGTGCCCTCCTTCAGGAACGGTGTCCAGATGAAGTAGAGTTAGTAGTGTATTTTTTAATTACCTTAAGATGGACTCTGAAGGGAGCAGGTCATATAATCCATCCCTCTGCTGTGCACCAGATGGGCTTTGGTCATCCCAGGCTCTTTTCCCTTAAAACAACAAACAACAAACAAAACCCAGCTTGAGCCTCCCTGAGTAACGTGTCCGAGTGTTCTCAAGCCCGTGTTTTCAGTTCTTCTAATCCCTGCCTAGAAGTCTTCTCTTAAGACAATATTTTATATAAAAACAGGATGATTCACTAGTTTTTCACAAGATTGTCTTCATTTTGACTCAGTTGCCTGGGCCAGAAACTTGCCCTTTCCCCTCTTTGGCCTCGTCTGTCCAGCTTTCCCCTCAGCCTGGTGTGCCGAGGCACCTGTCCATTGTAATTCCTTAACATCGTTCTGTGCTGTTCTGTCTCTCGTCTTCATACTGTCCCAGCCCGGGCTGTTCTTTTCACAGGAACCATTGCCACACCTTTTTAGTTCTCTGCGGCTCCAGTCTTGCACTGAGTTCATCCTTCTTATTGTTGCCAGTATGATTTTAGTAAAAGATAAATAGGAGTTTGGGTGGGTCAGTCGGTTAAGTGTCTGCCTTTGGTTCAGGTCATGATCTCAGGGTTCTGGGATCGATCCCCATGTCCCTGCTCAGCCGGGAGTCTGCTTCTCTCTCTCCCTCTGCCCCACCCCCTGCTCTTGCATGTGCACTCTCTGGTGCTCTCTCTCAAATAAAATCTTTAAAAAAAAAAAAGATAAATAGGAACTTGCCTCTTTTTCAGCTTCATGGCCCACGGTGTCTTCCTGGCTCTGCAGCACGTGCTCTGAGTCCTTCCCTGATAGGTATTCTGTTGTTTTGTTGCCATGTCTTCCCTCCCCCAGTTGTTCTCCCCAAACATCGAAACTCTACCAAACCATAATGCCTGAGTGAAGCCTGCTTTATCGTAATTCCAAGGCTTTACTCACACGTAGAACAACCTTCTACCACTAGTCCTTTTAGCAGATGCCTTTTCATGATACCTGCCTGACCAGGGCTGATCACATACCCTTCTTGGCAAACTCCTTACATAATGATATTGGCATCTCGATGCACTTTGTTTTCTCATGTCCGTCTCCCCTTAATAAACCATGAGTTCCTTTAAGGTAGGGCTTATGTCTTATCCGTCATTTTGTTCCCAGTCTCTAGCGTAGGTATAAGTATTCAGTGACTATTGAATGTAATTTGCTTCTATTGTATGTCATAAATCTGAATATGGATTTCTTTATAAAAAGGGCATGCAAATGCTAAAACTTGAGGAAAGAGCTAACTTATTAAAGTCTACTTCATGCCAGAATTTAGTGCTTTAGTATCAGATTTCATTTAATCCTTAAAATAAGCCTGGAAAATAGATCTCTCCTCTCATTTGATAGATGGGTAGTCAAAGATAGAGGTACTTGTCCAAGCTCAGTGACAGAGCAGGACGTGGTCCATTGGACAGAGAACAAAGCTAGCTTTCTGTTGTGCCTTTACTGTGAAAGAATTTTAGTATTTTCTGATACTAAATTATTAGAGGTCGGTCCAAAAGATAAAATTTATCATTTCAGAATAGTACTTGGGTATTATTAGAAGAAAACTAAGTTGGCTTCTGGGTGTTTGTCTAACCTGGAAATAACTCACAAACATTAAGCTTTCTGAAAGGTTTATGCCTCCTGAGTATTTCCCTTTCTTATCAATTCTGATGAAAGAATTGTGGTTTCACTCACTGCAGAATTTTAATGACTAGAATTAGCTGTGCACTTTCACACAGTCAGTGAGGACGGCGATAGGAGGGCGTTATCGTAGACTGTGGGTGAGGGCGTCATCAGTGCAACCTCTTTAGAAGCCGCTCGGACAGTACCTGTCGCATTTAAAATGTGTACCCATTATCCAGCAGCTCCGTGTCTGACTGAAATATCCCCACTTGTGTGCAGAGAGCACCTGAACCCGCACACACGTCTGTAGGTGGGATTGGGCTGTGAGCCTAGACTGTGGTGCGTGACTCCTGTGGAGCTCTAGAGTAGAAATGAGGGAAACGTCTGTGCACTGAGGGGGGCAAGATGCCCATGTATGTTACTATGAAGAAGGCCGACTGAGAGCCCCATTTGTATAAAAAGAGAAAGTATATGCTTATCCATTTAAAATATAATCTTATGTGTATAGAAAACGTCTGAAAGATTATACCTCAATTTTTTATGATTGCCATGGTAGGGAGGTTTTTACTTTGTATGCATTTATTGCCTGAGTTTTTTTGTCATGAGCAAGTATCACTTTTTGATCGAATGAAGATTTTAAACTATGCTCATATAAAAGTTTTTTGTGTTGTACAATTTAAAAAAATACGGTGAAAAGTCAGTAGGAAAAGAAGTGCATCTCTCAAATGATGATGTGAACTATCAACACAATTGCATTTATCATTGCCCTTTTTTTTTAAAGATTTTATTTATTTAAGAGAGAGAAAGAGCACGAGCTGGGGTGGGGGTTGCTGAGTGAGAGGGAGAAATAGCCCCCTGCTGAGCAGGACCCTGAGATCACGACCTGAGCCAAAGGCAGATGCTTAACCCATTGAGCCACCCAGGGGCCCCTCATCATTGCTTTTCTACCTGAGTATTATTTCTATAAAATTATATTCTGTAAAAAAGAATTCAAACTTTGGATTAAATTCTGGGGCAAGTTAAAATACCTCTGCTTTTGTCTTGAACCTCTGCCCTCCTTCTAGCCTGGCTCTCTTGGTGAGTCTAGGTCTTCAGCAGAGAAGTGGAGATCAGTCTGCCTGAGTCAACACACTCACTGTACAGAAGGCCCAGACAACCAGGCGTCATCTGTATCATTTTTACCTTCTGAAATTTATTATGGCACTAAACTTGTTTTTATTTTTATTTTTTCCCCTGAACCGCTCTTTCTTCAACTTTGCTTTAAGGAATAAACATCATCCTGACCTTCATCTCTGGGCTTGTTCTGGGAAGCTAAAAGACCAAGAGCAAGTAATTGCTGGGGTAGAGAAAAAAGTAGCAGTGCAAGATGCAGTTAATATAGAGGAAAAGAAATACCACATACAGAACCATAAAGAACCACCTCGTTTGCCCCTAAAAATGGAAGGAACTTACATAACAAGTGAGCACAGTTACCAAAAGCCGCAACATTTTGGTCAAGACTGCAAATCTCTCGCAGACCCTGGGAGCTCAGATGACGATGATGTTAGTAGTTTTGAAGAAGAACAAGAATTCCACATAAAAGATAAAAACCGTTCACACTACTCAGTGAAAGAAGATGGAATGGCTGAAAAGGTATAATTAGTTCATTTGTTGTGGCTTGGAAAATGTGATCATAGGAGAATTTTATAAAATAAAACATACTGAATTCTCAGTAAAATTATGCTTATATTTCCAAGTTCACAAATATCTTGTTGGGTAAAGACATTTTTTGTTTTCTCTATTAGAAAACACTGGCCCTTTGAACACTGAATTATCCCCTAATTCAGAGTTGTAGTAATTCAGTAAACTTTTGCCCTAATCAAAGTTTCGGTTTTGTAAGCACACTTACATACCTCCAAAAACTATGCGCCACATTTTTTTCCAAATGAAGATGTCTATGCGTGAGAATGTGTAAATACGTGTGGGTGTGTATATATTAGTACAATATGTGTTTCAGATAAAAGGTGGCATTCCAATCTTTCTTTTTAAAATTTTAGCATACTTACATATGCATATTAATTCCATTATGCGATACACTGAATTCTTTTTTTAAAGATTTTATTTATTTATTTGTAGAGAGAGAGAGAGCACAAGCATGAGGAGCAGCAGGCAGAGCAGGCAAAGGGAGAAGCAGGCTCCCCGATGAGCAAGGAGCCCGATACGGGACTCGATCCCAGGACCCTGGGATCATGACCTGAGCCGAAGGCAGTGGCTTAACCGACTGAGCCACCCAGGCATCCCGCGATACACTGAATTCTTACAGCTCTATGTACACTGAATTTCTATAAACTTTTTTCCTATTCAGAGATTGTCTTAGAAATACTGTTTCTTCGTTTTTCATTGACTTTCAACTAGTAATGCCACTTAAAAATTAGTTCTTTATTTTTTTGGCCTGTTTTATCAAGAAATCACTGTAAACAAATTTGGGAAGCCTATAATTCATGATATTTGTGGCAGATGATTTAGTCAAATTACTATCCCTTTTACGAAATGAATTCTTTCTGAGGAGTCTGAGTTCAGATTTTTTGTGTATGTGTAAAGCATTTTGCACTTTTTAAGTTTTTAAAAGGTTCTTACCTCTTTCTTGCCTCACTGATTTAACTGCAAGAGTTAATTATAGTCTGCAATTAATTTGACTTTAAACTGGCCTTTGTCAGCTTCCGTGATTTTTCCATCATTGCTTTCTGCCTTCACTCCACTTATGTCATTAGCTTAGTTTCATTGAAGAAGGGGTTAGTCTAAATGAGCTGGGTTTTCTCATTATAGAGTATAATTAGCAACTTATTTCTTTAGCATGTCTCGTTGAATGCTCTCCACCCTATGGAGCCCCATGCTAGGCTTTGTGGAGAGACGTGGCAAGCATATCTGCTCTTTTAAGGGCCATCAGATATAATTTAATTATGTGCTAGCACTTCCTTTAAAAATAATCTAAGAGTCCAATTGGATTTCACTGATCATTGTGGTAATGAGATGTTTCGTGTATCTTTCCCGTTATGACATTACATTTCACCTAATTTTGTTTTTTTCCAATGGTTCTTTGGAGAAGAATCCAGCTGAAAGGAATACGGTATTTATTTATAATGATAAAAAGGGCACTGAAGACCCAGGAGACTCACATCTTCAGTGGCAGCTCAATCTCCTTACACACATAGAGAATGTGCAGAATGAAGTTACCAGCAGGATGGACCTAATAGAAAAAGAAGTTGATGGTAATTTTAAAAAAGAACTAAAATACAGTGACTATAGTATATAAAGTATGTGTTTATTGTTGTTATGAAGACGTCATGTAAAGTGTTTTAAATTACGGGATGAGAGCTGTAGATGCTGTCCGTACTCAGGCAGTGTCTTGCTCCTTCACGTCACATTTAATACCGCTGGTGTTTGGGGTCTTTCAGGCTGAAAACAATATGACTGGATGTTATCTCATTTTTTTTAAAGGTGGATATTTCTTAAATACTGGCCATCTGCCGGGTGCAATATAGAGCACATATGGAATATTTATTAGTTTCATTGAACTGTGTTTTCTTTGGAAGTCAGTGTAAGGGCCTTAAGCATATTTAAAGTATGGGGGAAAACATTTTGTGTCTTTGCTGTCACTGTGGTCAGTAGGAGGTGAAATCAACAACAATAAGAAACTCCCACAAGCTCAAGTAGGTAAAACTTTTTAAGTTTGCACACATATTTTCAAATGGTTTTCTTTGATATTTTTCATTTTATCACACAGGGCCCTGAGGAATGGACAGGAAAGATAGTATCCCCATTTTATAGTTGAGAAATAGAGTAAGATTACTCGATTACTAATCCAGTGGGTTTTGTTTCTAACCTCATACGTAAGATTGTATCCCCCCTTTTTTTTATTTCACCCCACAGTAAGTTAGAGCTCCTACTGCTTTGTTTTTCCCTGAGAAAAGAGGAAATGGAAAACCATTTCAAAAGCATCTTCCATTTGGTTTAAGTTTTTGTTACTTTAATGTTTTGAGTAGATAAATGTGATGGGGAAAAAAATGCAACTTGACACTATCCCTTATTATTAACAAAAAGTGTGGAATAACTAATTGCATTCTGCCTAGACTTCTAATAGGCTTGCATTTTTTTAAAGTAATGATAAAATAGTGGGACTGGAAAGGACACTGAGAAGTTGCCACCTCCTTTCCGTTCTTAAAAAGAACTTCCTGATTTAAAAAAAGAATGGTCGGAGTAGCTAAATTTTATTTAAAATGAAGTAGAGATGATTTAAGTCTAAGATAATAGACAGCTTCAGCAGGCACAGGAAACTGTTTCCTATTCCAGAAGAGAGTAGGAGGAGATATTCAAAATGAAATTAGTTTATGCTTATAAAGGGAAAAATTACCTAAAATA
Source organism: Potos flavus (assembly GCA_028534135.1). NCBI lineage: Eukaryota > Metazoa > Chordata > Mammalia > Carnivora > Procyonidae > Potos > Potos flavus. The sequence goes on along the minus strand of CM052900.1, from coordinate 4,463,512 downwards.
AGAACAGAAGTTCCAAGAAGGATGAGAGCTCTTGTGGGATAAGATATAATATAAAAGATGCTAAAGCCACTCAGAAATGGCTTGAGTATATTTATGGCCTTCTAGAGAAAGGAATGTGAACTCTGTCTCCATCCTTTTCCAGCTTTCCAGTTATACCATTTTGTGACTTCTTCCAGTTGCCATTTAAATTTGTTTGTTCTGTTCTCTCTTTTAGTTCTGGAAAGCTGGCTTGATTTCACAGGGGAGTTGGAGCCACCTGACCCTCTCGCAAGACTGCCCCAACTTAAACGCCATATCAAACAGCTCCTAATTGACATGGGCAAAGTACAACAAATAGCAACTCTTTGCTCTGTATGACAACAGTGAAAACCTAATGAAAAGAATGTGGGTTTCTTCAGTTGATAATTTTTATTATCCACATGACTGCTAAGTGGATAGTTAAAAAGCGTAGTGATGTTTGGTCATTTACTGATTTGTGACATCAATAGGATGGCACCTTGGAAAGGAAAATGAAGAATAACCTCTATCAAGGAAGCTAATATTAGCAAAAGCTTATGAGCAAGCTACATGATAATGTGTTCTATGCCAGGGATCAATGAAGTTGAATATAATTTGTACCAAGGAAATTGAGTTGGCAGGATTTTTTCAATAGTTGCTTTACATGAAGCTCAAGATACATGTAGAAAGAACTATGGTGTGCTTATATAATTTTTAGTAGAAAGATCCATGTAATAAACCAGCATTTGGCTAAAAGCAAAATTGAAGAGGCAAGGAAATTCTGGAGAGTTCTATAAAGTTGCTATACGAACTGTCTTCTCTGCAGTTGATCCAGCTGCACTGAAGTTGAGAGTATTTAAACTTTTATGGGATCATGAGCTGTTTCTTAGGTAATGAATGTCCTTAATCAGAAAACTGACAGTGGAAACCTCACTTCTGAGGAAAACAGTTGTGGAATTCTGACTTCATTGTGATTATATATTTAAAAAATGCCAAATAATTGAAATTTCTTGCAGGCATTAAGCTCATTATAAACAGAATGGCTTGCAGAAGGGTCAGTGTGCCAAATGACGATGACACTGCTGGAGAGAGAATGTTAAATGTCGTGGGAGTTCCACTCCCAGGTCTTGTGTATGCCATCAGCCCATCAGAAACGTAGATGTCATGTAGACTATATATGTCCTATATATAGTTGAATTCAGGACTCAGGCATCAGCGTACAGTTTGATCCTGAGTATGCTTGGTGTTTGCCTTCAGATAAAAATTGTAAATAACCTCAGCTGGGATGAGGAGTGACAAAAATATCAAAATAATTTGTGGCTGTGGATTTTTTAACTGCTGGTAGTGGAATACTGGAAAAGCTTCATTTCTGAAGATGAATTTTATTTTTAAAAAATACTTGCACACTCAAAACTTTTAGCTTTGATCACAAATGGACAAATTTCTGAAACCAAAGGCAACTAAGTTGCTGAGTTAGCTCTTGCTGGATTTTGGGCCCAGGTCCTCCTGTCTGCCAGTGCTCTTGTGAGTTGCGTGCCGCCGCCATGCTTCATACGCAGGTATGCGTAAGCGTGTGTGCTTGTTTGAAACAAACACTCAACGTACATATGTACATATCCTACACATATTTATATCTGCACATATCTAGTTTTATTACTATAGACTATAAGAGTTGGTGGTTAACATGAAATGTTACCTTTTAACAGACTGTTTTTAAAAATTAAAAATGTATGTACAGGTTTTGAAACTTTTTTAAAAAGGGGAAAAAGACTGTTCAGAGGAGGCTATTTGATGATATAACACTTGAATATTTTATGCCTCATTCTGTTTATCAGTTCTAGTGATCTGTGTAAATGCATTTTAGAACTGATACACAGTAAACTTGAATTTATCTTTGATAAGAATACATGCCACTGTACATTCAGATATTATTTAAATTTGCAAACACACTGTTCTATATGTAAGGTACTGTATGTAAAACTCTTTATTAAAACTATTCCACATATTCTAAAATTTCAGCTTGCCTTTTTGCGGCCTTATATTTTGATGTGAAGACGATTAAAAGAATGTGCAAAACCGTCATTAGAAATTTTTATTGCCTTTTGACATTTTCCAACTTGACAAATGTGCCAAAGATCAACAGACATAAGATACAGTCCCGTGTATTTACTTGTTATACATTAACTTTATCAGAGAGCCTACTGGGAAATGAAAAGCTTTAGTAGAGGTGATTGGGGTACTTGCTTAAATTTGTATATTAAAGTAAAACACATAGTGCCTCTATTCCATGCATGGCATAAACTTCCTGATGTCTATATTATCTTTCATTTGTGTTAAAAATAATGGCTCTAATCTTTTCCCTGTTGTCGTTAAATTCCAGACATTGAATTTGTATCTTTTTTTTTTTTTTTCAGAGTGGAGCAGATAGCATCCTTAACCTATGAATAGTGGAGTTGCCTAGATTCTTGTTACATACACAGAAGACCCTTTGTACCTAGTAATACTCATCTTCTCAGTCCCTGGTGACCACAGTTAGATTGATGTGCATTGTTCTTGTAGTACCTTATAATCAGATCAGTTTATTTGTTAGCAGCCAGCAAATGAGAAGTTCTATTAATACTTAGATTACTAAATTTTTGCTCTCCTTTTATGTATATGAATTGAAAGTCTGAATTTTTTAATTTAGGTTTTTAAAGTAAATCGATGGCAGATTACTTTTATGTACATACCCGTTTAACTTAAGAGTATATCAACACTTGGTTGAAGTAAGCTGCGCCTTTCCCTTTTTAAGAGTAGGAATTGATTTTTGAGAAGTCCATTCCGAGAGGTTTCAGATGAGTTTTCTTTCCACTTAGTCTTGCTTAACAAATATATGTCTTTAGGTATCAGCAGTAAACTAGAGAGGGTGTTTCTTGATACCTTTTCACTGCTACCCAGACAGAACCAAATGAGCACTGGTGGGACGGATCCTTAGTATGATACTGATGAATGTAATCGGTACTCCCTCGTGCCTGTGCGTGGTCCTCCTGACTTACTATTCTCAAACTCAAGGACAATGCGCTCTTTCCTTAAAGGAACTCAGTCCCTCTCAGAATTTCCTAGCACTCTCATTTTCACTGACTTATTTCCTCTCACATATTCATAGTCCACATGTTTGAAACAAAGCATCTATTTCCCCTCCAGTCACCTGGACCTCCTCCACCTTCACTCTCTCTGCTGTGACATTACCCTGAGAGCCCCAGCTTGAAACTCCTAGTCTCCCTGTCTCTGTCCCATCACCACCTGTGCTGGTTGCTGAGAACAGATGCTGTTTACCTCCTTTGCCATCTCTAGTTTTTTATCACATCATGTTGTGGAGGCGTTAATACTGGCCTCCTGAAATTTTAACCTTGCCATCACTGTAGTTCATGAAAATGGTCACTTGCCAGGCTAGAAGATTCACACTTCCTGAGCGCCTGCATTGTGCCAGTATTGTACATTACCTGCAGAATCTCGTTTAATGCTTGTGTGGATAGTTGGGCAAACAAGATCCTTTTCAAGATGGGGAAGCTGGTTTAGAAACATGTCCTCAGGAAGACTTAAGGGGCAGGTTCAAGATGAAGATGGTGTGCTGTTCAAGCTCACGGTCTTTTCCCAGCAGAGGTGTGTTTCAGCTGATTTTGTCAGTTGAGTTGTCTTCTCTGAAGCCGCTAGTGACTCCCTGTTTCAGATCAGGTCTGTGTTGTCCGGCTTTCAAATTCATTTAAGTACAGCCTCACTGTTAGGTAGACCATGCTCGTTTCCATGGCTTGCCTCCTAAACATTTCCCTCTTCTGGAAGATTCTCGTTTGTTGTGTCTCTACAAACCCGGGCAGTTACTCAAGCTTCAGTTTCTCCTCCATACCCCAAGCCGCCTCTCGTACCCTGCGCTGTGCCTGCTACGAAGGAGCGACATCCGGGAGCGCTGTACCCGGCACTGGGGGGCGGGCGTGAGCTCTGCAAATCTGCTACTCCCATTTTCACTCTGGCAGGTTACTAGCAGTCATCTCTCTGAGCTCAGGGGTCCTCACCCATCAAACGTGAATGAAAGCTAACAACTGTGTTGAGAGGTAAATGAAGCAAATAAAGTTCTCAGGAACTCTGATTAAATTGTGAAGTTGAAAATTAAACGCAGTGGTCACGTTGAGTGTTATCCTTGTGCCAGCCATCAGATTATGTGGCTGGATATAGAACTAACCAGGTCATAGGCTATTAGAAACATTGGAAGCCTATTTTTCAGAGATGGGTGATATCAAAGACTACAAGGAGCCAGAGAGGCAAAAAAAATGGAAAGATAATTAGATTTGTAGGCAGAGGGATTTGGGGGAAAATAGAGTATGTACATTAGCTAAAAAATGGTCTTTGAATGTTTTCTGATTTCTGTATAGGAATTTTGGAAAATTATCTGCTCCTGGTACCTATGTCATTGGATACCCCTAAAAGTGGATCTGAAGACAAAAGTATGTTTACTATGTTTAAGAGCTCATCCAAGGAAGCTGGAGTGAGGAAGATGAAAGAGTTCGGGAGGGGAGGAAAAAGCCAATAAAGTTATGCACAGCTGAGGACACTGCTATGGGCAGTGGAGCTTTGCTTTTGCCATTTGAAACTGTTAATCAGAAAGTTAAATAATTGCGGAGGATGTGATTTCCAGTTTGTAAACACTGGCATATTAAAATCAACCTGCTATTTTTAAATGTATGTAATAGAATCAGTCATTTTGCTACTTACCAACATCTATTTTCAAAATAACACGAGCAAGCTTTTTCTTGACATTGGGAACTTTCACATATTTTTACATTCTCTTTTTTGCCTTTCCATTTCACTTCCTGATAGAATGTTGACTACCTTTATACTTACAGGTCTCTATCATTCTCCCTTTTGTCCACCAAAAAAATAAATAAATAAATAAATAGTAAATTACAATTAAAAAATGGATTTATAGGCTTCATACTAGAATATCAAAATACACGCAGCAGACAGTAATATTACTGAATAGTAATGGGAAAAATGGGAAAAAATCTACAATTAGAATTTAGAATTTCAACCCTCCTTTAACACTAATTGATAAAACCAAGTAGAGAATCAGGATATAGAACATGAACAAATGTGAACACTAAGTTTGACCTAATTGACACACAATATTCTACCCAAGAACATGAGAACAGAAATTTCCTTTTCAAGTGCATATGGAGTACACAGAAAGATGGACAGCATACTATGCTATAAAACAGGTCTCAATACATTTAAAATAATTGAAATCATAGTGTGTTCTCTGATGACAATGGAATTAAACTGAAATCTGTATAGGATATCTAGAAACCGCCCACCCACCCCCCAATGATAGGAAATTATTAACATATTTGTAAAATAACCATGAGTCAGAAAAGTTACAAGTAGAATCAGAAGATATTTTTAATTGAATGAAATTAAAAACAACATGCTAGTATTTGTGGGCTGCAGCTGAAGCAATATTAGAGGGAAATTTATAGATTGAAAATGCTTAGGTACACAGATTTAACTAGACTTACTGTGATCATTTCACAATACATACAAATATCAAATCGTGTATATCTGCAACTAGTATTTGTCAAATATACCTCAATTTAAAAAACTGGAAATTAATGGTACAAGATTACTGATCTAAGATTTAAAAACTAGAAAAAGCAAATTAAAACTAAAATAGGAAAGAAGGAAATAATATGTGCTGAAGTCAATGACCTCCTAAATGGACAAGCAATAGGGAAGCCATATAAACCAAAATGATTTTTGGAGCTAACCATAAAATTGGTTAACTCCTACATAGACTGATCAAAAATCAGAATGGAAGAGGGAACATTACTATGTGTCCAACAAACAATTTTTAAAGATATGACCATAAATTATGTGCCAATAAAATTTGACAGCTTACGTGAAGTAGAAGAATTCCTCAAAAGATTACCAAAAGTGACTCAAAAAGAAACTAATGTTCCCTCAAGACTCCAGGCCCGAATGTGAATTTTATGAAACATTTAAGGAAGAAATCTCGATGTTGTGCAAGCACTGACAGAAAATAGAGAAGAAATGAACACTTAACTTTTGGAGACCCAACTTTGACCTCATGCTAAACCAGGAAAAGACACCAAAAGGAAAGGAAATTACAGACCAATACATGGCCCTCTTGGATAGACACAGAAGTCCTCAACCAAATTATTAACGTGAATCTGGTAATCCATTGTAAGGATGATATATCAAGATTAAGCTGAGTGTTCCACAGGAATACAAATTTGGTTTAATATTAAAAAAGTCAGTGTAATATGTCCTCAAAATAAAAATATGTTCATCTCAATAAGAAAAAGCATTTTATGTTTCAGAATTTATTCATGATTAAAAACTCAGAAAAGGAATGGACAGGAATTTGCATTAATATAAAAGGCAAGGACCGAGAAACTTACCCTTACTGCTGTGATGATAAATGAATACTTCCTTCCCTAAGATAAGGAAGAAGGCCAGAATGTCCACTATCACCAGTTGTATCCAACATTGTTCTGGAAGTCTTGCTGCTGCAATGTGTCACTGAGCAATAAAGGAAGAAAAATAAAAGGCTTACTACTTGGAAAGGAAGAAAGAAACATTTCCAAGTGACAGGTATATGAAATAGTCTAAGGAATCTACCAAAATGCTACTAGAACTAATCTTTCTACACATTAGCAACAAACTATTGAAATTAGATTTTTTTTTAAATACTATTTTCAGCAGCATCAAAAATGTGAATACTTAGGAGTAAATCTGAAAACTTACATGCAGAACCTGTACATAGAAAAGTACAAAACAATGCTTAGAATAAAGATGAGATAAAGGAATAGAAAAATACACCGAGATCATAGATTGGGAGATGCAATATTAAGTGTCAGTTTTCTCAGAACTGACCAGTAGATATAATGCAATTCCAAGTAAAATCCCCACAGACTTTTTGAAACAGCAATTAGCAACCTGATTCTAGAATTTAGAATTCATAAGGAAATGCAAAGGACCTAGAATAGCCTAAGCAATTTTGAAAAAGAAGAACAAAGGACAATTTCTGATTAGGGGGCTTATTATAAAGCTATAGTCATTAAGACACTGTAGAGATGGCAAAGAGAGATATAGATTGATAATACAGAATAGAGAATCCAGAAATAGACCTAAAAAGTTAGGGGCAGGTGAATGGATGAGAACCAGTTGCTCACCAACCTTGCCAGCATTTGGTGTTGCCAGTGTTTGTTATTTTAGCTATTCTAATAGGTGTACAGCGCAATCTTGTTTTATTTCCATGTAGGTATCCAACTGCTCCACCATTTGTTGAAAATACTATTTTCCCTTGAATTACCTAGGTGCCTTTGTTGAAAATCAATTCATGGTAATCATGTAGATTTATACCTGTACTCTGTGTCCTCTTCCTATTGATTGATGTGTCTATCTTTAAGCAATACCACACCATCTTGATTAATACAACTTTGTAGTGAGGTTTGGAATCAGGCAGTGTAATTCCTCTAGTTATGTTCTTTCTTAACTGTTCTTGACAATCCTGGGTTTGTTGATGCTTGATAAAAATTTTAGGATCAGATTTTCAACTTTTCAAAATATGTTGGGATTTTGACAGCAATTGCACTGAATCTACAGATCAGTTACCGTCTTAACACTTGAGTCTTTTGATCCAGGGGCATGATGTATTTCTCCTTTGGTTCAGAATTTCTGTATTGTTTTCTCAGCAATGTTTTGTAGTTTTTGGTGTTTAGATTTTGTACTTTTCGTTGAATTTATTTTAAAATATTTAATTCTTAATATTGTAAATGGAATTGTTTTTTTCAATTTCATTTTGTTTTTTTAATATTTCATAGATTTAATTTTTTTAAATTTTATTTTATTTTTTCAGTGTTCCAAGATTCGTTGTTTATGCACCACACCCAGTGCTCCATGCAATACGTGTCCTCCTTGATACCCACCACCAGGCTCACCCATCCCCCCAAACTCCTCCCTTCCAAAACCCTCAGTTTGTTGCTCAGAGTCCACAGTCTCTCATGCTTCATCTCCCCCTCCGATTTCCCCCAATTCACTTTTCCTTTCCTTCTCCTAATGTCCTCCATGTTATTCCTTATGCTCCACAATAAGTGAAATCATATGATAATTGACTTTCTCTGCTTGACTTATTTCACTCAGCATAGTCTCCTCCACTCCCATCCATGTTGATAGAAAAGTTGGGTATGCATCCTTTCTGATGGAGGCGTAATATTCCATTGTATATTATGGACATTGTATATATGGACCATATCTTCTTTATCCATTCATCTGTTGAAGGGCATCTTGGCTCTTTCCACAATTTGGTGATTGTGGCCATTGCTGCTATGAACATTGGGGTACATATGGCCTTTTCACTACATCTGTATCTTTGGGGTAAATACCCAGTAGTGCAATTGCAGGATCATAGGGTAGCTCTATTTTTAATTTCTTCAGGAATCTCCACACTGTTTTCCAAAGTGGCTGCACCAACTTGCGTTCTCACCAACAGTGTAAGAGCGTTCCCCTTTCCCCACATCCTCTCCAACACTTGTTTAATGTCTTGTTAACTTTGGCCATTCTAACTGGTGTAAGGTGGTATCTCAGTGTGGTTTTGATTTGAA
>CM052900.1:4423384-4447633 GCA_028534135.1 Potos flavus | reverse complement strand
TGAAGGTAACCAACGTTGGGGAGTTACCTGTGGGGGCTGTTTTAAGCACTTGTGGTCACGTTCGTGGCACTTCCACCGGACGGTACGGCCCCCTGCTCTGCGGTCAGGGTTCTTCATCTCTGTCCTGGGTGCAGAGCGCACTCCCCCTCCCAGCCTGTCCCGCCTTCCCCCACCCTGGTTAGCATCCCTCCGGACTCCCGCCAGCCCTCCCTCCCACTCAAGGGGCCTCAGCCAGGTCTTCCCTGCCGGCATCACCACCCCTGCCCCTACCTGTCACCAGTCTCTCATCCTGCAGGGTGTCCTGTGGATCTGTCACTCCCTGGCACCGTGTCATTTGCAAAATGAGAAAATCAGTAATATTAACTGCTAGCTTCCCTTAGGCACATACTCTTCAATGTCCCGTTTTTCTCCCTTACAGCAATCCTAGCAAGTAAGTGCATGTTATTATTCTCCTTTTTCTTCTGTTTTCTAGAGAAGGAGGCAGGGCTCAAGAGAACGAGGCGAGTTTTCCGTGGTCACTCAGGGAGAGGAGTAAAGGAAGGGGCCTGGCTTTGCTAAGAGAAAACACACTGCTTTATAGTCTCTATGTGGAAGGCTCCTGCTGCCTTTGGGTTGGGGAGTCGGAAGTCCTGGGACAGAGGGGAGAGGAGAATAAGTATGAATAGGAATGTGTGTGTGTATTTGGTTTCCCTCACTAAAATTCTTATATTCTATGCTGGTAACTTTGCCTGTTCCCTGCCATATTCTCATGGCCTAGAATAGTGTCCGCTGGTGGGGGGCTCTAGAAAATATTGATGGAAGTAGGAAGCAGGGGAGGGAGGGAAGAAGAAAGGGTGGAGAGAGGAAGGGAGAAAGGAAGGAAGGAGGAAGTGAGGGAAGAAGGGTGGGAGGAAATGCTTTTTTCCCTGGGAGGGCTGAGCCCGATGCCCACAGAGCTGTAGAGCTTTGGCCTTCATTTATAAAGATGAATTTCAAAGCCACCCCAGCCATGTTCCGCCCCACAGAGCCTCAACAGGATTCTTACCCCCCACTGGCCACATGAGTGTCCTCAGAGGGAGCAGACGCAGGTGGAGGCCCCCTTGTGACCAGCAGAGAAAACAGGGCAGGTGCTGCGTCACCGAGTGCCCGTGGGCGGGGGAGCTGGCTCCAGGGCAGGGCTATAAAGGCTCCCTGGCCAGGGCCGAGAGTGGGCAGTGGCTTCTACCCCTTCATCCCCAGAAGGGCCCGCAAAAATGGCCCTGGCCTTGTGGGTCTTCAGTCTGCTGGGCTCAGCCTGCTTGGCGTCGGCCAACATCTTCGGTGAGTCATGAGCCCAAGGCCATGGAGCGGAGGGTCTGGAGAGAGCTCTCAGTCCACAGCTCTGAAATCAGCCAGGCTCGGCCCCCAGTGCCCCGGGACATTTGTGATCTCATTCAGTCCTCACAATGTCCCAAGGAGGGATTTGGGACGAAGAGACAGAGGTTCAGAGAGGAGGACTAAATGGCCTTGAGTTTACGGAACCAGTGATGGCTGGAGAGCAGGTGGGAGATCAGGTCTTCCTAAGCCAATTTTAGCTCACCCCACCCCATCCTTTTAGTGAATTTTGGCACTGACCTTTTTTTTTTTTTTTAATTCCCTTAGCTATCTCAGGCCAAGGCCATCCATGGGAGGCATTTGAGACGTAGTCCGCAGGTAGTGAAAAAAACAAATCCAACCGTTTAGTGAGATAGACGTAAGTTCCAGTAGTGGCTCGGCCACTTGCTGGGTGACTTTGGATAAGTCAAAGCTTTGGTTTTCTTGTTGGAAAAGTCAGCCAGTGACAGCTCCCTCCCGAGGTGATTGTGACTTCTCAGGAAGCTCCTGTGTGTCACATGCATTCTCAATGGAGGCTATGACTTGTGGGAGTTACGAATTAGTTTGCATTCCTGACCTGTGCCAAGAAGGTGTCCTGCCCCCAGGGGTGGCTTGCTAAATCCAAGAACACCTTCTTTCTGGTGTTCAGACCTAACCCCACCAAGGCTCAGGGGAGTGTGAGGGTCTGAGAGTTGACTTTGAATCCTGCTCTTGCCAACTGTTGACCTTGAGCAGGTTCCTGTCACTGTCTTAGTGACACAAGGGTATAATGCAGACATCACTTCCCAGAGAGGTTGGCGGTTAAATGAGCCAATGGCATACTTAGAAACGCGCGAATAACTGCCAGATTGCAAGTTAGAAAGTGATTGTTGGTGATGACGCCAGAAATACAAGCCAGGAGAGCACCCGTGCTTTGGGGAGCCCATCGTTGTCGCAGAAATCCCATCCACACTCTTCCCTGATGGGCCGCTTCCCTTTCCCCAGAATACCAGGTGGACGCCCAGCCCCTGCGTCCTTGCGAGCTGCAGAGGGAGACGGCCTTTCTGAAGGGAGCGGACCACGTTCCTCAGTGCGCAGAAGACGGCAGCTACCAGTAAGGCTTCCTCAGTCCCGGGGACTCCTGGGGCCCTAAGAAACCTTAAAGCTGGTCTCCTCCCCTCCCGCTGACCCTGCGAGGTGCCCTCACTCTCCCCTGCCCGCATCCATGACATGTGGCCACTGTCACTTGGGGGTGCGTGTGCCCGCCTCTGGGGTCTGTTCCTCAGGCTAATGGACACTGGACAATCTGACTCGGAGCGGCCCAGTCATGGCTTCTTCCCAGCCGGGACTGAGGACTTCCCTTTTTCCTGCCAAACTTGTGGTGTAATTGCTTTAACGGAAGGTGTGGGGGACTGATGTGTTGGCGCCTCCTGTCCCCTGCGGGTACTTGTGAGAAGGCAGAGGTCAGGGGAAGGACAAGCTGCCTGGATTTCAGCCCTGCTGAGGCCCGCGATCTGGGCCAGGCGCTTCTGTCTCCCCAGAGTGAGCTCCTCTCCGGAAGGGGCGCTCGGCTGCCCCGACGTGAACGCGCACCCTGGACTCTCCCCATAGAAGGGAGCCATAATCTTCACGACTTCCCGGCAGAACGCACGGGAATCCTCTGTGTGGGCCTGGACTTTGAGGTTCCCGTGCCGTTCCTGTCACGTTGGGCGAGGGGAGCCCCGTCCGTGGACTGTGTTCTGGGAACCCCCTGTGAAGCCTCCTTGCCTACCTGCATTTTCCATGTGCTCTTAACGCGCCCACCAGCACCTCACTCACTCCCCAGAGTGCAGAGCCCCCGTGGCCCAGCCCCTGTGGGGGCGTCCGGGATGTCTGGAGCGGCACAAGGGGTGGGGGGAAGCTTACCTTTGTCGCTTTATTCATGAAGCTGTTCCCCGTCACTTGCAGCTCCAGGACTCCCCCCCCCGCCCCAGTCCTCCTCAGGGGGCTTGCGTTGGCTTTTCTCTTCACCCAGGGCCCTGTTGACCTCCTTCTGCCCCTAGTAGGACACCCGATGATCCTGCGGGCCTCACTGCAGCCACCACGTGCCCCAGGCAACCCATGAACGTGCCTCCCTGCGTACCCCACGCCCGATGCTCTGCTCTCCGCCGGCCCCCGGGCCACAAGGGCAATGCCTTCACCCTCTGCAGTGGCGGCCAGGTGGCAGCCACACGGCGGGGCAGGCGTTTGCCACGGGCCTTGTAGATGGGATGGCTGGAGGATGGACGGCTGAGATGTCGTGGGGATGAGCAGGCCAGGAAAAGGCCAGCTTTGGCACGGCGTCGCCTACCCCCTCCACTCCATGTCTCCCTTATTTATTTATTTATTTATTTATTTAAGATTTTATTTATTATTTGACAGAGAGAGACACAGTGAGATAGGGAGCACAAGCAGGGAGGGCAGGGCTCGATCCCAGGACTCTGAGATCATGACCTGAGCTGAAAGCAGATGCTTAACAACTGAGCCACCCCGGCGCCCCAGTGTCTCCCTAATTTAAACGAATGAAAACTTGGAAGACCGGAAAGGAAGAGGGAGACTAAGCTGGGTTGTGGCTCGGGGCCCCAGTAACGCTGTCCGTGTGTGTGGTGTGTCTCTCCTGCCTGCAGGACCATCCAGTGCCGGAACGATGGGGGCTCCTGCTGGTGCGTGGATGCCGACGGCCGGGAGGTACCTGGCAGCAGGCAGCCTGCTCGGCCCGCAGCCTGTGAGTGCAAGGGGGGGCGTCCGGGGATGGGGGTCAGTCCCTGTGACCTGGCAGGTTTCCCTCTGGGCTGCTGGATGTTCCTCTTCCAATTAGGATAACAGTCCTGCACATGAGGCCCTACTTCCGGCGGGACTGCTGTGAAAATTCAGGGGTCTGTCAGGTCACTTTTTCAGCCAACAGGTGCTGAACCGGCCTGCTTGCGGGCTTCCTGCCTGGCTCTGAGGAAGCCACAGGGCCACACATCCAAGGCCCCTGGAAGCATAACTAGGCCACGGACACACCTAGTGCTTTCTCGCCTCGGTGTTTCTAAAATCTGAGACTTAGGTGAACATTTCCCCGTTAAAAATAATTATTCTCATGTGTAGTCAAAGAAACACAGCCTCCCTGTAAAGCATGTCAGAGCTAAGCCTAAAACAGAGGTCAGTGGAGACTGGTCATCTTTAAATGGTGATATTGAGCCTGGAACCAAAGATCTCCTTTAAGGAGGAAAGCTCTGCTGAGGCACAGGGCTATTCGTGGCCGGCCTGGCCAGCCTGGGGAGCAGGCCGGCTCCTAGCACGCTCCGGCTGAAAGATCCCGGCCCGGTCCCATCCCCTCACTGGGCTGTGGTCCCTCATCTGTTAGAGGAATGTAGGATCCACCTCACAGGGTTTAAGGCACATATCAAACCCTGGTAGCACAGTAGGTACTCAGCAGGGGCGGTGATTGTCAAGGTCACTGTTCCTCATGCGTCGAGGAGGGTAGTCATGTTTCAACCCTGCAGATAAGGAGGGAGGCCCAGAGTGGGGCAGGAAGGGTTGCACAGCGAGCGTATGGGCAGGGGCGTGGGAATGTGTTCTGACAAGTTCTGCCAGCGGCCAGCCTCCCCTCTGGAGCGCCCGTGCTGTGGGGGGTCCTGTGGACCGGTGGGCCACAGTGAAGTCTGCCCTTCCCTGACCTGGTGCATAGGTGCTGGGCGCAGTCCTGGGATAAAGCCGGACAGTCAGAGCGCTGGTCCTGAGCTTTCTGCCAGCGCAGAGGATCCCTGGGTCGTGGGCCCGTCGGTCCCTCTCCGCTGGGAGTGGGAAGGACACGTCCCGGTCTCCAGGGTCCCTGCAGCACCGTCTGACACTGCTCCTTGCACCGTCAGGTCCGTCTTTCTGCCAGCTGGAGAAGCAGCGGATCTTGCTAAGCGGCTACATCAATGGCACGACCACATCCTACCTCCCCCGGTGTCAGGCTTCGGGGGATTACGCGCCCGTGCAGTGCAACCTGGGGCAGGAGCGGTGCTGGTGCGTGGATGCAGAAGGGATGGAGGTGTACGGGACGCGCCAGCTGGGGAGGCCGGCCCGGTGTAAGTCTCTGGATTCTCGGCAGCCCACACGTCCCCCACTCCCCACCCCGAGTGTGCGCAGCTTTCCACCCATAACCGAGACCTTGTCAAGTCTCCCTGACCAGAGGCAGAGAGCCCGGCCCTCAGTACAGAAAATGAGAGCAGTTTAGGAAGGTTTTATCGCTTCTAATATCACCACGTGGTGCACAATGAGGATTTGGGGCTGGTTGTTAGAAGGATAAGCACGGAGGTCATCGAGCGTTGGCCAGTCCCCCGCGTGGGACTCCGTCTCTGGCCGGGCCTGGGTCACGTGTGCAGGATGAACGTCTGCGTCCCAACTGCAGAAGGAAGCCTAGGCACCTACTCCTACCCAAGCACTGAAATTTTTTCCTCGGAAATGTTTAGGTCCCAGGAGCTGTGAGATAAGAAACCGCCGTCTCCTCCACGGGGTGGGGGACAAGTCACCACCGCAGTGTTCTCCAGATGGGGGGTTCCTGCCTGTCCAGTGCAAGTTCGTCAACACCACAGACATGATGATTTTTGACCTGATTCAGAGCTACAACAGGTAAGGGGAGCCGGCCTCTGGGGTGTGTCCAATCTCAGACCGTCTCTTGTTATCCCCAGCTGAAGCTCGTGCTCACGCTGGGGCTGGGGGCTTTGGGGGTCAGAGGCACAGGCTGCTGGGAGTTGAGAGAGGCCTCACTCTGGTAAGCGGCTGTGCATCTGAAGGACAACAGTATTTTTAACAAAGCAAGCTGGCAACAGACATCCGAATTAAAACTACATGAACTCCCCCCGCCTCGCCCGGGGCCGGGCAACCCACGGAAATAAAAAGACCAGGGAGCGAAGACATATGTATTGGGATGTCTACTGCGTTGTTTCTCACCGTAGCAGAAAACAGAGAACAAAGCGGCTGAGAGACCCCAGGTGGATGGCTGGATAAACAGGCCGCCACCATAAATATGTATGCAGCCGTTAAAATGCCTTGGAACCACACCAGTTGACTTGGAGAGGGTGCTGCAGCATACATTATGATAATAGGATACGAAATACACGGCACTTGTATGATTTGCTTTTTACCGAACAAATAAGAACACACCCCTTTACGTGCATAGACGGGGATACAATTCTGCTTGGGTCTGTATGAGATTAGATGAGCGCAGGAGATAGTATGAGTCAGCGTACACTGGTGATCACGGCCATTGGCAGGGTCAAGCGGCTGTGGAGAAGCAGGGGTAGGGAGAAGGGAATCCGCAGAGAAGGAGAAAAGGCGGCCCTCTGGCAAACATGGGCATCATCATGTTTATGCATTTTTGTAAATTGCGTGTTCATACGTACCTATAAATAAACATACAGATTTAGGTAACAAACGTACAAAAGGAGATGCGTCATAGGTCTTGGCCCAAATAATCAGATTGCTGCTGATTATTCAACGTGGCCACTTTGTCATTGTAAAGGGCCAGCACAGACTGCAGACAAGATTGAAACGCCCTGAGTGAAATCAGTAAGAGTACTAGTCTGTGACTGCTGATGGGAGTTCTCTTGGAGAACCTAAGCCTCTTGTGCGGCTGGCTTCCAAAGCAACCCGTGTCTTTCCCTCTTCAAGAGAGAGAGTTCCCATGGGCTGTGCTGGGAGAGGTCGCCGGCTCACAGCCTGGCCGCAGGAGCTGGCCCGTGACTAGTCTTATTTGAGCCGTATATTATTTTAAAAACTGAAGCATTTCAAGTTAACTCCGTGAAATTTCTGTTTGCGTAGGTAAAAATAGTTGAACATCAGCAATTTCTTAGGCTTAACTTAATACACGAAGTTCGGATTTCCTGAACTCCCCCATGGCACCAAGAAGCTGGCCTTGAACTGTTCTTTTTGGACTGATCACACACAGTCCAGCAGTCAGCACTCTGTGTCCCTCTGGGTCCCATTGCCTGCTCCTTCTATCTGTGTTACCTGCCAGGCCCCATTGCATTTGCCTCTGTGACCCTCACTCTAACTCTACCACTGCTTGGACCCTCTCTGTGTCCCTGTGCCTCAGTGTCCCCATCTGAAATATGGGGGGGCAGGGACAACCCCTGTGCACTAAGTCGTGGTGAGGATCTGATGAGGCCTCATCCATGAAACCACTGAGACAAATGCAAATTATTATGCATCCATAGGGATTCCGCCCGGATCACCCAGGTGCAACAAACGTAAATTAGGGGTTTTTTTTCCCCCTCCCAGGCTTAGAGAATGGCCTGCCTGTGCACAGAAGAATTTCCCAAAAGCCCGATTTACTGATATTCCTTGATGCAAACCAGTGTGCACTCAGTTCAAGTTCAGCTGAGTGCTGACGCTATACAGGCAATTTGACATCCTTCTGCCTACTTGAATACTTACAAAAATATGTATGTTCTCTAGCAGACAGATGAGAAATCCGAAACACAGAGGCTAAGGAGCTCACCCTGGGAAGCACAGTCAGTGGGTGCTAGCGCTGCCTGGCCTGCTTATTATCCCACACAACCTCGATTCAACTCTCTTTCCCTGCAGCACCCAGCACTGAGCCCTGTGCACAGTAGGCCTGCAGTCTATGCTTATCACAAGTGCATTCAAGAACTTTGCGGGTAACAGCTTGGGGCACAGTTCACAGCTCCTTCCACAAGAGGGCAGTCAAGTTAAATGCAGAAGTTCAAGACTAAGCATCCATTGTTTAAGAGAGACAAACAAAAAAATGTACTCCTGAAATGGGATCCTTTCCCTTATGAAAGCAAGTGTGTCTGAGGGGGGAATTCCGATTTGGGAAGGTCATGGGAAGGGTTGGCTGGTTGATTACGGGAAGCCCAGCCGTATTCAGAGGTTTCTTGATAAGCCGAACTGGGCAGTGCCAGGCCCAGCTGCTCCACAGGGCACGGTGGTAGGAGCCCCAGAGACCACGGGTCTAGATTTCATCCCTAAAGTTGAAGATAAAATACAGGATGGCCAGTTACATCTGAATTTCAGATAAGCAAGGGGTAATTTTTTAGTATTAGTATATCCCCAATATTGCGTCAAGAATTTTGAGCCTGTGGGGGGAGATTGGGTATATTTTGAATTTCGGAAAGAATGGGCTGGCCGGGGAAGAACTGGGGGAGTGCTGGGAGGCCGCTCTGTGGGTCTGCAGTCTCCTGCTCAGGTCCAGGCGAGAGGCCGTGTTGGCATGGACCGAGAGCACGTGGCGGAGAGCGCTCTGAGGAGACGGGAGGGCTGGGGGAACATTGCCGACGTGGAATCCGTGGCACTTGGTGAAGGGGGAGGGGGAGGGGAAGGAAGAGTCAAGCCCAGGTCTGGTTTCTAGGTGCATGGTACAGGATGAGTTTGGGAAAGAAAAGTGGCAAGTTTGATTTTGGAATACTGAATCTGAGAGGCTCCCTTTGGGACTTCCGAGTGGAGAGCAGGAAGCAGCGGCCTCACTTGCACGGGGCCTGGAGGGGAGGCTGGAAGCCTATGGCGAGCTCATCTGCCAACCTGCTGTGTGGTTCTTCATGTGCTCGGTGACGATTTGCACTTGAACGTGGCCATAGCGTTTGCCTGTTGGAAGCAGGTCCTTTTGCCTCCTGGAGGTCATGGCTGAGGACACTTGTTTGGCTGGTGATTTTGAAAACCATGTCGTCGTGTGGAGTAAGCTTTGCTGGTTCTTCCGACTCTACCCCACCTTTCCTGCTGCCCTCAAGCAGCCACTCATAGGGAAACGCATTCTGGCCAAGCGGATTGTAGGTCAAGGTTTTAGGAGCTGATGCCATTGCCAGGCCTTAGTGGACCATGCTAAAATTCAGTTAATTGGTTTACCAGCTCTTGTCCTTAGTGACTAAGCAAACTCAAACTTTCTTAGCAACCTTAGACCCTTGGCCACCCATGCTAATCAGATAACCTGGTGAGAAGGGTCAGATGCATCTTAATGTGTGGTGAGGGGACATCATTCCAGAACATGTGGGGAAATCTTCGAAGACTGACCACTGATTACCCTCACAGGAGACATCCATGCCAGGTCTTCCTACTTGAGGAGCACTCTTCTGGCACCTAAATTGGTAATTTATTAATTGATGGCTGGATTTCTGGAGGGACCGTCGTGGGGTGGAGTGGAGAATCTGACTGAGGGGCGGCGTCCCCTGCCTGAGCCCAGGGCATGGATGCTGGTCTGCACCAGACCAGGACCAGGTGCCTGGCAGGGCCTGACCTTTCATGTCCCACTGAGCCCGAGCTGTGATTTCTCGAACTCTGGGTTGGCCACAATCTGAGCCTCAGCCCAGAACAACCACCCTTTCCCCCTGCATCATGATTTTCTTTCTCGAGAACTTTCTTATGATCCTCCTGGGGGTTTGCTTTAATTCAACAGAAGGGACACATCCTTTTCTACTAGACGAAATATGTCATTTTTGGACTTTTAAGGTTTTGTGCTGATTTTCTCTTCCTCCTTTCTTCTGACACGCCCCTGACAGGCTAGAAATGGGAAATAGGGGAGATCATAGGAGAGACAAAATAAAGGTAGAAAATAAGAATAAGACAAGGCAAAGGTTGGCACCACTCATTCTATAAAGTCTTCTTATCACAAATATAAGGGGCTGCGTATTGGTCTTCAAGTGCCTTATAACCAGAGGAAGAGAAAACAGTCTCAGTTATTTGGTTTCTACCAGATAAAAGTAAACCTGTTTTTCAGAAGAACACAATTTTTTCTTTTACTGAAGATGGAAAAATCTTTGTTCCTCTGATTCTCATAAAAGGGACGATGCCGTATGCCATAGGGCCCTATATGACTCGACCATGTCCTGTTGCTAACAGGACAGTTTCCTAAGACCCATGTCTAGAGGGAGAATGGGCATGGAGCTTTCAGGAACAGTGTGTTCATGGTAGAGATGCTTGCATCCTGACATTCTCCACCAGGCCCGTGCCTCCCCCATGATGACCGGCCTCTCAGTTTTTCCTTCTGCCCAAACTGTCATCCCCTGCCCCAACTTTGAAGTTGGAGACATGCTAATGATCCTTCTAGACACGTTCTCCATTCTCTCCTTGCCAAATCCTTGTTCGTAGCTTCAAAATCCCACTCTAGACTCACTTCCTCTGGGAGCATTCTTCGGTTGTACGACAGGTTCCAAACCTAGCTGGCCCAACTATCAGGATTATTAGGCCCAGCTATTAGGATGGAGACTTACCCTCCTTTGCTCCAGACCTTGGGTTCAGTTTCAGTAGTTGGACTTTTGTTGGGGTGGCAGAGAAGGGTGGGGATCTAATAAGCAGGCAGAGGCCCTCCCTGCTTTTGAAGGGTTGTTATGAGGATCCGGTGAGATTAGAGGGTGCTCGGTGTGCTGTCTGATCGTCTAGAACATGCCCTCGTTACTATTTTCAGGAATAGTAATGATCAGCATTGACCCCATGGGGCTAGGCCAGGGTTGGAGCTCTGACACATCCTGGCTCCAGACCTGAGCTCTTTTCAGCACACCCGGCGTTGGCAAGGACGGGTTCCAGGTGTCAGCACAGGGGGTCTGCCGCAGAGGCCTGAAGAGGACAGCCCTGGAGAGTCCAGGTGGCAGTAGGTGCCCTCAGGTCATCTTCCTGGGGGGTCGGGAGGACCGCCGTCCAGCTGAGGCCACAGTGATCTTCCATATGCAGGAAGGAGGGAAGCGGGAGTGAGGTCCATGCAAAAAGCACACGGAGGCCCAGGTACTGGGTAGCTCATAGGACCATAAACGGAGAGAGGAGGACTCTGACCCTAAAGTGATGGGATGAAGATGGCGCAATAGTCCTGCTACTTGCACTGGTCCTGGGACATGACCCTGAAGCAGGCCTTGGGTGGAATCGGCAGAACAGGGGTCTAGAGGGATAGAAACTCCCTGCGCCTCGTGCTGGAATGAGCTCGAGAGCCTCGGGCCAGCCAGGTGCCCCATCCGTTCGTTCTCCAGCACGCGTGCCTTCCACATCTGTTAGATACCAGGGAAAAGGCAGGCAGAGGAGAGTGTCTGAACGAAACAGAGTCCCGTGCCTTTCAGAGTGTGGGACAGGAGCCAGGTGCAGCCAACACACACGGAATAACCCCTGGCGGATGTAGGCAGCACATGTCGGTAAGACCTGGGTTAAACTCTATCTCCCACCGCCGTTTCAAGATTGGTAGCCAACATACCTTACCTTCTTCACCTCTGAAATGGGTACAAGAAAACACCACTTGCCTTTTGGGGGTGTTAAGTGGATTCAACAAGTCAATGTATATTAAACATTTGGCAGATTGTCTTTTACAGGATAGTGCTCAATAAACGGAAGTGATTTTTACCCTATTATTGGCACTTTTAGAATTGAATGATCCCAGGTTTCAATTCATGAATTTTTATTGTATACACTCTAATCCGTGGCAACTGGGCAAAGTGAGTTTTTAGTTTCTGTTATGCGTAACTCACTAACTACAACACTCCTTTTTATTTAACTCACTGGCACATAATAAAAGACCAACAATATGGGAAAAATGCATAATCCTGTAGTGCTTTTGTAAGCGTTGTGCTGCATATTCATTTTCATGCAAATTAGCTAATACTTGTTGCACCCCCATTCAGGCTCTGAGCAACTCCTGTGTTACTGTTGCCTTCCAATACTGGTTCATTTACACTGTGGTAATTGAAGTGTTTTACAGGCCATGTCGTCGTCTACTCTTTTTATGTAATGTTATGCACGCCTCCATTTGGGAAATGTACCATCATTTACTTATTAATTTTCCTATCATTGGATATTGAGGTTGTTTTCAGTGTTTTGCTGGAATAGATGATGCAGCAGTGGGTCTGTTTGTGCAGAGAGCTGCTGCTTCTGCTCATTGTTTGGGAATATATTTCCGAACTTAGGTAGAAACACATTATGCTTGGTTCTTGGGTGCTAGCCCTTTAGGGCATAAAAACAAATCTCTCGATGTTGCATAAAGATGAAAAATTCCTCTCTGGTTGCTAAATCATGCACATGGGAAGAACTCTTCACTATGGTTTTATATCACCTAGCTTCGTCTTACTTCCAGGATCAGGAACCCAGTCGATTAGCTCCTGATGGCAATTGCCAGCTTGGACCTGCCTTGGGCACATTTTCCCTGCACTTGTGGAAAGGAATGCATAGCCCTTCTAGTGGTGTCATATTGATTTCACATGTTTTCAAATATGGAGCTAGGAAATGTCCTTAAGAATTTCCTATGGTGGAATCTGGCTTCTTTTCAAGCTCTGGAAAAGTTGTAAAGGGCTCTGGAGTCGTTTGATCTCCCCAAAGAGATCATCTACAATGTACCATGTTTGTCAAGCAAACTTGGCCTTTCTTCCCTAGAGTTATGGTCTAGTAAAGTTATACTCCAGTAATGTGAGGTTCGTCACCTGTTTTCTGCCTGATCCTATGGGGCACACGCTTGGGTAGGAACTCGTATCCTCATGAAATGTCACGAGGGAGAGAGATGACTAATTAGTAGGGTGACAGCTGAGCACAGCTTCATTTTCACTTGTCCAGCTTGGGTCTGGCCAGGTAAATCCAGCTTAGAAAAGAAATGCATTTACTGCAAGAAACATGGAGCAAATGGCATGAGATTAAAAAAAAAAACACAAAAACAACCCCCCCCAAAAACGCAGACTTTCCTTCTCCCCAGATGAGATGGGGCCACATTTATTTATTTCTACAAGAAGAGCTTATGAAGACTTGTGCTTTAGGAAACAGTGATCATAAATCTCATTCTGTCTTAGGTTTCCAGATGCATTTGTGACCTTCAGTGCCTTCCGGAGCAAGTTCCCCAAGGTGTCTGGGTATTGTTACTGTGCGGACAGTCAAGGGCGGGAGCTGGCTGAGACAGGTAAGCTCACCTCAGGCAAATGGAGGGAGAGAGAGAAGTATTCCCCAAACCTGAAAGCTTAAGTATCATTGCCTGCCAAGCAGAAAGAGCAGTGTCTTCCTGCTCCCCTGCTAGGCTGCCCTGGGTCTTGAAGAGACCACAGTTTGCAGCTGTTCATCTATGGTGCTTTGTACACAGCTGCAGGTGCATATGAAGCCTTTGTGCACACTGCAAGGAGGTGCTCCGCTCTGGGCAGATGCAGCTCTGAGCCTGGAGAGTGGAACACAGGATGCATTTTAATCTGCTCTCATAAGCAGTGCTCCTTTGTGCTGCAAACAACCTGAACAACTGTACACAGCAGCCCTGACTTCGGAAAACATTAAAATCTTTTTTTTTTTTTTTTAAGATTTTATTTATCCATTGGGGGAGGGGTGGTAAGGGAAGTAGAGAAAAAGGGAGAGAGACTCCACTCTCCAGCAGACTCTCCACTGAGCGCAGAGCTGGAGGTGGGGCTCGATCTCACGACCCTGAGATCCTGAGCTGAGCCAAAATCAAGAGTTGGGTGCTCAACCGACTGAGCCAGCCAGGCGTCCCCGAAACCATTAAAATCTCGATCAGACCTGATGCATGGCGATGCCGTGTAGGCGCTGGCCCTCCCAACGTCTGTTTGATCGGCCAGGTGAGGACTTCCTTTCTGAATGCACCCGGCCCTTGAAACGCTTCTGTCCTCGCTCAGGTTTGGAGCTGTTACTTGATGAAATTTATGACACCATTTTCGCTGGCCTGGACCTCGCCTCCACCTTCGCCGAGACCACCCTGTTCCGGATATTGCAGAGACGGTTCCTAGCGGTTCGGCTCGTCGTCTCCGGCCGATTCCGATGTGAGTGCCGAGCGGACGACGCATGCGCGTGGTTCCGCTCGGAGGAAACCCCGCGGGGCTCGGGGCTCCGCGTCGCGGCAGCCACCATGGCCGCCCCCCCCCCCCCCCCCGAAGCGGGCGCGAGGGTTGAAAACACGGTCGAAGCAGAGAGAATGCGTGCCGGCACCGCAGGAGCCTTGCTCACACGCTGTGCCGTCCTTTCCCCCGCGTGTCCCGCAGGCCCCACGCAGTGCGAAGTGGAGCGGTTCAGAGCGAGCAGCTTCGGTCACCCCTACGTTCCGCGCTGCCGCCGGGACGGGGGCTACCGGGCGGTGCAGTGCCAGACGGGCGGGCCGTGCTGGTGTGTGGACGCCCAGGGGAAGGAGGCCCACGGAGCTCGGCGGCGAGGCCCACGGCCATCTTGCGGTGAGTTGCCTCTCAAGGGCCTTCTCTCTTGTTCTCCTCCAGTCATATGATTTCGCGGCTTCTCCAGACCACCCCCTCCAGAGCCCCCTCACTCCACTGCCTCCCGAGGGTCCCCCAGAGGCGCTTCGAGCCCAGCGTGATGGAAAACCCATTTATGGTCATTAACTTGCAACATCGTTCTCCTCCTATGTCGGCCTTGGTTGCTTCCTCGGTGAGCTCAGAGAATATTGGGGCCCTCGTAGGTGAAGAAAGAAAAGAGAATTATGTTTACTTGTGCCACGAGAGAAGTGGGTCACAAAAGCAGCGCAAACAGGGGCGGGTCAGGTCTATCTTACAGAGTGTATGAAGAGGAGACGTTCAGGAAGGCTTCACGGAAGAGGTGACGCTTGATTAGCGTCTTCTCAAGTAAAGATGTTTCCTGAAGGAGGAAAGTAAGGAGAGGTGTTCTCTGTCTATCGAGTGGGAGAGTCAAATTATAAGGACATAAATAATAGGCATTCATATGCTACTGGACACTGAATCGGCAAGAAGGGCAGAGAAAGAACCTGTGGCGGTATGATCAGGGTGGGGCTCTGCACTTTAGGCCCAGGGGGACGGTCGGGATGAGACGGGAGGTTCTTCCTACCAGAGCAAAGTCTTCATCCTAGAGGTCGGGTGAAGACGGTGAGGGATTTTGACCTGGAGAGTCCCGTGGTGGGTTTCGTGTGTAAGAAAGACCACCCAGGCACTTTGAGGGGAGGTTGAAAGCAGGGTTAGACTGCAGGCCCAGGGGCCAATGTGAAGGTCACTGCAAAGTCTTGAAGAGTGAGGAGGAGACTGTATTACTTTCCTGGGGCAGCTGTAACAAATGACCACAAAATCAGGGACTTAGAACAACAGCAATATATTCTCTGGTAGTTCCGGAGCCTGGAAGTGCAAAGTCAAAGTGTCAGCAGGACCACGCTCCCCCTGAAGGCTTCCAGGGACGCTCCTTCCTTGCCATTTTCCTGGCTCGTGGTAGTCGCCGACAATCCCTGGCATTCCTTGGTTTGTGGCCACGGGAGCCTCAAACCCTGCTTCGTCGTCAGCTGGCTGTCCTCCCTCAGTGTCTGCCCCTGTGGCTCTTCCTCTCTTCTCATGATGACACCGGGAATATAAAATTAGGAGCCCACTGGACCCTAGTATGAGTGCATCTTAACTACCTACAGTGACAATGACCCTATTTCCAAATAAGTTCACATTCTCAGGTTCCAGGAAGGATGTGAATTTTGAGGAGACACTGTTCAAAACCCAGCCCAGGGACCGATAGGAAAGTAGAAGCGGCGGTCTGGGGCGAGGGGTGTGGACGTGAGAAATGTTTCGGGGCACTCCAGTAAGACTCTATCCGTCTTACCAGTAAGATCCTGAAAGGGAGTTAGGGGGGAGGGAGAGGAAGGAACCCAGGAGCTGGATGGATTCCGCAAGATCTCAAACAGTGAAGGAGGAGGGCAGGTGTTTTTATAGCCTCGAGAGAGGTCCAATGCTCACGTTCATTCAACAATTCCTGTGAAGTCATCGGTGTCTCCAACTTCACATTTTGAGTGTTCTGCGTGGTGTTTGGTAGTATTCTATCTGCCAGGTGTCAGAACACAGAAGAACATTTTGAAGCTCTGCCTTGAAGGTATTTATGATTACACTGTCGTTCTCTTAAAACCTAGGGAATATTGTGCCCTCCGATTTCCAGGCGGAAATGGAGAACTATGGTTTTTTTCCAAATTAAAACCAGAATGTTACCAAATTCGGGGATCATATATTTTTACTTTCTCCTCTCTGGTGTATCCGTCCTATTTCCATTCAAATGAAGGCCACACGGAATCAACCTGCAAATGTTTTTGCCTTGGTAACACTACATAACAAATGAATGGAAGGGATATGCCCTCAATTTGGAAACAGAATAAGCAAAGCAGTGGACTTTATTTCTTCCCTACCTTCCTGTAATACCTTCCATTCAAGGCAGCCATGGACTGGTTGACGGAAGTGTTAGGGGTTCGGATGTTCCCAGTCTGTTTTCTCTCTCTGACCACATGTTCCAGTTCTTTCTGTGTTGCCTGGTTACAGAGGGAAATTGGCTGACTTCCTTTTTGGCATCCGTGTGAACCGAAGGGAAAGAATTATTTTAAAAAGTTGGGGTTGGGTGGGTGGGTGGCTGAGAAGGACCTCTAAAATTTATGGTTTTTATGGAGAAACATGGAGCTTACTTGTTTCCACCTGTGGGATGGAGATGCTTGGAATTTGAATTTAAAGTTTTTTTTTTCTTAATGTGATTGCAGTCAGGCTGGATTATTCTGATAGAACGACCTGACCAACCATGCATGGAGTTGACTGAGCTGATCACTGTTTCATTAATAACTTCAAGGAAAGGTCAAGAAGCCTAGAAAAATGTACTAAGTGTGTTTGCTGCATGGGCATTATCATATTATATTATAGGAAATACTTCCCTGTTTCCTGTAATATAATATCATATCATATATTACAACATAGGAAAATATTTCTTATTATAGGAAATACTAATAGCATTTAACGTATAGTTCTTATGCTCCAGGACACTATAAACTAGGAAGCCTAGACAAGCCTACCCACAAGGAGGGGTTAGGCAGCCACACGAAGAGCATATAATGAAACATTAAAGTCCATTAAAAATTCCAACAGGAGAATGCTGGAAAATAAAAAACACAAAAACATTTCATTAAAAACAAATAGGAATTTGTTGGTGTATTAGTTTCCTAGGGCTGCTGTAACAGATGACCACAAACCGGGTGGCTTAAAACAACAGAAATTTATTCCCTCCCGGTGTGGAGGCCAGGAGCAGTCAAGGTGTTAGCAGGACTGAGCTCCCTCCGAAGGCTCTAGGGCAGAATCCGTCCTTGGCCTGTCCTGCTTCCGGGGGCTGGGGTAACCCTCAGCCGCCTTTGGCCTATAGCTGCATTCTGCCCCCATCTTCCCATAGCCCTTTCCCTGTGTGTCTGCGTCCTCACATGGCTTTAGGAGGATATCCATCACTGGACGTGGGGCTCACCCGAATCCAGCGTGACCTCATTTCAACTAATTTCACCTGCCAAGCCCCTGCTTCCAAATGACGTCCCGTTCTGAAGTTCTGGGTGGATAGGAATCCTGGGCTGAGGAGATGGGGAGGACATTTGGGGCGTGTGTGTGGTCAGGTTTCCAGAAAGGGGGCCGGTGCCCACGAGCCTCGCCTTAGAAGGGGGTCACCCTCCAGTGAAAGGTAGGAGAGGGGGTCACGTCAACTGGAACACTCACTCCCCCAAATGGCCATCACAGATGCTGCTGGGAGGGGGGGAGGAGGGGAAGAAAATAAAGAAATAAAAGGGTAGAGGAGACAGAGGTGCAAAATGTTGATGTTCTTCACAGAAATGCTTGACCTCTTACTACCAGCAGGGTCTGTGGGGCGCTTTCAGCATTCCTTGTCGACGTTAAAACTGTGCGTCCCATTTGCTCTGTCCCGTGCAGCTGAAGACCAGCTCTGCGCCGCAGAGAGGAGGCAGGCCCTGTCTACACTTCACTTCGGGCCCGCGGGTTACTTCAGCCGGCACAGCTTGTTCGCGGCTCCGGAGGGAGGACGGGGGGCTCCGACAGGAGCCAGATTTGCCACCTCCTGCTCTCCCTCGATCAAAGAGCTCTTTGTGGACTCTGGGATTCTCCACCCAATGGTCGAAGGGCAGGATAAACAGTTTCCTGCCTTAGCAACTCTCCTCAGGGAGGCCATTGGAGCGATTTTTCCCTCCCGAGAGCTGGCTCGTCTTGCCCTTCGGTTTACCACTGACCCAAAGCGCCTCCAGCAAAACCTCTTTGGAGGGAATTTTTTGGTGAATGTTGGCCAGTTCAACTTGTCTGGAGCCGTTGGCACAAAAGGCACGTTTAACTTCAGTGAGTTTTTCCAGCAGTTCGGTCTCCCAGGCTTCCAGAATGGAGGGACTGACCTGGCCAACCCCCTTTCCTCGGGATTAGAGTCAAGTCCTGCCACAGGACCCACTGAAGCCTCTGAGAAGGGAGATGCTACGAATAGGCCAACCGTGGGCAGCTTTGGCTTTGAGATCAACTTGCAAGAGAACCGAAATGCCCTGACGTTCCTCGCGTCTCTCCTGGAGCTTCCAGAATTCCTTCTCTTCCTGCAGCAGGCTCTCTTGGTGCCAGAAGACATAGCAGGGGATCTAGGTGACGTGATGGAAGTGGTGCTCAGCTCCCGGGGCTGTGAGCAGACACCTGGCAGCCTTTTTGTCCCACTGTGCTCAGCGGAAGGGAACTACGAGGATGTCCAGTGCTTTGCCGGAGAGTGCTGGTGCGTGGATTCCCGGGGCAAAGAACTTGCTGGCTCCAGGGTTCGAGGTGCACGACCCAGGTGCCCCACAGAGTGCGAGAAGCAAAGGGCTCTCATGCAAAGCCTCTCGGGCAGCCTGCCCGCTGGCGCCAGCCTGCTTGTCCCTTCTTGTAGCAGCGAGGGGCATTTCCTACCGGTCCAGTGCTTCGACTCAGAATGCTACTGTGTAGACGCTGAGGGTCAGGCTATTCCTGGAACTCGAAGCGTGCCTGGAGAACCCAAGCAATGTAAGTCTGTTGAATATCCAATCCACAGATCCTGGTTGTCTCCTGGGGCCCTGACACGGTGCATTGCAGAAAAAATGGATTCTGCTGCCGCTTATGTCTCAATTGCTGCAATGGAAAAATTTGCCAGTTCACTTACAAATTGTCCAGAGAAGGGTTGATACTGTTAACCGTTCTGGCAAGTGAATAGGGGGACTCGTTTGGCCTGCGGGAGCTCACAGGTTTCTGTAGAGCTGACAGCAGCTGGTCGCAACAGTGCCACTGGGGTGAGGGGGATGCTCTCCGTCTCGATGTTATTTACGGATTTACAGTTGATGGGATTTCTGTGGTCGTATAAGGTTTTAGATAGGATTTGGACAGTCAGGGGTTTTCATCTTGGTCATTTGGGCTCACGGAGCTTTTTCACCTGACCTGTCTGCTCCTTGTTCCTCGCAGGCCCCACGCCCTGTCAGCTACAGGCTGAGCGAGCCTTCCTTGGGGCAGCGCGAGCACTGGGCTCTGACTCCGGCGTGCTGCCCTCCTTCTCCAGCAGCTACGTCCCGCAGTGCAGTGCCAGTGGACAGTGGAGGCCCGTGCAATGCGACGGGCCCCCTGAGCAGGCCTTCGAATGGTACGAGCGATGGAGGGCCCAGAACAACAGTAGCCAGGAGCTGACCCCTGCCGAGCTGCTAAGGAAGATCATGAGCTATCGTGAAGCAGCTTCTGGAAGCTTCCGTCTCTTTATTCAAAGTCTGTATGAGGCCGGCCAACAGGGCATCTTCCCAGGGCTGGCGAGATACCCTTCTTTCCAAGACGTCCCACTGGTGGTGATGGAAGGCAACCTGACCCAGCCCGGGGGGAGCATCCTCCTGGAGCCCTACCTCTTCTGGCAGATCCTAAATGGCCAGCTCAGCCGATACCCGGGGCCCTACTCAGACTTCAGCACTCCTGTGGCGCACTTGGACCTTCGGAGCTGCTGGTGCGTGAATGAGGCTGGTCAGGAGCTGGAAGGCACTAGGACAGCGCCGAGCAAGGTCCCAGCATGTGAGTTCAGCCATGTGGAGAGCTAAATCTGTGTTTTTACAAGCAGGGGGTGTGGTAGGGGGTCAGAACTGGCATGGAGTTCAGGTATGGCCGGGTCCCTGCCTTTCGTGGCCGAGGCCCCCGAATGCATCAGTCAGCTGTCGCTGCTCTAACAGAATACCAGAGACTAGGTGGCTTCACCAATGGGCATTTCTCACAGTTCCCGAGGGTGCAAGTCCAAGGTCAAGGTGCTGGCCGATTCCTTTCCCAGTGAGAGCCATCTTCCCGGCTTGCAGAAGACCACCTTCTCCCTGGGTATTCCCATGGCAGAGAGAAAGAGCTCTGGTCTCTTCAGCTTTTTGTAATCCCATCCAACTAATCCCATCCAGAGAGCTCCATCATCATGACCTCTTCTGAACCTCATCACCTCCCAAAGGTCCCCCCTCTAAGAACCATCGCCTTGAGGTTAGGGCTCCAATACATACATTCTGGGGGGACACGAGCATTCAGACCATAACACCAAGGCTCACAGAAAGGAAGTCGTTTCCCTACACCGCTGCAGTAGATGTTGGCAAAGTTCATGTAGTTCATTCTTAAATGTTCTTATGATTGATATTTAAATCAATGCCTCACGTTTGAGCTGGATGTCGTCTGTGTGCAAAGCGTGGTCTTAGGACCGACGGAGGCTGTAAAGTGGACACGATGTGGCTTTTGGCTTCCCGTCATCTCTCATAAATTCGGTCCACCATTGGATTAACCAACACACATTACGATTCTGCTCACAAGGACGTGCTAGGTGCCCCGGGCCTCAGGCAGGACCCCTGGCTTCAAAGTGTCTTTAATTTATTTGAAGAGTTTAATTACAGGGCTGATTGGAGAGCAGCTGAAGGAGGTCGATAAGTTCAGCTCTGTGGCAGGCAGACTTAGAGGAAAGCCGTAGTATCTGAGGCATAAGGAGAATGAGGCTGACTCCATCTGAAATTAAAATGTCTTATTACCAAGGGGCCACGCCGGAAGCTTGAAAGGATAAGACGGATTCAACACTTATTATCCGACAAGAACCTCTCTAACCAGCGGTTGCTAATATTCCAGGGTGGGGGGATCTTACAGCTCTCAAGGCCACAGAAATCTCTCAGTCCATTCTTTGCAATGTTCAACCCTGTCCACACCTTTCTGGATCATGTTAACGTCAATCAGATGATTTTGACATTAGCCAAAATTTAGGATTTAGCAGCAAGTGGGTTTTTAGAATGTTGGGTCATAGGAGCATGCGGTGAGAACAGGAGTACCCTGGGTGAATTGAACCCCTGGAGACCCCCGGCTAGGATTCTCCGGTGACGTCCGGAGTCCCAGCACCAGGCTGACCCTCCGAGGGAGCGCATCGGCATCTGCATGCTTGTTGTAAAAAAAGCCGCCTTCATTTTTTTGAGATTCTCTATACCAACTGTCAGGTCTCCCACGCAAGTACATTCCTATACTTTCAGATGCTTGAACACTGAATTTGGTCCTCTTTGCATCTGATTTTTGAGGCCTGAGTTGCTGAGACCAAAAGCGCGTCGTCACTTGAGTAGCTAGGTTTGCTCACCTTGGCCTGAGTGCCGGGCAAAGCATTCGAGCTGGGCCTCAAATCTGCGGGCCTTTCCCATGGGTACCAGAGAATATCTGCTGGGAAGCAAATATTAGAACTTCCACCTGCACATAGTGTTTTATCTTTTCCTTCTAAAGTTCTGCTTTTGGTTTTGCAATGACATATTTTCAACAGCTGGAACAGCTGAGCAAACTTTACCTAATATATTATTATAGTCGTACGTGTATTTGCCTTACAAGTAAATAAATACACATTTTGGGGGCACACGTTCGAACTCTTTTGTTGATGGGGCATATGATCCAAATGGTTTGATGACCAGGGGTTCGGAGCCTTGACCCTCCAGGTGTGGTTCAGCAGCAGCGTTAGCATCACTTAGGGAAGTTGTTAGAAATTTGGGATGTTGGACCCCACCTGCTGAATCGATACCTGCCTCTCTCCAGGCTCCCCAGAAGGCTCTCTGCTCCTGAAAGCTTGAGAAGGGCTGGCCTAGAGGACACAGTACTGGTTCTACTAGGATCTTCAGCCCTGTTTCTACCACCTACTACTCTGTGGCCAGAGTCACAACCTTGGTTTAATCAGTAAGGTCTTAGGATGAATAAGTCCCTCAAAGGTTGTCGTGAGCCTTGTAAAAGGTAATCGATGTAAAGTGCCGGGTCTGGTGCATAGAAAGTCCTTCTTAAATGGTTATATTCATGCAACTGACATTAAGTAATAAAGTGACCAGTGACCTTCCTACCTGTAAGCAGGGTGGATGGCTCCTGCCTCCAGGGGCATGAGGTCAGTTCCTGTCCATATCATAATCTCCGGCCTGTTTGAAATTTTGCTTTCTTATATGCAATTATGAACAACTGCTGTATACACCGTGCTATATGATGGGAAGACAATCCTAAGAAAGGCGTGGTGTTTTTCTCTCAGGGGCTTAGTGGGGGAAACTTAGCGGGGGAAACATATTATATGTAAATAATAAACAGAAATGCTGGAGGTATGAACACATAAAACCAATGGAGGATATGCCCAGAGATTGGGGCTACTCATGGGTTAGGGAATTGGGTAAAGATTTGCACGGCATCCACTTCTGGATTGTGAAGGATGTTTGCCCAGCCAAAAATGGGTGGCAGGCCCTTCCTGAGAGAGGAAATGGTATGTGCCAGGTTAGGGCAGCCGCAAAAGGGTCTGCTTTGTTAGGAATGGGGTGAGGAAAAGCTCAGTGTGCTAGGAAGGGAGGGGACTTGGGAGGGAGTGATGGTAGAAGAAGGTAAGGGTAAATTTGGGCCAGATTTTAAAAGGTCTTATGTGTCAAAAATATCTTACATGTCCAGTTACAGAATTTTCGTTCTTTTCTAGAAGAAATGGATAGCAAACATAGATTTCTAAATGGGAGTTTTCGCTTCAGGGATTCCTGATCCCTGGGATTGATAGGATAGATTATTTGATCAAGAACATCCACAGAAAGCAATAATGTCTTCAAATTCCAGAAGTCGAGGATTTCTGCTGATTCTGTACCATCAAAAGGACCCACTGACCACATTCACTGGTGAATTCACAAAGTGATTGGTTGTGAATAAATATGGCCAGTGTGACTTTCATTAATAGTGACAATTTCAAAGACAATATGTGCCAGACATTGTGCCGAGTACTTCAGCTGCAACAACTCATAGAATATAAAACACCCTATGAGGACGATGTCCCAATCATCCCCATTTCATAGATCACCAGACTGAAGCTCAGAAAAGTTAAACACAGTATCCAAAATTGCACAATTAGTAAGTGATGAAGCTGGCATTTGAGTCCATGCTGAGAGCCACGCTCTTTTCTCTTTGCAAGAATAATTCTCTACTAACCTACAGTGCTTCCCTTCGACTCTTGATATCCATCCATCTGTCCGTCCATCCATCCATCCATCGATCCGTATCTGGCCATCCTTCCACTGGAGGCAGCTGGTCAAGATCTCTGGTTCTAGAGTCATACTGATGAGACTAGAATTCTGAATCAGCTACTTCGTAGCTAGGGTGGAGCCTACGTGACTTTAAGTTACATGACTTCTCCGTGCCTCAGTTTCTCATCTACAGCACATGGATACGAATACTATCTTAATGGGCTTTTGTGGAGATTAAATCAGATTGTCTGTGTAAACGTGCTTAGTGTAACGTCTGGCGTGGGCTAGACATTAGCTTTGCTCAGCTTCTTACACGGCAGGCCCTCTGTAAGTGGTGAGCGAGTGCAACCGTGGAGACGAAACAGAAGGAACATTCCAGGCTGTAATGAGAGCTGGGTGAAGGGAACAGCTGTGGCAGACATGTGCGTACGCGTATGCACACGCGTCTCAGAGGGGGCAAAGTGTCCAGCCGTGATCTCTTTATTCCCCCAGGTCCTGGCTCTTGCGAGAAGGTGAAGCTTCGTGTCCTGCAGTTCATGAGGGAAACAGAAGAGATCGTCTTGGCTTCCAACGGTTCTTGGTTTCCTCTGGGAGAGACTTTCCTAGCGGCCAAAGGCATCTGGCTGACCGACGAGGAGCTCTCCCTTCCTCAGCTCTCTCCATCCCGGGAGACTTTCTCGGAGAAGTTCCTGAGCGGGGGCGATTATGCCATTCGTCTGGCAGTGCAGTCTAGTGAGTTCCATGCACTCGTGGCTTGTTCCTGCTCGTTG